>CAWUFW010000206.1:600000-1037500 GCA_963921515.1 Calotriton arnoldi
TTATTTTTATAAATCGGTCTCGGATTTATTCATTGAGTGCATGTGTCTCATTTATTGCTACTGTGTGTACAACAAATGCTTAACACTACCCTCTGATAAGCCTAACTGCGTGCCCACACTACCAAAAAAGAGAGCATTAGTATTATCTACTTTAGCCTCTGTAAAGCCTCTGGGGATCCATTGGACGCATTGCACACTATACCTCTCTTTGGCATAGTATATAGAGAGCCATTTTCCTACACTACGCAACTATCTAGTCCCATTAAACTTCACCTCTGCACTAAAAAACTTCTTTATCAGACCACTCATAAAAACCTTGATCCAGCTAGCTATTGACCAATCCCCAAGGTCCCATTTGTAAGACAACAAATTTCAGATTGTTTACAGCCAGATCTTTGACTTCAAGGAAGTAAGAAATCTACTCACTGACCGACAAACCAGCTTCCAGCCAGGCAGTCAGTGAATCAACCTTGATACTCATCTGGACTGATCTGAAAATAATAGTGGACATAAAGGGCATGGCAGAATGGTATGTTATGTTTGGGCAGACTTGTGGCCCGAGCTATGCTTTGATTTGTTGACAGCCTTCCTCATGCCCCAAACTTTACTGTTGTTTCTCCTAGCAGTCAAGATGTGCACCCATATGATGATTGACAGGGGTCTGTTTCACAGCATTTGGGACCTGCGTTTCTTTGCCTACCTTTATGTGGCTCCTGTTTTCCCTCCTGCCCTCTTTTCCCGTTAGTGTTTTCACGTTCAGTGTTATTCAAAAGACTGTTTGGTTTATATAAGCTGACTGATGTGATATGGAGGAGTGCAGCCATAAGTACAGCGCATATGTACTTGAAATGTAATCGCATAGTTGAGTTATAATGTACCACAACAAGATCATTTCGCATTACTGATGGAGGGTGGAGGCTCTATGATTGATGGGGTATGCCAATTGTTATCAGCTGTACATAATGCTAATGATGTAACATGCCGTTGAGCCACTGACTTACAAATGGTGTACGGCTAATTACCTACTGGATCTGTATGATAATTCCTATGATGGTATATTGTTTTTCATTCATGTACAAAAACCTTAATAAACAGATCAAACAAAAAAATAAAGGGCATGGCAGCAGTACTACTGTTTGATCAGTAGGGACATTCAAGATAAATGCACATTGCTCATTCAAGCTAAGTTCAAAAGATACACACAGAGGAGAACCCTCCATTCATGACCAGGGCTCTTAATGTCAATCCTCCCTTACAAAATGAAGAACATTGGGGGAATCTTGTACAAGAACAAAAAGTATGAAACTCTTACCCAGCAAAGGCTAGAAACATCCAAGTCCATCTGAAATTAAGGAAGTAAATACCAGGTTTATCCCTAAATAATAAAGTATGTTTGCATTGATCGCTTTGCCCCCTTGTTAGAAATTGGATTTCTGGTTGGCACCGAAGCCAGGCAGAACCCATCACTCTAGTCAGGGCAGTCTGATACACATTAAAGATAACCTGTGCTCACCCTCTGGTAGCTTGGCGCAAAGCAGGCAGGCTTATCATCAGAGGCAATTTGTAAAGCATTTGCGCAACACACTCCGACAGCAACACAATGAACACACCACAAAAGAGACTCCAGACAGGATTGTATAAACATATATATGATATATTATACATTACATAGACCAATTTGACATGGAATCATGAATACTGTGCATATTATGCAATTACTTAGATAGTACTCGTTATCCTGTACCAGGCAAGAATCAAAATTACATCCATCAGATTCTTAGTGTATGCAATGCAGAATGTGTAGGGTAAATCTCCCAAAATTACAGTGAATACATGGGCCCAGCGCATCTGTGCTCATATTTCAAGTTATATGTTAATTCAGGCTAGTAATCCTCTAATATTCCCCTGTACATATAATCATAGCGCACCTGCGCTCTGTCAACAGGATCAATCAGTCAAGGGCTTGTAAAGCACGGCTACTCACCTGTGAGGGTCTCAAGCCGCTGTAATAGGTTAATTCAACATTCACCAAGTTCCTAGCAATGAGCAGGGGCCTCTTTCGAGGTTTTTCCCCCATAATGCAGTGAAGGAACAATGCCCCCAAGTTCTGTACCATGGAGGAGGGGACAAAGCTTAAAGAGTACACGTGAGACCTTGCTCAGTATCCCACGATCGTGAGCTCTCAAAGCCCGCTGCCCGTGATAGTGCGGTGCCGGCACCAGGGACAACAGTACCTTTCAACAGGCGGACGGGCTCATAGCAATCCCCCTGTGGGGCCTCCACCGAACCCAGGACCTGTTTGGAAGCTGCTCCCGGGGTCGTTCCTGGGCTCCTAGATACATTGTTGCGGTCAGGCCTCTCGGCTGGGGCTGGGAGCCAGCACAGACTCCAAAAGGGGGCAGCACTGAGTTACCTTTGATGCGGCAATGACGTCAACAGCGGGAAGGCGGTGCCGTCGCTCTGCATGGAGGTTCCAGGCGCTGGTTGAGTGCAGGGGAGGTAAGCCTCAGTACGGCCCTAATTTCAAAAGAGGTTGCACGTCGCAGTTTCCCTGGATGAGGAGCCGCGCTGAAGACAAGCACATGCTGCTCTCTGCAGCATAACAGGCACTCAATACGTGCTACTTTTATAGGCAACAAACTGCTCCCCACTCACTTCACATAACCGGGCAGAGCGATCAACATATGCTGGTTTACCAACAACAAGGGGGAGGAGTAGTGGATTCCAGCTTCTCAATCAGCCCCGACTGCCGGACACCCAGAAGGCAGAGTCCCATGACAGGGGGGCTCAAATGCAATATTTTCTGGCCCTGAGATTGCAGGTAAATGGGGGGGGGCAAGCCAACATGTCCTTGCCCTTGGAGGACACTCATGGTGGGGTGCACGCAGAGGGCAAGCAGCAGGCCAGCACACAAGGCTAGTTGCAAGATGGCAGTCTCTCTAGTAGCCTAGTAAGCAGGCAGACTAGCACAACAAAGCAAGTAGTCCCAATGGTGGTTCCTCCTGATAGCACAGCAGTCCTCTGGTAATATGCAGAATGTAGAACCAGCAGGGTCTGGTTACAAGTACCACGCAATGTTTGGTTAGACTAGACTCAGTTAGTAGCAGGCAGCAGGGCAACAAGCAGAAAAGCAGTCCCGTTGAGTCCTTTAAGCAGCCCAGCAGTGAGCAGGCAACAGGCCAACAAGCAGAAAGCAGTACAGATGAGTCCTTTAAGCAGTGCAGCAGTCGTTCTGACAGAGGTTCAGTTCCAGATCTAAAAGTGCTTCCCCAAACATGGGGTCGGAGCCCATGTACTTATGCTCATAAATGTCTTTGATGTAGGGGATGACTACACAAGAAACCTTAGAAGTGCACAAAAAACTCCCTTTCAACCCAGCCATGGATCAAAACTTCAGTGGGGGAGTAAATCAGCCCTTTGTGTGAGGGCAGGACGCAACCTATACAAATGTAAAGTGTGGACAACCTCTCCCTCTCCCAGCCCAGGAAGACGATCAGTATGCAGATGAATGCAGATGTAACCCTGTCACACCCAACCCTTCCTGTGTGGTGGCTGTCTGGAAAGTATGCACTAAGTGTAGCTGTCCAGACATGGATTGGAGTCAGGCTACAAAGCACAAAGAGTCGCAAGCACAGAGAAATGCCCACTTTCTAAAAGTGGCATTCCTAAAATAGTAATGTTAAATTCAACTACACCATTAAGCAGGTTTTATTACTACCATTGTAAACATATCAAACATGGCAGCTCTACTCCTTTCAGATCAGGAATTACCACTTAAAAATATAAAAAGGGAATTCCCAATGCTAACCTATGAGAGGAGTAGGCCTCGCAGCAGTGAGAAACACAATAGGCTGTTTGTCACTATGTTTGTCACTACCAGGACATGCCACACATAAATGCACGTGTCCTACCTTTTACTTACACAGCACCCTGCCCATAGGGCTATCTAGGGCCTACCTTAGTGGTGGACTATGTGTAATAAAGGGGGGTTTAAGGCTTGGCAAGTAGTTTAGTTTTAAATGCCAAGTTAAGGTGGCAGTAAACTGCCCACGCAGGCTCTGCAGTGGCAGGTCGGAGACAGGTTTGAAAGGCTACTTCTGTGGGTGGTACAAGCACTGCTGCAGGCCCACTGGTAGCATTTAATTTACAGGCCCTAGGTATATGGTATACCACTTTACAAGGGACTTCCATGTAAATCAAATATGCCAAACAGGTGTAATCAAATCATACCATGTTTAGAGGAGAGAGCACATGCACTTTAGCATTGATTAGCAGTGGTAAATTGCCCACAGTCCTAAAGCTAACAAAAAGAGGGCCAGAAGAATAGGAGAAGGAAGGCAAAAAGTTTGGGGATAACCCTGCAAAAAGAGCCAGGTTCAACACCCCTAAAGGTGAATATCTAAGGAACTCTGTTTCAATGAAGACTGAATACACACAAGACCCTGGCTGTCTGTAACCATAGACTACTCTCCTAGGTGTGTATTATACAATCTGCCCTGGGTCATTCTGCGCCTCAAGGTCACAGATGTTTTTGAAGCCCCTTCTGTAAAACAGAATACACCAGAGCTCACTTTGTACTGGCGCAATCATAAGGGGGCATACCCTCATTTGCATGGGGGGGGGGTGGCCAGATTCAAAGAGGGAAACCCGGTCTCTGCTCGTGCACCATATTATGAACGTGGATGTAGAGGCAAAGAGGCAGTCAGAGGGCACACTGACTGTGCGCCACAAAGAGTTGGACAGAATGAGTGCACCCTCTTAGGTTGTCCTCTGCAAAGTTGGAAAGGACATCCCAAGGACCCCCAGACATCCCTCTGAAAGCGGGTGCAGTGAGTGACTGTACCCGCATGCAGGGGGATCTACGTCCCCATTTGTAAAGCAGGCCGGCTGCCGCCAGTCCTGTGAAAAACTGAGTGCCTGTTTCAAAGACACACTCCGCCTTTCACTAATGCATCCCCCCCCCCCCCCCAGTGCAGCCGCAAGTTTGTATCTGCTCTGATAGCAGCACATTATCTGTAACAGGGTGGACTGTCCGTGTTTGCATGCGGCTCACCAAGTTAAAGATGCCCAGTGGCACCAATAGGGAGAGTGTGCCCTTTACATAATGCAGCCCCATTTGTTTCTGTCTGCACATAAAAGAGCATTTATCCAGCTACCTGTACCCACTACAAGTTGTGGGCTATTTCTCTGTCGCTCTTGTGTTGACCCTATGGAGCATGTAACTTGGATGTGTGTAACCTGTGCATACCAAGGGCTGCCCGCTGCTGCTTCTCGGTGGAAATTTTGAAATCTATTGGACAATGCTAATTCTCATTCACAAAGGGCGGAATACTACTTGAAGGAGCAGGGTATTGGGTCATAGCCCACCAGATTTGAGACATGTCACACTGGTCTGTCTCCAGTCCAGAGTCTCTGTGGGCCTAAATGCCCAACTCTGACCTTGGGAGCCTGGCTGCCTATAACTAGTATATGCCTTCTTATTCTCCATCTACCACTCGTAGGTAGACTCTAAAGAACATTGTTTGGCTACATTCTCCTGTATATCCCTGTTGAGTACTCCTCATTTCTCATGGACAGACTCTTTAGCTCATTTACAAGGCTGGTAGTGTCCTGCAAATGCCCGCTGACTACTCTCCTTACGCTCCTGGGTAGATTCTACTTAGCACCTACTCTGGCTGCCTGCAACCAGTACACTCCTATAGGTTGTTCATCTACCTTTCTTTGGTTGACTCTCAAATAGCACTACTATTGATGCTCTTCAGCACAAGCCACTGAGCCACGCCTCAACACTCCTGAATGACTTATGAAAACTATTCACTATGGGTCAGTCTCCGACCATCTGTGGTTGATCCAATAGAGCAGCAGTTCCCGACCTGAGGTCCGTGGACCCCCAGGGCTCTGTGACACATTCCCAGGGGATCCGCAGGTCTCTAGCGCCTCCCCAAGCCGTCTCTCATAATTGAAGGCATTGGGATCGGCTGCTGGATAAGGAAACACCCATGGGCCCTCAATGCACACAAGAGCTGTAAATGAGAACACTGGGGCAGCGGGACCAAAATAAAATCAGGCCAATCACTATTCAGCCTTGGGTGCAAGCTGAAGGGTGCTCGGCCTTATTTTATTATCAGTCTCCGAGACGCGCTCGGACGGCAGTGCTGGTGTCTCCTTGTGTGTAATTGTGTGCGTGTTTGGGCCCACAGCATTTTTTAATGCCCCTGGTCCCTCTCTACTTCTGGCCATCCGTCGCCTGCAAGCAGATGCGCTGTGCCTCTCGTTGTTTGAGGCTGAACAGCAATCAGGCACATGAGACTGAACAGCAATCGGGCACATCAAGGCCTGGGCCGGCAGGAAGGCAATTCTCCAGTTGGAACCTCTCGACAGAAACACATGAGTGTTTTTATATTTGTTGCTTCATTTCTGCAACAGATTTAACTTCAAAGTTACTTGTATATCCAGCAGTTTTCGGGCAACAATAAAAGTGTCAATATAACTCTGGTGATTAATGTACCTGCTGGAGAGAGATAGTGGCAGTTTTGATTCATTGAAGGTAGTGAAGATGGTTAATATGCCTGCCGCAAAAAATTGTGTGCTGTGCATATCAAAGAACAGTATTTTATGTGTGTAGCTTAGTGGGTTACTGCTTTTGTCACAGAGATTCTTTTGTTACTGTGCAGTTCATCATAAGTTACAATCGTAATCTAGCACAGTGAGCTATGAACTGCCATCAAAGAGCTGCATGCAAACTGCTTGATACAAGTTATGTTTTTTCCCTGTCTCTCATTATCCTAATGCTGCTAAAAATGGTTTGTTTGGATAGAAATGCATTCTTATTATTAAAGTGAATACTAACCAGTGTGTTATGTTGTGAATCCTGACCAGGCACTCTTAAAAAATGCCTACCTGTATGGATGACATGTGAATATTACACTTTGTAGTCCCCTTTGCCTTATGTAACATTTTCTATACACTGATTTACACACGTATGGTTCATTGTCTCTGTATGTGTGTAATATAAAGTGCTCCTACACCCTACACTGGTATGACAGGTGCTAAAAAACCAATGAAATACATGTGACAGAAGGGCTATGGAGAGATGCGGCACTGTTGGAGGGTGATAGTGAGGTAATCATTGAAGAGCCCCAACAAAGATTGTCGTATCCTGGTGCACAGTAAAGTCGTCATTTACTATGTTTTAAAAGCTAATACAATTGAATATCTAATGACAAATGTGTTGTAGAATGCACCATTTTGTCCCAAATTTTCTTGGGGGGAGACCACCTCAAAGCCCCCCTTTGTAGTGGTCAGGCTTGCTCACTGCACTCGTTATGCACCCTACTGGGACCGATCTGACAAAATTTGCCAGGGCTGCTGTGGGTTCCCAGCTTGGCCCTGGTAGGAGCAGGAGCTCGTACCGCGAAATAAAACCAAACATTGAAAATTTAGTCGCTGAGATGCAGCACCAACCTTCCCATTACATTTTTTAGATTTTTCATAATTTTTCAGTATAAAATATTTAAATCTTTAGTAATTTAAGTATTTGTTTGGTGTGTATTTGTTTGTGTATTTTTTGCAAATTACTGTTTTAATGTTTGAAATTTAAATCGTACAAATTGCTTGTGGGTCCCAGGCTTTTTGCAGTGACTCATTGGGGGTCCTCGGGTGTCAAAAGCTTGGGAACCGCTGCAATAGAGCTTTAGCCTAGTTGCCTGTAAACAGTGCATTCCACTGGGTTGCTCCACTGTGATTGCTGCATAATCTCTACTCCATATACTGTGACTGCACTTCCATGGCAGCCATTAGTATACAGTGGATGCCTATGGGTTGCTCACCTGTTTGCGCCAAGCGGATGTATAGAGCATCTACCTTGCCTAACTGTGCTATGTGCATACAATAGGCTGCTCTCCTGTCCCCCCTGGGTGAATTCTATAGAGACATGCTAAATTAAAGTACAGCAATAAATTCATATAAACTGCAAGCATTCTATACTTCAGCACCTCTTCCTGCCATTACATGTCCATGTGCAGTGACCTAACACCAGTACTTAATTTGTGCCAGTGATTGCTGGTGGGCCCCACAGGACTGGGACTTATTTAGCAACATATTTAAAAACGGCTCAGACACTTAATGAATATGAGCCCTTTCCAGGGAGTGCTGCTGCTGAGTTTCTTCCAGGTTCCATTGACCTTTGCCCTCCAGCTGTAAGTATTACAGACAATACTCTGTAGAAATGCAAAGGCTGCAATAAATGGAGCAGGATGGCAAAAGTCACGGGGTGTACTAAAACTGTCTGCAGCAGCACTGCCTGTGCTAAGACTGTCACTATAAAAAAAGGCATGTATTGCACTAATTTCTCTGCTTTTTTTAGGATAATGCAAGCTTCTCTGAAGTGGTGAACAGACGGTAACAATGGAAGAGAGAGAGCAGGTACAGCACTGCAATAGCACTGCAAGATTTCCTAATACTCAGATCGAGTGTGGCCATCGTTGGTGCCATGGCAACAGTAGCCACGGGTGTGAGTGGACCAATGCATCCTAATTGTGCCTCTCCTTTCCTACCCAAACAGATGCCTACTTTAATATTTTACACAATTTTTTCAAAATATTCTAGGGGAGTACCTTGCAAATCCTTCTTGAGGAGGGTGGACTTGCTTGCAACTCAGTTCAGGTTTTACATCCATCTTTGAGGTGTGCCAATGGTAGAAGACGGCAGTGGCGTCTTAGGAAATATTTTGGGCACCTGCATTATTCTGATCAATTGCGGACGACACAAAATGCTTCTCGCATAGGCCACTCTGCGATTTAACCCTTACTACCTAGCCGGAACCCTCAAAATTACCCCCAGGCCCTACCTTCACAGGCATGTTCCAGACTGACAATCACTTCCTGGAACGTGGCGGGGCTCAGGTCAAAACTCACATGCAAACTTGAGGTGACCTACCTGAACAAAAGCGACATCATCTGCCTACAGGAGACCTGGGCTTTAACTCCATCGGTTCTATATGGCTACTACAAGCTCTTCCAACCAGCAAAACGGTCCAACCTATTTGGGCACCCGTCAGGGGACCTCTCAATTTTTATCACGCACTCCTGTAAGATCAAGGCTATACCCCTCCACTGAAACGTCCCAGCCTGGCAAGCTGTCCTAATATCTGGGTGTAAGTAAACAGGCTCTAAATTAAAGTAGGTGACAAGCGTTTTGCTTTAGGTGGGCAATACTTGATTATATATTAGACTATATGATTGTCCTCGCACGAAGAGCTGGCCCATAATTCCGTTTTCCACTTTTCTTTCTTGCCTTTACAGATGATTGGACTACCGGGACCACCAGATGATGGTATTGAGCACTCGGAAGAAAGTGAGATATCAGAGGTAAATCGACGGATTGTGGGGTTTGCCTAACTGCTCTTTTCCTAGGGCAAAGGGGTGTAGGTTAATATCAGGGAAGTCCTCTCTAAACCCACCACCAATACCCAACGTGAATCTCATGCCATTTTGTAATCGATAGATAGAAAGGCCAAGTAATATCTCGAGTTCAGTGGGAAATAGGATTCCCCCTCTACCTCAACAGGTTTTCGGCTTTATCCACCGCCGTCAATAGGGAGTTTTAGACCATGTGACTCTAGTAATCTACCTTGGCTGTTAATATGCCAAAACGGAAAATGGTGCCACACGGGAAGAAGGAAGAAAAGTTAAACCCAAAAAATCCCCAGAAAGGTGTGGAAGCCACTTTTGCTGCCCCAATATAATTGAGAGTGTAGTTCAGGAAGATTTCTTATTCAGATAGACCGCATGCTGTAATCCCTTTACCCGTTTTCATCACCCTCCACCCGCCTCCCCTATTTTCCCAGGACACGCTCTCATACCTGGAGAAGCCACGCTCCTCTGGAAGTGTGGCGAGGCTTTTGGCGGATTCGGTGGTCCTCGGCGTCCGTTGCAGTTTCTCTCCCTTCACCCACTTCAGACTCCTCCTTCGTCTTTGGGTTGTTTTCTTCTCCCTTCCTCCCGGTTGCTTCTTCGTCCGACGCTTCTGCTTCTCTCCATCAATCCCCGGCGTCTGATGTCCGCTCTTTAATCCTCTTGGGTTTAAAGGGCCCACCTCCTTTAATTTCCTCTCTGTCTCTTTCCCCGTTCCAAGGGAAGTTAGCAATGGAGGTGTTTCCGGGGGTCTCCACACTAGGTGCCTGACTTGCATGCCTGGTCTGTGGAGAAAAGGCATAAGGGTTGGTTCCTGTTCGTCCGGGGACGTGCAATGGGGCTTCTTCATTGGAGTTTTCTACATAAGGATCACTTTCCCTCGCCTCCTCCTGACACAGGGATCTCAAATAAAACAAAAGATTTCCCCCTACTCTTAATAAACTGTTATCACAACGTAACCAAAACACACAAACTGGCAGCGACCAAACACCTCTTTAAGAGCTTGGAAGATCTCCTATTAGAGTTCGCCTCATTCGAAATCTTGTTAGTGGGCGACTTTAACATCAGGGGACTGGGGTGCATCAACAACGCAGTACACAAAACCAGAGAACAGCAAACAATAAATACCCTTCTGTCTAACTATAATTTACGCTCAGTGGAATAAATCTCTCAGTCACACGACCCCCATGCTCATCTCCTCACCACATTCAAGGGTATCTCAACCATAGACTATATTTTCCTGTCAGCCCCCCTGAGATGCCATTTGGTCTAACTGGAGATTTCAAATCGCAAAGAAAGTGACCACAACCCCTTGACTGTAACACTAGACCTACAAGCCCCAGCAGCAGCCAACGTCAAAGAAGTGGGGCAATCCTTACGGTCCGATGCTCACACTCTAGTCAGGAGAATCAAATGGCAAGCATCGGGCGCCCCCAAGGTGGGCAAATGGCTCAAAGATGTAACCTTGGAATTCAACAACAATCCCCAGGAGAACTCTTATCACAGATGGGACGATCTAATATTCAAGCTAGGAGACCACCTTACATGTCCTGGTGCCTCACATCAGCACCCCAAGAATCCACCCTGAAAGCCCCACAATAGGGCCATTGTCAACGCACGAAGCGCACTAAGGAGGGAAACTCGCTCTCACAAGCTAAATCCCACTGTGCTCTCTTGAAAAAACTTAGCCAACTTATGCAAACAGCTCAAAAAACGAATCTGAGAAGCAACGAAGCTCAATGAACAACAGGAATGGATAAAAATACATCAAATGTTAAAAGAAAAAAGCACGGCTCACTTCTGGAACTAGATTAACAAACTTCGATCCTCCAAAAGCACAAGGAGGAACGCGGTTTCGGAAGAATCATAGGTGCGACATGTTAAAACACAATATAGCAGTAATCCCTCAGGCACCTGCGATGCGCTCAGCAGGGGGACAAATGTCTGCACTACACCTGCCCAGATTTGCAGATACTTAAAAAAGATAAAAAACAACTGAGCCCCAGGCCCTTACGGCCTTCCAGTCAGCATATTTAAATGTGCCCAGGAGGACTGGGCTAAGGTGCTAACCCCCCTTTTCAACCAAACCTTCACCGCAGCACAGATCCCAGACTTATGGAGGGGCTTGACCCTATGCCCAATCTTTAAAAAAGGGGTCCCGACCATCCCTTCCAACTACGACTTATAGACCTGCTAGATGTAGAGGCCAAAGTCTACGCCTGGTGTCTCCTAAAATTACTAGAGGAATGGTGGCGGAAAACAACATCTTACCTTACTTCCAAACTGGGTTTTGCGCTGCTGCTTCCACAATTGACGACATCACAGTCCTTGCCATCCTGAGCCACCGAGCAGCTCAAAAAAGTCAACACCCTCTCTATTGCTGTTTCATCGACTATAGTGCAGCTTTTGACAAAGTATTCCACTGCACCCTCAGGAGAAAATTAAATGCTTGGGGGATACCCCGGCCCCTGCTTGGAGTTACTCGTATCCTCAAAAATTGCTACCAGCGACGGCCCGAAGCAAGGGTGCGTCCTTGCCCCCCTCCTTTTTAACCTCTACACAGCTGACCTTGGGATCTTCCTGGAGCGCAGCTGCATGCTCCCACCACAATTGGGCCACTCAAAACTACACATTTTACAATATGCTGACGACATCGTCATAATGGACCACACCAAAACCGGAATCCAATGCGCCTTGAACAGGCTAGAGGAATATAATGACTCCAACTCTCTCAAAATCAACCAGGACAAAACCAAAGTCCTGAGTTTTGGTCACCGCAGAAAAAAGAAATTCCTAACCTGGAGCACGGGAGCTGCATCTATCAAAACAATAACAAAGTACAATTATCTGTGAGTATGGTTCAGTGAGTCCTCCAGACCCTCGGTCCACCTAGCCGCACTGAAAAAGAAAGCCGAAGCCATAACGTACAGCTTGATCAGTCTCAACCAGACCTTGAACAGTGCCTCAGCCGACCCCATATTAAAGGTCATGAAAGCCACTCTTCTCCCGGCCTTACATTACGGGCAACAGGCCTTTCCAGAGGCATGCGCAGCTAGCCTAGACCAAACCCATGCTGGGCCTACAAGCGAGTTTTTCAACTCCCCAAATACACATGCAGGGCGAGACTACTGCTAGAGCTGGGCCTACCAAGACAATCACTCTCCAGCGAGGCCGACACCTTGAAATACTATAGAAGGGTTTTAAAAGCTCCAGAAAACACTCTCAAAGCATGCCTAAAAGAAACGTTCGAGAGCCCAGGGAATCCTTGTACCGACAAATTCAAAAAGCTGTAAAATCACTAGAAATCGAAGCCTCTGCACTAAAATCAGATTTTATTCCCTACGCAGCCTGGAATAGGGTCATAAACAGGCAGCTGAAATTAACCTCACACCTGCTGGACATCCAGTCTTCAAAGGCCTCAAACATCTTATCCCCTTTGAATGAGTCCTATTTACCGGGGAAGCCTCAACCATACCTCCTAGACAGTCTAAACCGACTGGCCAGCAGAAATATCTTGTTTATGCTCCTGCTAGGCCTGCAAGTGGCCAATTTCAACCAATGGGCCCATGTCGGGAGGAGGGGGCTTGCAGAATATGCAACTATACGACTGAATCATGGCTCCACCTCCTGTGCTGTTGCCCCTCACTCGATGCCCCTAGGAGATCTCGTCTAAAGCCACTTTACCTGAAAAAGGACATCCATTAATGCATGGAGGCATCAGCACTATGTTTTCCCACATTGACACACAAACCCTAGCGAGGTGTGGCAAATAAGTCAGGTTGCTTGAAGACCTAATCCACCCCGCCTTGCTCCCCCCCCAAACTGCCACTGCTGTTCTAAAACTGATAACTGACTCTTTTAAGGTGTGACTCTGCGCTTCCGCCAAGTCCCTTCTACAGGGACACTAACACCCGCACTTTTGCACTTTATCCATCTGAATTATGGCCCAAGGAAGATCGGGATGTCGTTGGACTTTTTTAATCTTAATCTGCATCATGACTATTTCACCTATTGCACACTTTTACATGTCATGGCTAACACTCATGCCCACAAAGGGCCCATTTTATCTTTAAAAAAAAAAAACCAATAGGGGTGTGGCTTGACAGGCCAAGATGGCGGTCGCACTGTAGGAGTGCTCCAGACCCCTCTGAATCGGTCAGTATCCTGCTCCTCTGGCGGGCACCAATAAAGGCAGAAAACGCTGTCAGTCAGTGAGGGGGTTGGCGGTGCTCCCGTACCCAGCCACGAAATTTGCTAAAGAGATGGGAGACGCCTGGCAGACACCCGAGACCGCCCCGAGCCTAGTGCACAAAATGGCGCCTATCTGATATCAGGGGTCGGAACAGAAGAGAAGTCTGGCGCCTCTCCAGCTCCCTGTAGCCTAATGAAGTTGGGCAGCACCAGGAGTGATGTTCCGCCAGTGAACGAGATGGCGCCAGTCCTGCTGAAGTGCTGAGAACGCCGGTGGGGCTGATGCCGATCGTGAGTGGAGAGGCCCCCGGTGAGACGAGTGACTGAGGGAGAGGCGCAGAACTTGCTGTTGTGGGCGCCGCGCCGTCTCCTCTGCCAGCGGGGGACCCAGCGGACTGCCCTGGGAGGGCCACTGGCTTCGGCGGTGGAGGCTCGACCTGCGATCGGCAGGAGACGCGACCCCGCGGCGGCCTAACGAAGTAGTGGCCTTGTCCCGCAAGTTGGGCCTTCCAGCAGCTGGGCCTCCTCTAGTGAGGTGCGGGCCCCGCCTCCGGGGTCCGGGCAGCCACGAGAGCTTTCCGGAGGGGCGAGATGGCCGGGAACCTGTCGCCGGGGCTACGTCTGTGAAGTTAGCCCCTCGAATGTGGATGCTCTTCCCCCGTTCCTCCTCCCAGAGGAAGAGAGGCAATGCTTGATCGCAATGGAGGGAGACAACCAAAGATGTGACTAAGGGAGAGGCGCGGGGCTTGTTCCTTTTGGCGCCGCGCCGTCTCCTCAACCTGCGGGAGTCCCAATGGATTGCTCAAGTAGGCCGTGGGCTTTGATGGTGGGGGCTCGGCCTGCGATCGGCAGGACAGGCGGCCCGCAGCGGCCTGGTGGCCTTGCCCCAGGAGGTGGGCCCTCAGCGACCGGACCTCCTCCTGTGAGGAGCGGGCCCCACCACCGGGGTCCGGACGATAGCGGGAGCTCTCTGGGGGAGCGGGACAGCGGGGGCACCTGCCGTCGGGGCCGCGTCCTGGGAATTGGCCCCACGGCGATCGATGCACTCCACCCCCCTTCTCCCCTCCCAGGGAAGAGAGTGACTGCTGTGCCTGAGTGTGGTGGAGGGGACGGCAAGGATGCTCCCGTGGCTCCCTATTGCCCAGCTGAATCCACATTAAAAAGACCCGGTGCCCCTGCGGGCGGAGAGGGGCACTGAAGCCTACAACCTGATCTTAAAGACTTGATGGCACCTGAGACGAACAATGCCCCTCCTCTGCAGATTTCCCAGGTGAGAAGGGAAAGCGGGGCAGGCGAGGAGAAATCTCCTGGTTGGCGCTGGGCCTTGGCTGGCTGGTTAATGCTTGTGGTGAGATGCAGGTAGGGGCTTTCGGCCTGCGGCCGGCAGGATGTCCCCCCGAGAGGATCTGGCTGGGCCCAGAAATTAGATGTGCAACCCCCTGAAGTTGGGGATAGACTTGAGGAAAAGTGAAGATCCGCCTTCTGGGCCTTGAGAGACTGGGGTTGCCGCTCAGTAAAGACTCTAATAACCCGGGAGAAATCCACAAATTAGCGCCCGGAGGCAACCAATGAGGCACGCCGGTGAGGGCTCCTAAACCAGAGGCACTGCGATGTCCGTGACATTGGTCGATTGAGAGAGGAACGAGACTGTGAGGAAAGCGCCCCTTGGACTTTTCGCCGTCTGGGGGGGCTTCGTCGCTGATGGGCCCGGTTTCCGTCCCCCTGGGTGAGATCTAGTGAAGCAATCGGCAGCCCTACGGCTCAAGGGACATTGTGGACGAACGAAACGATCCTGACGGATACTCAGGGGGAGGGGGGAAAGATACCTGATTCATGGTGGAGCCATCGCCTGATCTTCTGTGGCAGGAGCGGCCTGGACGGGCGATCTGAGAGTAACTGCTGACTGCTGAGAGGGACGCCCGAGATGTGATCTGCGAGGCACCCCCGGAAGACATTTGGACTGAGGGATCGCCTGGCCCCCCCATAGACTCCTAACCCTGATCCCTAAATTGCGATGGACTCTGAGATCCCTTTTGCCATCCGTTTGGGCTAAACCCAGCAGCGCTTCGCCGCGCCATACGAAAGAAAGAGACATCCAATAGAGTATCAAACGCTTGGGAGCACTTTTCCCACCATGAGGAAGGACAAAGGAACAAAGACTTATCCAACCCAAACTAGAATGGAACAATATGCGCTGACTGGATCTACCAAAAATGGAGCGGGGCCCTCGGCACCTGGCCAACCGGAGGGGGACCTGGCCACTATACTACAAGCAATAAAGACATGCCAAGAATCAATGGAAACCAAAATAGGGGAGGCCCACGTCGATATGGCACTCATCCGCCAAGATCTTCGTAACGCGACAGCCCGTGTGAGAGCAGCGGAATCTCGAATATCTGAGGTGGAGGACGATGTTTCTACACTGAAAACACAAGTGAAGCAGCTTTTATCCCGCACGTCCGACCTCCATAAAAGGGTGGAAGACGCCGAGAATCGTTCCCGCCGGCATAACCTCCGCCTAGTTGGCCTTTCCGAGGGCCCGGAGCCCACCCAGGTTAACACCTTCATCGAAAATTGGCTCAGATCATTGATGCCTGCGGATGCCTTGTCTCCTTGGTTTGTGGTGGAGAGGGCCCACCGCTCCCTTGCCCCTCGGCCTCCGCCGGGAGCACCGCACCGACCAATAATCATGAAGATCCTTAACTTCAGAGACCGCGATGCCATCCTGCAGGAAGCCCGCTCTCGGCCAGAACTCAGCTATAAGGGATCCAGAATCATGATCTTCCCTGATTATACCAAGGAGGTGCATGCCCATAGAAAATCCTACGTCCAAGTTAAACAAAAGTTGCGGGCCTTAAATCTGTCCTACAGACTCCTCTTCCCAGCCCGCCTCAAAGTGATTTTCCAGAACAAATCCTATTTCTTCGACACGCCTGAAGCAGCCTGGACATGGGCGACTGAGGAGTGTCCACTCCACCTACCCAAAAATGTGCCAACAGCAACCCATCAGAAAGGTCCAGCTGGCAAAGAACCTGCAACTCCCCGTGGACGACGTACGGGGTCCCGTAGAAGACACGGGACCCGAGGAACAAAGTCCGCATCACTGAATGGTTCGATCCAGAACAGAGATGAATCGCCGGAAACCAGAACGACCGCAAACGATCTTGCCCTGCCAGGTGAGACAAACCCTGGGGATTCACCCGTACCCGGCTCAGACGACATTGATCTTTCCCGCAGCCCCCGCATATGAACTCAAATACTGCTATTCCAAATCCACGCCAGAGGAACAATTATCCTGAAGCTCGGAGGGGCGCAACACGCTGTCATTGACCACGATCCCTGACTAACTTGTTTACACTCTAAGCCTTCGTTGATTGGGCGACAGATGCTTCATTTGGGGAAGTATGGGGTGGGGGGTTGGTTGGGATTCTCAACTGGAATGTTTTCCTAGACATTGTTTATGTTGGTTTGTTCCATGGTAACACTGTACATTACATGCAAGATACTCCCATAGGCAGCCCATTAGCGCCCTTGAGTACACACTCTCTCTCCCGGAAGCCCATCTACCTGATCCATTGGAGACCACCAAATGGTCGGCTCCAGACATGGCAACACTGCCCCTATTGTCAATAAAGGTGATGGAATGCACACCTTTTCTCATAATGTTTCCAATTTTAGCCATGATAATGATCAAAGTTTGCGTGCTTACTGGTTTTGTGCCTTGCCCCAATGGCACATGATGATGATCCATGCTATATGGAGCGACATTTCGCCCCAATTCCAGTCGCACAGCGTAAGCGTAAATATGCAATACTACTTCTACGTAATAAACTCGTCCATTTTACTCCATTAAATCAATGTTTAGTTCCAATTTTTAGAGTACTTTTTCTTGTGCTTTTTAAATCCACATGTAAGGTATCATGCTTTTTTCAAAAGCTTCCAATGCTCAAGATGTGCCCATCCGGACCTCATTCAAGAACACGACGAAAACGCATGGTTTGTCCTAGGCAGTATTCTTTATTTCAACCCAATGCATTTCGGGCTTTAACAAGCCCTTCTTCAGGGGTAACTGCAAATTACAATATAGAACAAAAACATTACTACATTGTCCTTTATGTGACATGTAACGTAATCCGTACTTCCCTTATTTAATTAATTAAACCGTAATAAAGTGCTAAAACAGACCCCTTCCCTTTCCGTGTAGATTTAAAACTAATCACAAATCAATCCCCCCAGTGCCCAACTAGTCTATTTACACCCCTAAACTCTCCCATAATGAATTATCCATCCCGAATTCCTACCAACTACCATGCATCTTCCTCACAACATAACTCTCCCGAGTCAACTCCTTTTGTCTCCAGACTTTCCTATCTCTCCCCACTATCGCGCTCCATCCACCTGCGATCAATCGTATTCACCACACTCTCGTCACTCTCCCATCACAAACTTTGACCTTTCCCACATTCATACTCTCCAATCTCCCCCTGCATCCACACTTGAACCTCTTCAACTCTAACACACGCACAACTAACTCCAGCCGCTCCAACCACAGATCATCACATACCTGCCAAAACTGCATCCCTCTTTCAACTCGACATCCGCCTCCATGAAAGTGTAACCTCCCCTACGTGACCCCCCTGTTTTAAACCACAAGCCAAAGACCAAACCCCTCCCTCCTAAGTGCAAAATAATTAACCACCTGACGCTGAATCCACTTCCTAAAGTAACCCCTACCTCGCAAACTTCAACTCCCATAACCCTCTGGGCTTCCGTGAGCAAAACAACCGACATAAAAAAGCCTGTTAATTAAAAATACCATTTTGTGAAAATACAACATCACACAATGTTAATCACATGTTAAAAACAACAATGTACAGAACTTTAAATATAAATGCCATGGCGATTTTAAAGATGACATAAACTTGCTCTGTGGACGTGATGTTACACCTAACATGTGGTGTGTCTACTGTTTTGTCCAATTAATCCTCAATTTTCCATTTGGGTGCAAACCGTCGGTGAGGGCAATAATTCATGTAATGTCAATAAAGGTGATGGAATGCACACCTTTTCTCATAATGTTTCCAATTTTAGCCATGATAATGATCAAAGTTCGCGTGCTTACTGGTTTTGTGCCTTGCCCCAATGGCACATGATGATAATCCATGCTATATGGAGCGACATTTCGCCCCAATTCCAGTCGCACAGCGTAAGCATAAATATGCAATACTACTTCTACGTAATAAACTCGTCCATTTTACTCCATTAAATCAATGTTTAGTTCCAATTTTTAGAGTACTTTTTCTTGTGCTTTTTAAATCAACATGTAAGGTATCATTCTTTTTCAAACGCTTCCAATGCTCAAGATGTGCCCATCCGGACCTCTTTCTAGAACACGACGAAAACGCATGGTTTGTCCTAGGCAGTATTCTTTATTTCAACCCAATGCATTTCGGGCTTTAACAAGCCCTTCTTCAGCGGTAACTGCAAATTACAATTTAGAAAAAACACCATTACTACATTGTCCTTTATGTCACATGTAACGTAATCCGTACTTCCCTTATTTCATTAATTAAACCATGATAAAGTGCTAAAACAGACCCCTTCCCTTTCCGTGTAGATTTAAAACTAATCAAAAATCAATCCCCCCAGTGCCCAACTAGTCTATTTACACCCCTAAACTCTCCCGTAATGAATTATCCATCCCGAATTCCTACCAACTACCATGCATCTTCCTCACAACATAACTCTCCCGAGTCAACTCCTCTTGTCTCCAGACTTTCCTATCTCTCATACGATTGATCGCAGGTGGATGGAGCGCGATAGTGGGGAGAGATCTTCAGTGGCTAGGGTGTATGGGTGGGGAGACAAGAACGGCAAACTGCTCCATTGGCTTGCCACTCATCCCATGGCCAATCAAATAGTCCCCGAAATTCGAGACACACAGGGTCACACCTCCCGTACACCTGCAGCAATTGCGCAGACCTTTGCAAACTACTACAAGGCACTATACACAGCGGATCCCAAGCACACACCAGGTGATAGTTCAGCCTTCCTGCAAAATCTCCCTCTCCCAAAGCTATCAGAGATTGAGCAAGAAACCATGGATGAGCCTATCACTGCCGAAGAAGTAGGCGAAGCAATCTCCATGCTTGCCACTCACAAATCCCTGGGCCCAAATGGACTCCCTGCGGAGTATTACGCGGCGTTCCGTGAATCTCTGATCCCACGACTCCATGCCCTATTCGAGGAAGCTATTGAGGATGGGTCATTCTCTTCCATCACTGACACAGCCACCATTGTGGTCATACCAAGGACGCGCCCGCCCCCAGTTTCCTGTGCACAATATCGCCCGATCTCCCTCATTAATACCGAAATCAAAATATATGCAACAATTTTAGCCACTCGGATGAAAAGAGTGTTTCACACCCTCATAAACCCTGACCAATGTGGCATCATGCCGCACCGCAGCACCCGTCATTGCCTTCGACGCTTGCATGTGGCCCTTGCCCACCGAGACCCCCTTACACCATATCTGGCCTTAGTTTTACTTGACTTCGAAAAGGCCTTTGATACGGTTGACTGGGGTTACATGCAAGACGTGCTAATGAGAGCGGGCTTTGGACCTTATTTTCGTAAGATGGTAGGAGTTCTTTACTCTAACCCTTCAGCGAGGGTCCGTATAAACGGGGCGTTGTCCGAGACTTTCCCAATCGGGAGGGGGACCCGACAGGGATGTCCTCTCTCCCCTCTCCTCTTCGCCCTTGCGATCGAGCCTCTGGCCTGTCACATCCGGACAGATGATCGGATACAAGGCTGGCATTGGCAGAAATCTCAGGAGGACCGAATCGCATTATATGCGGACGATGTCCTGTTGTACCTCGCTGATCCAGCCCGATCGGGGCCGAGATGCTTGCAGATCCTTCACTCATTCGGGCGGGCGTCTGGATTGCGCCTTAATCTGCTCAAGTCCACGGTGGTGCCCCTTCATGCCTCCAGGGAATGCTTCAATTGGCAGACAACCATGCCCATTCGACGACTATCCTTTAAATACCTTGGCATCTGGGTGGCGCTTCTCCCGGAGCTGACCTGATCCCTTAACGTCGGTCCACTTCTCCGACGTACTAAAGATGACCTACGTAGATGGCAAAAACTCCCTCTTAACCCTCTCGGGAGAGTGGCCCTCTTCAAAATGATGTTCCTCCCCCGCCTCTTGTATGTCCTCCAGAATCCCCCGATCCATCTCCCTTGCAGCTGGTTTCGCGATCTGGATGGAGTGATTACCAACTTCCATTGGGGGGGCTCAAGAGCGCGTTTAGCTCTCACAACTTGCCAACGAACCACATACGAGGGTGGAATGGGCATGACAAATCTCTTTTTATATTATCTCGCCACTCGCCTCCTGATAATCCATGATTGGTTTAACTGGGGATGGTCGGATCCAGCATACCGGCTTGAATTGGGATGTGTTGGATTCTCTCAGGCTCATGCAATGTTATATGGAACCCCAATCCCTCAGACCCTACCAGTAGTTACTCGTACGGCTTTCCTGGCATGGCAGTCGGCACTGAGGCACATTCACTGGGACACCAAAATCACATTACAAACTCCATAATGGCACGGCACCTGGCTGATGGAGGTGGGGACTCTGACGGGTTTTCAAATGTGGGACCTAATAGGCATTACCTACCTTGGTAATATCTGGAAAGGAGAACATCTGTCCTCCTTCCAGGACTTACAACGCACATACTCTTTACGCTCTACGCAATTCTTTAAATATCTCCAATTACGTCACACCCTTGCCACTCACATCCCTAACCAAGAGTCATTTCCCGAGTTCAGCCCCTTGGTGGCCAAAATTCTCATGGGAGACCTAGGAAAGGGAGGGATATCCCAAATATACCGATCCCTGATAAACAACACTCCGTCCACGTTGGACCCTCTTAGAACTAGATGGGAGGGGTGGGTGTGCCCTCTTGAGGACGAGGATTGGAGGGACGCTCTTATGGCCCCCAGAACTCTCACTATATTTGCCAGACTTTGCCTTATACAGATTTACTATCTTCACTGCGCATATCTTACACCGGAACGACTGCACAAAGCTAGACTCCTCCCAGCCCCACAATGTCCACGCTGTAAAGCGGAACCAGCCGACTTCTTCCATATGGTCTGGTCCTGCGCGGTCATATCTAAATACTGGGCGTCAATCACAACGGAACTGAGTGGCGTACTGGGATGGGAGGTGCCCCTTACTGCGCTGGCTCTTCTTCTGGGGGTGATGGAGGGAATGGACGGCTCCCGAGCCGACAAGTTGTTCCTAGGTACAGCCATCCTGATTGTTAAAAGAGACATTGCAGTGGCCTGGAAGGACTCAAAGTCTCCTTCTATTTCGAAATGGCAGAGGGGAGTTGATTGGTGTGCTATCCAAGAAAAGCAGTTTATGAGGCAAGAGGGTGCCCAAATAAATATGAACGAATATGGGGTAAATGGATGAGACTATTGGACTGATTACTCTTTGTGTTAAGGGCGAACTCTAACCTATTTATTTTTTTAAGTTTATTGCTGGGAGATAATAATTGGATATGCAATGAAATGTCATATATGTCACAGTGCTACAAGAGTTTTTATGGTTATCTCGTTTTTACATAATGCCAATAAAATTGGTTATAAAAATAAAACAATACTTTTTTACTGTTTCTATTGAAAAAATGTTATAGTTTTAAGTAACTAAAACAATAAACATAATAATAATACCAAGCACTGCCCCACAGTGGCATGCGCTACTTGTCTTCTAATGATATTCGACACCACATCAATGGTTTGTAGCGCAATATAAATGCAACTGCAGTGCAATACAATTCATCCGCAAGTTTGTGGAGCAGTACATGCACTAACATGTTGTGGCTTTGCAGCAGATCTGTTTGGGGTGATCTCCCTCTAGTGAGCACATGCTGTCGTGCAGCTGTAATTGTTTTTATTTCCATCCAGCATTTTACCAGAAAGGATGTACATTAAAAAGGCTATTTAGTGAATGACGTCACAATGCATCTCAAACCCCCATATGATCTCATCAAACAAAGCAAGATTTCTAGAATGCCTATTTTTGGTGATTGTTAGCAATGAAGGGCTGGGAAAAGAGAACTTTTTTTGTTTCCTCTGCACTGAATGGCCACCTTAAGAACAACACCAGGGTTGGAGGATACATTTGTAAAGTTTAGGGTAGTAATGTATGTGTGATGAGTAGAGACGAAAAAAACGTGATTTATAAACAAGATATGCTGAGATGATATATTATACGCCATTATTATTATTATTATTATTTATATGTGGTATTCCACATATCGGAAGGGGTAATGTGGATGCAGCCAAGAGATGTGATTGCTCATAGTTAGGGCTCCTGGTTTTATGGTATTTTTTTTTTGTAACATTTCCGCCTGTATTTATTCATATTATTTTTTGGTATTTTATTGCTATTTATCCATATTTATTTTATGTTTGGAGAATTAATGAGGTCATAAAATGGTATATTTCCACATTTATTTAACTGATAAACATGCACTCATACTTTGATGCCTGTCACGTTTTAGCAAATTAAGCAGTCAAATATAACAAGTTACAAAAAGAGGGTAAACCCAAATGTCACTGGGACCTGGGTATACAGCAGTACAATACAGGGTTGGTCCCAGTACAGCGTTATTCAACATTAACAAAACATAAAGAAATGAAAAACATATAGGACAACCACGTCCCACCTCCCATCGGATAGAGACACCGTTTTACAGCCCTGAGAATGGACAGAGCGTTCGGCCTTTGAATGATGCGAATGAAAATAGCACAGGCATCATCTTTATTAGTGCAGAGGTAAGCTGATTAGCTCTTGTCAATCAGACGTGCCAGTATCTCAATTGAGCTCTCCCCCACTCCCCTCCACGACTCATTGTAACGAGCGAGAAAGGGCTGTGTGGCTCGTATCGCCCCCGTTAACCGTGCTGGCAGGGTGCACAGGCCTGTGATGGTGTGATGACTATATTAAAGAGTACATCAATTTGTTTTAAGGTGTTTTGATTCTCGGACGCTGGCATTAGGAGAGCTTTACTAGAAAGCGAAGGGTTCTGGAAGGGGCGCGCGCTTCGATGCCTACCCGGGCTTTGAGCCTTGCTGTACCGAGGGGGGCGCGTGTGCTCCAGTAACTGGCACACTCTGATGATCCAACTCGTGATTAGACCCCATCCTTCTGTGGAATTAACTTACTTCACGCACATTTAATGTCATGCACCTTGGGGCTGAACAGGGCGAAACCAGAATTCAATGGGGCACCGTTTCTTGGTTTCTGTGTCCTCTGGTCTGGATGGAGTCCAGCATGTAGCTTCCCCGCAGTAGTTTGGTGGCGGAGCTATTGTATTTTGTGTGGGGGGAGGATGCGCGCGTGTTTGTGTACTGTGGGATTCGCTCCAAGTTGGTGCCATATAGGGAGGAATGAAGAGTGTCGTTCGGGTGCATCGGTGGCGGGGACGGATCAATGGCTGTGCTGGCCATGCTATTTCTCAAACTGGTGACCTATGAATTACATGCGGCAGGCTCTTAAACGCACTGAGCTATCCCATTCTGTACTAAACCAAAGGGTGGGGTCATTGCTGTGTAGCAATGGTTCTATAGTGTTGATTAATCAAACACAATAGTCGTGGAATACAATATAAAAAAAATAAGGACTTTTGGTAGTAAAGTCTCAAGCTACCAAAAACAATGTTTTGCGGCACTTTTCACATGCAGATGCTCGAATCCACAAGCAAGTCGAGGCTGTAAGTAAGCTGATGTTGTTCTGTTGCTGGATCCGCAGTGAAGTTTCTTCTTTTGGTAGTGTACTTTCACTGACTGCATGCTGCTATTAAATGCCAGGGAGAAATATAAAAGCTATGACAGACCTGCAAGTCCCCATGTCACAACATACCAGCTATTTCTGAGGCAGTTTAGCTAAACAGCGGTCACGGTAGCTGTATAATAAGAGAAAAGCAAAACGAAATGAAACTGTGTTACTGTGAATGAGCTCGAAGCGCCTGGTAGACGTTTCTTGGCTTTGTTAACAAGGAGGCAGGGACACAAAACAGTGTAATGCTGGTATCGATACGGTCGCAAGTTTTACCCATGCAGGCCTCAAAACGTCTCAAAGCTGGGGCCTATTAGGGCTGAAAACGGACATGGCCGCAGAATGGTTTTATGCGCGGTTGTGGGGGGCATCCGGGTACACTGCCTTAGGTTCACAGTAGCCGCGGCGTCGTAGGGTTAGCGGCCGCTTGCAAACTGTGCCCCAATATAGTAACACAACGGACTACCTTACTTGGTTGTTGAGGGGATGTCCCTTGAGTAAAGTTTGGTTTGAAAAGTTGATTATAAATGTGAATAACTTTAATAAGTGCATTGCATGTGTTAGCAATGGTCCTCCATGCCAATTTTATTCTGGCCTCCCGTGACAAGGGGTTTGAATTGATTCAGGAAACCTGCATCGCAGGGTGTCCGTACAGCCTTGCTTGTCAAGTGCAATTTACGATAGTTTCTGGCCTGGCTGGTCAGTTGGGCTATTGTTGATGCTGCCATGGTCGCGGGTTCGCATTAGGATGCCGCGACTGGGTGCTCCATGGGGTACCTTTCCTCCTCTGCGCGCTCGTCACGCTTGGGGGACGAGCTGGGCACTTGCTGCTACATGTGTGGACAGCGCGGCGTGCGGGCCATTGCTGGTTGGTCCTTGGGTGCTGCCTCCGCAGCACACAAGCAGTGTGTTGAAGTACCAACGGTGTCACGAAGGGCAACTTCGTTGACAGTGTGCAAAGTCTTTTAAATAAAGAGCTGCGTTTACTATTACTTCCGCTGGTGCACTGAATTGTATGCCTTTGTTAAGAGGTCACGCCTACTGCTGCCGAGGCCGTTTACATGCAGGATTCAGAGGTGTCAGTATTTGGAGGTCAAATGCTGCGGGCAGGACCGAAGCAATAACTGCCCGTGTGAAGGAGTCACAGACTCTCTGAGCAGGCCTCTCTGAGCGTTCCGTTTTGTGTGGACTACTAAACCGTGGCTTTCTTGTTAAGGAATCAGATGTTGCTGAACTTTAAGGCTGAAGCATGCTCCTGGGCATGGGCACTGGAGGAACTGTGCCTGCTGCCATAAAACAGCCACTGGGCAGCGTGCTGCTTGCATGTTTGCGGGTGCCTGGCTCGAACAGGTTGCGTTTTGCTTTTCCCAACAGCCTGTTTCGCGTTATGCTCTGGTGTCTGAGGCAGCTTTGGTTTGCGAGGCGAGCTCGGGCTCGTTGAGGCGGTTGGCACACACCTCCTGGTGTGTGCCACTGGTTTGGGCTTGGAATCTTCTTGGAAGCATTTTTTATATTCCCCCAACTAAACCTTAGTTCTTATTTACGCATGTAACCAACACCCATTGACAATGTCAATAGCTCCAGCTTGCTGTAGGGGTAATGTGACGGGTGAGAAAGTGTGGCAATGGGCTACTAATGCTAAATTACAGCATCAAGTTTACCTGTGTAATTTGAACGGGTGGTTTCCGGTGCGCTGCACGTCACTTAATTGTCACACCGGCGTTTGTGACAGTCTGCCACGAGTTGGCGCTGTCTGTCTATTTTAGAGATGACCACATTAGGCATTGTTTAATTCAATATACATTAAAATTATTATTGCCTGCTGCCCAAGCCATTCTTATAGCTTTGAGGGCTCGGAATAGGCAGAATTGTCACGCTTGCACGAGTCTCAGGGTTAGTAGTTGTGGTGCTACTATGTTTGGCAGCACGGCAGGAGCAAGGTGTGGTGCAAAAGGAAGTGGCCGCCTGACGTGAATCCTGGCATATAATGGCACAAGTGTCAGATTTTCCGTAGAACTGCCTTGCTGTAATGTAGCGCGGGCGAATGCTGATTTTAGTTTCGCGCAATATTGGGCGTCTCTATGTATGTGTCGCCGTGAACAGCTGACTGACTGAAAATATTTGTAAAGCGCACTACTGCCGAGGCGTCTTGGCGCTGAGTGATATGCGATGCCCATGGCCAACACGTTCAGGGTTGGGAGAAGAGCCATGTTTTAATTTCCCTCCTAAAGACCGATCTGTTAGGCAAAGACCTGAGGTGTGTGGGCAGAGAATTCCAAAGTTTGGATGCTAGGAAAGAGAAGCGTTTACCTCCACACCTTACTCTCTTTATCTTTGGCAGTTGTAAGAGATCAAGGGAAGCTGATCTTAGAGCTCGTGTAGGAACGTATCGAGAAAACAAGGTTTGCACATCCTTGGATCCTCCACCAAACAAGGCTTTATGCACCATGCATAGGGACTTAAAGTCAACCCGTCGCCGTACTGGGAGCCAGTGAAGTTGTTTTATGCTGGTCGAAGTAGGGTGGTGTTTAGGTAGATTGAGCAATAATCTAGCTGCCGCGTTCTGAATTGACTGCAATTTGGAGAATTGCGCAGCATTTGCTCCTAAGTAGAGAGCATTGCAGTAGTCAATTCTGGATAGAATCGTAGCTACTACCACTGTTTTCCTCAGGGAAAGCGGAATAAAAGGAAGAATCTTCCTCAGACCTTTCAGCATAAAGAAGCAGGCTGATGAGACTTGGTTGATCTGGGGAGCCCAGGAAAGATCATTATCTACCAAAAGACCTAGGTTCCTGACTTTTTTGACAGGGGCCGGACAGGTGCCTGCTGCATTTGGCCACCATAATTGGTTCCAGACCGAAATTTTCTGGCCAAACTCAATCACCTCGGTTTTATCTACATTAAGTTTTAAAAAATTGGCATTCATCCAGGTCATCAAAGCAGAGATACAGTTACAAAATTGGGCTGCCATAGCATCCACGTGCTGTGTTACCGACACTATAAGCTGCGTGTCATCAGCATAAGACACCAGCATAAAGCCGTAACTTTTTATTAGTCTAGCCAGAGGAGCTACATATATATTAAAAAGTGTAGGGGATAAGGCCGAGCCCTGTGGGACTCCACCGGGAAGTGTGAATTCCTTGGACTGATATCCATCCCAAAATAACACTTGTTCCCTAGACGATAGGAAGGAGGAGAGGAGGGCAAGAGCTTTGCCTTTGATACCTACATCCTGTAGCCTTCGTATTAATACTGCGTGGTTCACGGTATCGAAGGCTGCTGTCAAATCAAGCAGGACCAATGCAGCCCCTCCTCCTCCATCCATCACCTTACGTATTTCCTCTACTGCCATAACCAGTGCAGTCTCAGTAGAGTGTGATGATCTGAAACCATGTTGGGTAGTATCCAAAATGTTGTTGTTCTCTAGATATGATGTTAGTTCTGAGTTCATGGCTTTCTCGAGGATCTTAGCAGGTAGAGGTAAACAGGAGATGGGACGATAGTTTTTCTCGTCTAAGGGATCCAGCTTGGGTTTTTTAAGGAGAGGGCGAATACAGGCTTTTTTCCAAATCGTTGGAAATACTCCTGATGAAATGCTTTGGTTTAGTATGGGGGATAGTGGAATGCTTATCTCCTCAGAAACAAGATGTAATATATGGGGGGGACAAGGATCTAAAGGAGAGCCCGACTTGGTTTTTATCAGCAGATCAGCCACTATCTCATCTCCCAACAATGGGAAGTGCGATAGATCACAGTGGGAGGGCTTGTCCTCCGGCTGATCTGAGACATTACTCGCTGTAACCTTATCTGCATTTAGGAGATGATTATAAACAGATTGGACTTTATTTTGAAAATAACCAGCCATCTTGTCTACAAACATTTGGTCAGGAGTGAACGTGGCGTCCCGTGGGTAATTTAATAGAGTCGAGACCGTTTGAAACAATTCTTTTGGAGAATTTGTGGCTTCTTGGATTTTAGAAGTGTTATAGGCCGTTTTGGCCTGTGTGATTGCAGTTTTGTATTCTTCTAGCGCAGCGCAGTAGGCTTTCCTATGTGTGCTGCAATATTGAAGTCTCCAAATACGCTCTTTTTGCCTGCACTTGATGTTAGCCATTTTAAGATCTGCAGAGTACCAGGGGGACGAAACCTTACTTCGTCGATAGCGCATAGTCACTTCCGGAGCAACAATATTAGCAGCTCTATTAAGCCAGTTGTGAAAAACTGTGGCCGCTTGGTTGGGATCGGTAGGGGTTAAAGGCCTTTCCCTTAATGCTGACATTAAATCATTTTTGCTCACTGATTTCCAGGCCCGATATTTGACGGTCGTAGGTCTATTTCTACGACCACCTTTTGAATTTGCTGGAATGATGTTAAAATGCACAGCTCTTGGTCAGAACGTGTGTCTGACTCTGCCTTCAGTTGGCGTTGCGGTGCGTCTGCCTTGGCTGTAACCGGACAAGGTGCCCTGGGTGGGGCAAAACAGTATATCAGTCTGGGGTTGATTATTGGTGCGTTAAATCAATTTGTACTGCCAGGGTGCCATAAAGTGGGAATGCACTTGGGGGCAGTGTTTCTCACTTTGGCTGAACTTGAATGAATAATGTCTTCATTCACTAATACCGATAATGGGCATTGCTCCATCCTTTTCAGCAAGGTAGACCAACGCGGTTTGATATGTCCTTTGACTTTGATGAGCGATTCGTTAAATGCTTTTCTTTCATAGAACTATTTTCGCAAATTTTCATTCAGTAGTTTTGGATGGCGCCTATGTCTCAAATCCATCACTATTTCATTGACGATCTGGTGACTCGCATTTAAGGGTATGTCCATGGTTCTTTGCGTGGCTAATTAATGTTTCCAGTACACAAAGACACCCGTTTTAACCCAATGACCAAGACAGGGAATCTGTTCAGGTCTGAATCTTTAGGCCACAGGGTGGCACGACAGAATAATTCTATACCTGCAGGTGGCACATTTGAATAGGTGCATGCTAACCATGCCGTCTAACATTGTGGTATCATCATAGTTAACGCTACAAGAGGTAGGCTAATAAAAGGTAATTCACGTATAATCATGAATTGGCATACTAGGGAGGTTTATGTTCAGAGAAAGATATGGCCACTGATCATCAGAAAAGGCAGGGCTATTCGGAACCGGTTCAGAGGGACACAGATAGAGTTCTGACAGGACTATCTTGTCTGGGTTATTTGCAGGAGGGAACTGCTAAAACAGCTTGGGCCTCACGTGTTATCGATGCATGTGTCTGTGCGCACCTATAAGTACCAGCTGTGGGACGCACCACACCTTTCCAGGTAATAGGAGCAGTTAGTACCGGGGCATCTAAGTTCAAGTGAAATAAAGGGGTTTTAACTCGGTAGTTAACTTGCCACACTTGTTGCGCCTCAAAGGCAGAAGTTGAATGTCGCCTGACAAGTTCTGCTTGCATGCGAGTCGTTTTAACAATGGGACGGGGGCTTACAATCTCCTTTCATTTTGCAGTCGGAGAAAGAAAAGGTAAAGAAAGAGCAGTGTTTGAACTGGGCACACTTAGCAGTAAAGCCAACAATAATGAAGCACATAGATCGTATTCCAGAAGTGGGATGCAGAGGTTTCAGTTCAGGGCCAGGTGGAAGCAAATTTTGGGGTCTGCTTGGTTTACCTCCAAGGGGCTGTTTTTTCGGATCTGATGGTCCTTTGAACCTCGCGGGCTGCTTGTGGCATCAGAAGTCTCTGGCACTTTGCCTGACTGGGGTCATCCTATGGCTTCACATCAGAGACATTAGGTATGTCTATGGTTCATTGCGGGGCTGATTATGTTTTCATGACTAAAGACATCCATTGCTCTCTGCCTCTTGCTCCGAATTGCATCAGAAGCGGGGCAGGCACGTAGCAGTGGGACAGTCACCAACGTATTTATGGTCTTTTGGTTCCGAGAGACACATACGCACTCTGTATGCTAATTGGAGCGTTAGCGGAAAGGGTGGAATAACGGGATTTCTTTAAGTGGCAAGTAGGCAGTGGCTACTTCAAGCTACGAGGTTACTTGCAGTGGAGGGCTAGCATGTCCGAGGATAACGAAGCAACTGGGGCTATTGCTGGTTTAAGCACCAAGGGCCACAGTTGGTCAACAGGTAGGGTTACCTGGGTCAGGACTACAGTAGTAAGCCTGTGGGGCTGTGTAAGTTGTCACCACAAATAGGGTGCAGTGTCTGCAATAGTGGGCGCTATACGAACATTCCTCAATCCTGAGTTGACACCATCAGGTGTTCGCCAAGGTCGCGCTTTCATAATGGGTTGTGCAAAGGTCTGGTCCACCTCGGTAAAGCAGTTGCTCACTGGACCCGGGGGCAGGTTACAGGTTGCTTCAGAGTACTACTTTCCTTGCCATAGCCATTGAGACAGGCCGGTTGAGGAAGCTGACAGCCAACAGGGTTGCGCTGTCCCATAGTTGGGGGGGGGGGGGGAATCAAGGTACTAAAGCACTGTAGGGTACAATGTCTTAAGAAAGTTGGCATGTCCATCCCGCAAGCGAAGGCAGGTAGCTGTACTTGGGGTGCTCATTAGCATACACAAGCAGAAATGTACAGTGCCAGGAGCGGCGTGAGCTCTGAAGTTAGCTATGGGCAATCATGCGTGGTCACTCCATACATAGGTGTGCAGGGACTCCAAGGTGGAGGAGAAAGAATGGTTCGGCGCTTCCACGCCGACTGTTACTAGGACTCAGCGTGAGGTCAAAGTTGAAGGAGCAGGTAAATTTCTACTGCTAGTGCGGTACACGGGTATCAGTGTACCTCCGAATTTGGGGTTCACCAAGTTCGTGGGTAAACAAGGGCTTAGTCAACCCTAGATGTAAGGCACACAGGGCACGCAGTGAACGGGTTTTGAAGGCATGATTAAGTATGTCAGGCAATGCGGGCCCTGACAGGCGCGTTTGCAGTCACTCTGGGGCAGTCGGAGTCCCAGTGTTACAAGAGTTACATCCGGTCTTGGGTTCACACAGTAAGGGCTAAGGATTTGGGGAACTGTGTAGGTACTGGCAAGCATTATGGTTACCCGAGGGGACATGTTGCGGCACCAAATGCCGGTGGCTTGCAGGGGAGTGTATTGAAGTGCAATTTTAGAGGTTGTACTTGCGAGTGTCACGGTGGGCGGAAAGCAGGAAATGGAGGCACAGCCTTACTGCCACAGAGATTATTTGGCTGGGATTCCCATGCATGCGCTGGAACTGCTTGCTGAAGAAACTGCAGCAGAGACGGGGGAGGGGGGTAACTCTCCGCCCAATATGTTGGTCATACACCTGGGAGGGAATGATCTTGCATCTCTGGGGAGAAGGGCACTGCTGCAAGATATGAGGTTCACAATGTGTGAGTTGAGCAACCAGCTGGGGACTGGTGAATTATGGTGGTCGGAAATAACCCCCCGGCAGGTGTGGCAGGGGGCACGGTCAGGGGAAGCCATGGAGACCTCACGCAGGAGGGTTAACAGCGCCATGCGAAAATTCACCGAACAAAGGGGGTTTGGCTTCATCCGACATGGGTTACTGCACGCTAAGTCCATAGGGTGTTTGGATGAAGATGGGATACACCTGTCCAGAGTGGGAATGGACCTGTTCTTGCCTGATCAGGGGGAGGCCTTGGAATCCGCAGGATGTAGGTAACTAGGCCTATCTTGGTGGGGGGCCCTGGGGTGACGGTGGCCACACCCAGAGCTGTGGCGGAGTTACAGGGCGATCCAGAGGCTGTAAGGTACAGAGGGGTACGAGCACAACAAGAGTGCAAAGGCCAAATATCCCCAGGGAGGTCCTCGCGTTGGACCCTGGAGGAGCGACGGCGCCCCGTTAGTCCTATGGGCGGTTGTGGACCTGAGCAACCGGGGGTTGCCTGGAACGCTCCGCCCCCTTCTGGGGGCGTGAGTAATGGGGTGGACTGGCGGTCCACCGGTGGGAGGGGTTATCCCCTCCCCCAAATCTGGCAAACACCGATTGGCTATGGCCACGGTGTAATTTGGCTCATCAGGTGGGCAGGCAGCGAGGGGCTGCCTGCCCTGGGATCGCCCGTAAGATAACCCACCATGTTGGCATATTTGTTATGCAAATAAACCTGCAGCAATTTTCTCCACAAAAAAAAAGGTGTCTTGTCTGTTTATTTCTCCAGGATATTGCTGTGGGGGGGATGGGGAGTGTTGCCGATATTGGCACTATGATGTAGCAGATGTCACACATATTTAGGCCCTTTTATGATATCACAGGAAGTGTATGACCTCTGACCATAACCACTTGGCATGCGATACATAAAATTCCATATGAGTCATATGGAGTCACTTGTATCACAGTAGCAGTCCCTCTTGGCTCCCCATTGACGACCCGATTACTTATCGGTAATCTTCATTCCTCCTAGGTCAACTCATCTTTGTCCCAGTCATAGCTATGTGAAATAATTCCCACTTCCTTTTAGAGACAGAAAAAAATGGAATGTTAAAAGAAACCCGACCACCCTCACGAGGGATGTGGAGATAATGCCTGTTCCATCAGTTACTATGTTACAAAATGGCTGACGATGAGTTCGTTTGCGGTTCTTGCGGTAAATGGTGGTGCATTGAATTGCTCACATCTCTGGTTCTGTGGCTGCCCAGATGCCAGTAAATGGCTCGAGTGAAAGCCGAGAGTCACAGGAAGAGTTGCAGCTCCTGGTACCCCCTAAATCAAATGAAGGGCTTGGCTTCTCCAGAGACTTTCTCCAGTGACAGATTAAGAAGCAATGTTTTCAATGCTGTGGCAGAAAGTTCGACGTAGAAAGATAGATTGCAGAAATATCTTATGAAAAAAAAAAAACTCAGAGTATAGACAATTAAAATAAAATATTCTTGAAATTTCTACCTAAAAATATTAGTCCTGCAGTTGATTCCTAAATGCAACCAAAGTCACTTTCCACATTTTTTGGGGAGTTTTACATAGCGCGAACTCGACCCCGAAGGTATGAGAGCGCTTTACATGAGCACCAGTGTGTTACAGACGGACACGTTCATTTTGTTAGGCACTGGAGATTAAGTGATTTGCCCAGAATCACAGGATGTTGAGCGTCCATGCGGAGACTCGAACCCGGTTCCCCAGCTTCGATTAGGGGGGGATTCATTTAGTACTCTAACTCTAGCCCTTGAGCATTGGGGTTGCTTGCTGGATAGTGGGAAGTGCAAATATCTCAGGACATCCCTCCAAACTCTCCCTCAATAACCTTCAATGTTTTTTTGCCTGCGACTGGCAGGGTGCAGAACCAAAACAATAATTAACCTATACATTTTGCAATGTCTGCAGGAGCCTATGGACACACTGGTGCCAAAACCAAGCGAAAACCCTGTCCTTAGCTGCGCATTGGCTGGGGACATAGATGGTCTGAAGAAGCTCTTAGAGGACCCTGAAGATCCGACTCATGAGAAGGTCGATCAGATGCTGTCCAAGCAGGATGTGGTTGGGAGGAGTCCATTGTTCCTTGCCTGTATGCTAGGACGCAGCGAGGTGATTCGAGAAATGGCAAAGCATGGAGTGGACCTCAATCAACGGACGCCTAGAGGTAGGCTGCGACAAACCATGCAATCTGGGAGTGGGCAGGGATTCATAAAAATGATGTGTGCAAAGCCATCAGAAGATGTCACATTATTTAAGCCAAGCTAGCAAGATCCTGACTAACTAGCCCTGATTACTAGTGAGCCCCTAAATCCAGCTTTTCTGAGTTAATCTCCACAGAATGGGGGATAACTTCGCAAACCCTCTTTCTGTGTCAAATTACAAGCGGAATTCCCAGTTCCGTGCAGATTAATACCTGGATTTACCACCTGCTTTGAGCTGGTCGTAAATGGTAGCGGGATGTCTGGATATTTTATTGTGAGTTGATGTTTGTGACAGAGGCTCTTCAGGGTTGGCTTGCCCTGCATCTCGGTCATGGGCTGCATGGCCTTTATCATAAAGATGATGGCTTTCCTGTTCTTTACTGGGGTTAATGCTTTAATGTATGCATGCATAATTGCAGGCCAGATACATACCTCGACATTCGATCGAAGAGTTCTCTTTATGGATAATTTCCTAGCTAAGCAGGTAACCTGTGCAATGGGAATGTCTGAGACAAATGTTTAACCGATACATAGAAATACTTTAGGTGCCATTTTTAATGTGCCAGTGCTATTACAGAAGGAGACCAACAATATGCAGAACACCGCGGCCAGACTCGTCCTCGGCATCCCACGACATGAACACATCACCCAACACCTGCGGGACCTCCACTGGCTCCCCGTCGAGAAGAGAGTAACCTTCAAGCTATTCACCCACGCCTACAAATCTCTCCACAACACCGAACCCCAATACCTCAACGAAAGAGTCTCCTTCCACGTACCCAAGAGAAACCTCCGCTCCGCCGACCTCGCCCTTGCCGAAACCCCGCGCATCCGCAGAGCCTGAGTGGGTGGAAGAGCCTTCTCCTACATCGCGGCAAAGACCTGGTACGAGCTCCCGATCAACATCAGATGCTCCCCCACTCTGCACACCTTCAGGAAGAGCCTCAAGACCTGGCTCTTTGGCTGACTTGGAGCTGCACCCCCGCCCCCACTCCAGCCGCTGGAGACCCTCATGGGTGAGTAGCGCGCTTCCCAATTCCCTGATTGATTGATTGAAGCAAATCAGTACAATTCTGCCACAGAAGGAACAGTCTAGCCTCTAATGTGTTTAGTCTCACTGGACCTCTGTAGTGGCATATGTCTGAAGCCTCATGGGAATATACACATATGAATGCTGAAATAAATTATAAACAAAAACACTTCACAATACTGCTCTAAGATTAAATGTGTGAAGTAAAATAACCTAACAAATCTGGTAAAGGTAACAAAACATTTTCAGTTTGTGTTATTACTAGAGAACAAAGAACAGACATATGAAAATAGAAAAGGGGGGGAAACAGACATATTAGTATGAATGGTTATACAGAAGCCGGCCTGACAATAGTGAAAAAAGAAATTTGTTTTTGTCAAATATGGAAACTTAAATCTAAGCCAAATTCCTAAGCCATTGTTGATAGTTTGACATCTCATTCCTTTAATGTGGGAATGACAAATCTCCAAGGTTTGGTGACGAGAATTTTTTTAAATAAGAAATGTGATCTAGGACTATATATTACTCTTTATTTGTCACTCCTCACAGTTCTTTAAGAACATTGATCATAAAGTCAAGCAACCTTTAAAATCAGAATGAGTCACTTCTTTCTTATCCTCTTTGAACTCCAACATTCCTCCTTTTAAGACTCTGAAATCCTTCATCTCTTCCTCCTCTTCTTCCTTTACTTGCTTTAGCCCTTCTTCTTGTCCTCTACTGTCCTGCCAACATAAAACAGACCTAGCAAGTTATGTAGCCAAACCCTACATGTCTTTCCTTGCCAAATATGGTGCGGGTAATACTAGCCTCTGTGTCTTTAATATAATTAATATTCTCCTCTCCGAAAACCTTGAAGAATCTGCATTTTATGTTTAGACTGAGGTTAGCCCTATGCATTTTCAAAGTCTCTAAAAAATTAATTTGTGACATACTCTGCAAATCTCAAGTAATATCTGGAAAACACACCTATATTCGCCTGATCTGCCTCATTCAGGTGCCTTTCAGCCTTCCTCTATTCAGGAAAACTTTACTCGCCATAGCTTCTCAAACATAATGGGCTTAAAACATAGACACATCCAAACCAGCCTCTGGCACTACTGCTTTCACCCACCTATTAATTATTGCAATAGGACCCTTTTCAATTATTCTCAAATACCAAATCAACAATTGTGTTTTACCATCCGGTCTGAGCTCCATTTGCATTTCATAGCCTTGTATGCACCTCACTGCACATAACTTCAGCTTCTTATGAAAACCTGGATAAAAATCAACTCACACATTGTCTTTGTCGTACGCAACTTTGTAACCAATTCATTACCCGGAATAAAAAACCTCCTACTCACTTTCACCACCTGAACATCCGAACCGGCCTAAAAGACATTAAACAACAAAAGAACTAACTTCCAACTTAACTGCTTCAAACCTAGATATCTGTTAACTAGCTACCCTTCAGATACTGCAAACATCTTTTCGATGTTCCAAAAGGAACTGCACTTAGTCTGAGGGTCTTTTTAACTTCATACTTTTTGAAACCCTACACGCCAAAGCTTATTTAGCAATAGATCTACCATTAATCAAAGAATACCTTGCTGGAACCACAAATCTACAACAATTCATGATTCTATAACTTAACGACTGTCATAAAATCAATTACCCATATCACAAAAGCCTCTTTGGGTTCCACTCCTTTCCATGCAGCAGTGAACGCAAACATGCCATCCTCCCCCATAAATGTCCCTTGGTCTTGGGGCACATGACTCCTGTAGGAGTGCTGCAGCTTTCTCTGGAAGAACCTGTTCAGATCCTCTGATATTTTCCAAAGAAGGAAATTCAGTGGTCCGCTCTCTACCAAAGGAGGTTGTTCCTCCCCTATTCCTTTCAAAATCCCTTTTCCTGCATTGATTTGGTCAGGCTACTCCTCTACTAACTCCATAACTCCCGGAAACCATGGTTGTGATACCCAGAATGGAGCTACCCACACTAATGTACAACCGTGGGTTGTACATTAACTTTCCAAATCATCATGAATGGCGGAAACGCATAGCCCCAATTCTTGCTCCCCTCCTGTCAAAAAGCATCACCCCTAATGCCTCTAGATCTGATCTCTAACTGTAATAATTCCTCAGCAATGTGGTTGACCTAGAAGCGAAGCGATTTATCTCTGGCGGGCAGCAATTCAACGGGATCTTCCTGAAGTACCCTGCATTTAATTTTGCTGTTATCTATCAAGTACCTGTAATTTCAATACACAACTACATTCTCCTGATCCGATAGCTGCTCTACTTTGTGGGATAAATTGTCTTCTGCAAAGAACTGTGAAAACACTTTAAACCAAATCAACCTCCTTTTATCTCTAAACACTTTATATTTTGAGACCTCTCTTCCAATCTCTATTTGCCACTTGTCTCCTGTTTGTCTAATCTTGCCCCACTATATAGAAAATTGCATCTGTGCCCAAAACAAAATCTGGACTAGCTCCCACAATTGCTTGTCCGTTGCATCCTGTCTAAAATCGACTATTGCAACAGTCTGCTTCTGACCACTCATAAGTACAATATTAACAAACTCCAGGTCCTGCAAAACGCTGCTACTAGACTATTGCTGAAAATTCCTAAATTCTGTTCAGTGTCGCAAGATCTAAAAAATCTGCATTGGCTTCCCATTAAACAAAGAATCACCTTTAAGGTATTGCGTCTAGCTTACAAGGCAGTTCATGATCTTGGTCCTGACTTCCTGAATCAAAGTTTCAAACAGTATCTCCCTGCCAGAAATCTTCGATCAGCAAAGGCAAAATTACTAGTACTGCCTAGATTTGAACAAGTACGATGGGGCGGAAAGAGCATTGTGCTTGAAGCATCCAAAGCATGGATCTCACTTCCTCTCTGTATAAAAACAGCACCTAGTCTCCTTGCTTTCAGGAAAGCTGTAAAAACCTGGTTATTCAGGTCTTAGTAATTCTCTGCCGTCCTTTCTTGACACTCGCAGCCAGAACTAGCGCTTAGACGCCTCAGGGCAGTAATGCGCTATATAAATCCAGATAACATAACATACTTCCAAATTATCCAGCCACCTTCTTGCTCCCTCACTCCCTCTTCAAGGTCATCTTGTGTCTATATTACATACCTTACAACAACCCCTTTGCTTTATTCTGTTGCAGTGCAAGGGCAAGGGTCCCAGGAAAACTGGTGGTGTTTAGGATGACAACAGACCTATTACTTTCACTAGTGCTGTTAAGTCGAAAATTACCCTATTTATAATTGACAAACGTTTCCCCTCATTAATTTAACTTTCCTTCCTAATATCCTCTACAGTATCTTTCTCGATTGCTAAACGCTCTAAAACTCTATTCGGCTCCATCATGGATTCATCCACATTTGCTAAGAAAACCAAAACCTCTAGCATACTCCTTATCACCCGAACATGTACTTTCAGCTCTTTCATACTCTGCGACATTCTTAGAATGCCATCTAAATAAATTATCACTCTAACGCCTCTTTCCCCAAAATAAGTCACCAATGGTCTCAGTACCTATGTACAACATGATGGAGTTAAAGGTAGGCCACTCAGCATGATTACAAATGGATTTGGTACCTGACCACCACAAATGACATTGGCTCTCCTTTGCATTCAGAACTTTAAGGTTCACATCCTTGAAATCCATCTTGACTAACCAATATCCCTTCCATAAAATATTTCGAAAAAATGGATTTCCTCCATTTTGAAGTGAGTATAAACTATGATATTGCCCAGGTCTCTTAATTGTATATCTGATATCCAAACGTTGTTCTTTTTCACCACCAAAAATTGAGTTTGCAAACCTTTTGCATTCCTCCTTCACTTATGACACTTCCTTCTCCAGCATTTGTCCTCTTGCAGCTTACCTTCTAATACGCATCCCTCTCTGTGTATAAAAGCCTGTTGTATTTTGAAATCCTCATAGTATGCTTCTAACTTTAAATTGGGACTTCTGAAAACCCCAGCTGGGAGTTGTCCCCTTCTTCTAGTCCTTCCAAAAACCTATTGCTGCCTAAACCTTTCCTCATAGAATTCTGATCTTTAGATAAAGCTGTGTGATCATAGTTGACCTGTACTTCTCCAGACAGCATTTTTTTTATCTTCACTGGCTGTAATATTTGCCATGTCACGCAACTTAAGGCTGGCTAGTCTTCATAAGTATTGCCTTACTCCTTTCAGCCATCAAGGTAGCATTTCCTAGGAAACAAAAAACCCTTTGACTCCTACCACTCAATAGGCTCACATCCACTATCATCTCCTTAACTTGCGCCTCCTCCGCAGTATTCAAAATTCTTGACAGTGGACATTTAGGTCTAATGATCTGTCCTGGTACTCTTTTAGAGACCTCTCTTTTCCCTTCCTGGCACCACTCCGCAATAGGAAACTAATTAGATCTGTATCAAGGTGGGGGATTGCAAGCAGTTTCCTTAATCTGAGATCTAGAGCTTTCTGCTTGCAAAACCGCTCATATGTCCTTATCCACTGGGTGCCTAATCCATTCTTTTATGAAGTCAGCTAACTGATCCATTGGTCACCAAACCGTACTAAGGGGATAGTTAATTCATTAGGATTGAACATATAATTTCATTTTGGATCCTTCAACGCATCCCGAACGTTAATAGTTTCCTCTTTGCATCTAAACTCCTCCTGCCCACTGGTATCCTCATCCAACTCCATAATATGCTCATTGTGACCATTAATATCATCTTTCTCCTATCCATACTACTCATGTTCTTCATCTTCTTCAGTAATAATTTTTTATATGTTTGTTCCATTCAATACACTATTTTCATGAGCATCGCGAAGGACACCTTTTCCTTTTGTGGGACTTTGACCACCCCTTTATTGATTCAATAACAGGGGTACAGTGAGTGGAAAAGCATTACTAGTGCCTTTGGGGCTAGAGGGTTGGAACACTGCTTTATTGGTTATTATTTGCTTAGTGCTTTCTAAGATGCATGCTCTTTGATAACAGCTGTATTGTGTATGACTGGGCTTTTAGCATTATCATATAATTTCCAATGCTGCCACAGTCGCAAAATTGGGTAAAAGGAAATTAGTAAGCTCTAAAGCTACCATTGGCACCGACCACTGCACCTTGGACACGTTTCTAGCACATGCATTTGGACTAATCTCCAAAGAGATTGATCTAGCAGAGAGGCATTTATTGCTGGATCTTAATGAGCATTTAGCTGCACCTTTAATGATTGCGCCCAATAAGCAGACCGAAGGTATACATTTATCTGATAACGTGCCATCTACTTCTTTACCTTTATCCTCGCTGCCACTGGCCTTTGTATACTTCGGACCGTCTACAGACTCTGGACCGAGGGCAAAAAGGAAAAAAAACGTCAAGGTGCACAGAAGTACAATTGGATTATTCTATGCCTATTAAGAATATGTGCTAGACTGCCTATAATGCAGTCTCGAGGGACATTTGAATACAAATGGGATAATGTTTTTGATAAACGAAGGCCTTGATAGGGTCTTGCATTAGCTCACTGGTTGATCGCCTTGAAGCTCTTGAAAAGTAGATCACAAAACTAACAGTAACTCAGTAATATTGCTATCAATTTACCACTGGAAGCATGCCTATTTGTGGTTGTTCTTGCTCATGTGCCGAAGCTTGCGCCTGCTTTGCAGAGTCTACTGCCCAGCTTAAAAAACAATATGTGTCACTGGCTTATTTAGCATACAAACTTTAATATGGCTGACTTTACTAACATTTTATATGCAAGAACGGTGTGCTGGATAAGCCCCATGAGGATGAGTTTTAGTGGGGATTGTGTGGTCATCAATTACAGATATCCGGCTCTGGCCCATTACATCCTTTCTCAATGTGGCCTTGGTAAACAAAATGGATAGAAAATTAGTTCATTTCTCCTTGGCTCTTTTTTATAAACATCTGGCTCCAGCACCCGATTTACACCAGTTGGATCACTCAATAGCTCCAAGGCCTAAGCTCCAAGATTTGATCTAGACTGGGTATAAATTCTCCCTACTTTCTGGTCTATATGGCATTGATTGACAAATTGAGTCTGATGCCTTTCCCAAGATTAAACATTCTCAAGCAGTTGAAACTTTGTCTGAAGACCATCGAAATTGTATGCACTCTAGTTGGGAAAAGCAACTTCTAAGCATCATTGGCTGGAACAGTGCTGGGATTGTCTCCAAATGTGCTGATGCAGATTGGCTTTAATATGTTAAAAAATATAATGTCCTCATACTCCAAGAAACCCGGGGCACAAAAAGAAATTGTGATGGATGGTTATTATAGTTTGGCACCCCGGCAGTCCCTTCAACCATGGGCAGATCAAGGCAAGGTCTGGTTACCCTGGAACGTTGGTCTCCAATGCTTAGAGTGGTCCCAATCCCATTTCAACATCCAGGTATCCAAATTGTATGGTTTGTTCACTCTGAATTTTCATTACTTTTTGATTCATTTTTATAATTCAGTCTGTCAAAGAGACAAAAGCAGTAGTATTAATATTTTGTTCAGTTCAATTGGAATACTGTGGCAAGGTTGATTCGTGCTCTTAACTGTTTCAATCTAATGTAAGGGGGATTTTTATTCTAAGATTGGTCTTAGGGTTATGTATAATCACCCATTCCTTCCCACTGATACAGCTCCATGTCAGACTAGAATGGATGCTAGAGGGATTAAACTATATTGCAACTTAATGGAGCATGACCTTTGTAACTATATGGATCTTAATAAAATGAAAAGACTCAATCCTCTACCTTTTTATTGGCTGGGACCGGGGGACTATTATTGACTATATCTTTATCTCTGCACACATTTGTAACCACTGGAGGAACACTGGAAAATAGCTATAGTGATCCCAATCACAATAATTTAGTTCTATATGTTCCAGTGTACAATAGCATCGTACCAATTGTGGGACAAACTAGTCTCTCTACAGCTGATAAATGCTTACGGTTCAAGTGGCGAGCTAGAGACACAAGGCCTTATTTAGTAATGCACTCAAGTAGACTTGGTGTTCATAATGGAGTAATTATTAACCGATCACCCAATCAGCCCTACTAATGTAGAAGACTTTGAGACCAAAGATCATAATATCCATTACCTACTCGCAGTACCCAGCAGACAATTAAAGGGCAACGAACCAGGGTAGTTTGATAGGTCAAGTAGGGATGCCAATAGACGCCTGAGGTTAGCCCTCAATAAAACAAATAAGGATAGGGCAGTTGTTATCATTTGTAGGAGTGAATATAAGCAAGCAATGAAGAAAAGAAAGCAGACCATAAAATCTTTTAATTTGGGCCAGCTTAGTCAATGCCTGTGAAGCCAAAGGTGGATTTTGGCGTATTGTTAATTCAGGCGATCCTTTAGCCAAGTTTTCAGACGGTTTGGGGACTAATATTCCAGTAGATGTGCGAGCTGCGCATTTTAGGTACATATACTGCTTGGGGCCCCAGGGAGACTCCAAACAAGATGCCCTCTATTTCTCATTTCCTCTTAATATTAGATTTGAATATGAAGAGTTCATGATTGCTATAGCCCATAGCCTCTCTGATAAAGCACCTGGACCTGATGAGGTCTTGGTGGACTTGTATAAGCCACGCCTGATTTTTGGGTGCCTATTATTATCAATGCCCTAAACTCGGCAGTAAACTGTAAGTTTCTGACTACATGGCGGACCACAATTATTCTCCCAGTATACAAGAAAGAAAATAGACAGGACCCCGATGCTATTGGTCCATCCCCCTTTTGGACTCCACAGTCAAAACCGCTAGAATCATTGCCCTGTAGGTGATTTTGGCCTGGACCAAGGCTTCTAACATAATGTTCCCATTCCAGTAGGTCTTCATGGAGGGTTTAGGCACTCCGGAGCAGTGCCTCAAACTAATGTTGCTTATTAATATATATACAGTAGCCAAGAAGGGGTTTTTATAACTTTCCTTTATGGACTTGAGCTCTGCTTTTGACTGGGTAAACTAATCTAAGTTATGGGGCAGCCTTGTGGACATGGCCTTGGAATCAGGCTTCATAGATTTTCTTCGAGCCCTTTATTCAGGCACAAGGGTATGTGTTAGGTATGGACCAGAGTGGGGGGTAGCACCAATATGTTTGAGTTACAATGGGGAGTTCACCAATGATGCATGCTGGCATCTGTTTTGATTCTATTATATATAAATGGCCTTAATAAGCATCTATTTTCTTCAGGCAGAGATACGCTGACAGTTAAAAAACTCCCTGTAGAAGCTCCATTATATGCAGATGATGCCGTGATCCTCTCTTGAACACCTCTAGGCCTCAGTGATCTGACTGTTGGCTTGGTAGCCTATATGTGTATCTTTGATTTGGAAACTAACCTCAGCAAAACACATTACATGGCTGTAAGGGCTAGGCCTTCCAAAATTAGGCCAATCTATATTAAGGTTAAGCCTATTGAAAGGGTATACAGTTTCCCTTGTCTATGGGGTGCTAGGACTTAAATGTATCTCAGATCAAATAAAACTAGCCCCCTTGTTATTATGGCTGTCAGTATGGGCTAATAAGCAGGCCATTTTAAACAGAGACATAATAGAGGATTGTCCAGCATGTGACCAGGGTATAAAATCCCTTGGCTCAAGTATGTTAGGCAATTGTTTAACGATCTTGGGAGGCCCGATCTGTATCTCATGCCTTCAAAAATAACCCTGAAAGAAAAGGCCTGGGTCAGATAGCTTTACTGGGAAAGGCTGGAGCTGAATAGGGACGCAATAGAAATGAGCAAGCCCATGGTGCGTGAGTACGCTATCATTCAGACCTCCTCTAGTGTAGAACCTTATCTCAATTTGGTGAATAATATGTGGGAAAGGCACTTACTGACACAATTTCGTATAGGCAGTATAAGAAGATGTCACCAGTCTTCCCTTCGGGCCAATAGAATGTAGCTACAATTAAACTATGCCCATGCGTTAAAATTTGAGCCCAAACATTGCCGCACTTTGTTTTTTTTTTGTATGTTTTAGAGAGCATTAATTTGTCGATACCTGATGTCGATCCTCAAGTGACATAGCTTTTTTTTAAATGTAAATCTGCACTTTATTTTTTACAATCTTTTTTGTAATCATGATATTTGCTGCTCGGGCGACTCTTTTTTAAAATTTGCTGGGCTAATATGCAAAACCTTTGCTTTTTTTTTTAGTGGGGTTGGTTTATGGAAAAATGCACTAAACTGAAGTCTTGCAAATGTTTTAACTTATTATTTTCTTATGTTTTAATTTGTTTATATTTTAACAAGAATGAGGATAGATTGTAATGTGTGTACTTTTATGGCTAAATTTGCTAGCCGAATAAAGGTGTTTGATGATGACCCTATAACAAGATCTCTCCTTACTTTCTTTTATCAAATGCTTACATTTTTTGTTCTCATTTTCTCCCATTCTTTCTCCTCTGATATTGATCAAAACTCATCAGATAAGTTATCAATCTTCCTCTTTCCCAGAACAAATTATTCTGCCTCTTATTGCAGAATGAGTATCCTTCTATACAAGATGTCTTATTATTTCCTCTTGAAAGATCCCACTTTGATTGTTTTCACTAGTTCCTGCTTCAGTCATGCCTTCCTTTGCTAATATTATTCTTTTCTTATAGAAATCCTCTCTAAACAAACTATTCCGTAATACTCAAAGAAAGATATTACTCTAAACAAACCCCCAATCTCCAGCAGAGCACGGTGTAACAAACCGCCAATATCCAGGTGAGCAATAATTTGAAACAAACACCAATCATCTGTTTTCAGCCAACTGCATTATCTCACTTAAACTCTGCCCTTGTTTGTTTCTTCCCAAAAGATTAATTCCTAAACTGTTATGGCAGCTGTAGTGATGGGGAAACAAGCAGAGGATGAGGATGCGACCATCTTTATTCGTAAGGCCTCACAGAATGCCGTTAACCAGCGGCTCCCTCCAGCTCCCACACGAACATTCCAACCGCGCACCGGGACCCACGCGCACAGAAACAATAGGTGGGGCGGGGAAGGGACAAAGGCAAAGAGTTCAGCATTGACAGAATGTTACATCTTCTCCTGTTTTTTAAGACGAACTAAGAAATTACACAGTTTTCAAATAAGCAGAGGAAATACTTTTTTTACTTTTCTTTAAAGGTGAACTAGTACATTGCATAATCTTTAAATCTTACGGGGGGAACTATTGTTCTCCTGTCCCGAACCGTATCAACAGGACTGGTTATCAGCCCTAGAGGAGGCACATTGGGGAGATCACCAACAGTTGCAGAATCAGTGCTAGCACCGCACACTTCACCTTCGCGTGCCTTTGCTGAGGATGCCAAAACATTGTTCTGCAACTCGTAAGGCCTGCTCACAGGCTCAGGGATCCTGCTTCTAGCTACCTTTGAACCATTCCACCACTGGCCATTGTCGAGGAGGACGGCAGTGCCCTTAGTTTTGACCACACGCCTAGGTTTACTGTACTTGCTCCTTTCCTAGGATACTTCACTCTCACCACATCACCTGCTTTCACAGACATCTCTTTCACAACATTTCTTGCATCGTAATTAATGCGCATGCACTCTTGGCGTTTGTCCACCAGACTTCTCATCCTGCTCTCTTTTTCTTTGTAGTTCTCACTTTCCCATTTTTTCCAAGCCAAGGACCAATGTGGCTGCAAACATGTAATTGCTGCTCTACCCCTGATTAGTTCAAATGGGGTTCTACCAGTGGTATTGTGAGGGGTGGTGCGGTATGACCACAACCTAGTGCGTATTGCTGCCTCGACAGGAATGTGTGATTTTAAAGCCATTTGGATAGTTTCTTTGATCAAGCGATTGGCCCGTTCTACTTGGCCATTGCTTTGTGGGTGGTATAAAGAGGACCTCATATGTTCTATGCCATTTTTTTTTAGGAATGAGACTAACTCGGAGGTTACAAACTGCACATCCTTGTCGGTGACGAGCTGATGAGGGAACCCTTCTCTGCAAAACAATTCCTTCAAGAAGTCAACTACTTCACGCGTGGTGGGTTGAGACACAAATTTGACTTCAACCCAGTTGCTGAAGTAATCAATTAATACTATGGCATAGCGTATCTCTAGACTCAAAGCATTCATTGGTCCAATGAAGTAGATACCGACTTTGATACATGGACCCTCAGGTAGTTCAACAGAGGTCATGGGGCAATGGTGCGTCGTCATTGTTTTGTCTACCTCAGCGCAAACTGAACAATGAGTGACAAATACATCAACGTCACAATCCATGGAGGGCCACCAGTATCTCTCCCTTAATCTCTGTTTGGTGCCTGTCATCCCCACATGTCCTTCGTGGGCTAATGCTATCAACCTGCTCCTCATGGACATTGGTGCTATCAAAGTCTCACCCCGGAGAATGATATATTCGACAACACCGATGTCTTCCTTAATTTTCCAGTATGGTCTGAGAGCCTCGTCTAGTGTCCTTTCACGTGGCCAACATTTGACCACATATCTCTTAATTCCTTCCAGCACTGTGTCATCTTTTATCGCCTCTAACCATTCTGACTTCGTAATGGTACCATTGGACTCGTGACCTTCAAACAAGCATGCAACAAGCAAATCATCTTCCTCATCACACTCAGATTCTTCCTCACTGGGGGCACGTGACAAGTAATCTGCCGACACATTCACTCGGCCTAGAATGTATTCCATCCTAACTTGATACTCCTGCAATTTGCATGCCAACTTCGAAATTCTTGGCGAGGGTCAACTAGAACCCTTTCCTTCAAGTATACCGACCAACGGTTTGTGATCAGTGCGGATGGTGAACTCCTTGCTCTACAAAAAACTTTTATATTTTGTAACAGCCCAAACACAAGCCAATAATTCACGCTCAATTACTGAGTACTTTATCTCTGGGCCCCTTAACTTCCGGGATGCGAATGCAATGATTTCCTCCCCTTTTTCAGTCCTTTGGCTGAGCACAGCCCCCAACCCGATCTGGCTGGCGTCTGTGGTTACAGTGCTTTGCAATTTTGCGTTGAATGACTGGAGTGATGGTGCTTGCTCAGGTTCCTTCTTTATGGTCTTTATGCTCTGTTCGCATTTTTCATTCCAAATGAATTCTGCATCCTTCTTTATCAATTTTCGAAGTGGTTCGACCTTGGCTGCGTAATGTTGTATGAACTTGGAGTGAAATTCACATATGCCTAAGAAGGATGCAAGTTCTTCCTTATTTTTTGGATTTGGTGAATAGGAAATAGCAGATATCAAGGACGGCTTGGGTCGTACTCCATTTCCATCGATGAGATGACCTAAGTACTCTACAGTTCCTTTTAGGAATTTGCACTTGTCCTTTTGCAATGTAAGACCACTGTCCTGAATCCTTTAAAGAACCTTCCTTAAAACGGCTAGGTGTTTTTCATCCGTCTTGCTGTAAATCAGTACATCATCCTGGAATGACCTAACACCTTCCATGCCGCTGAACAATTGATTCATTGTGCGCTGGAATACAGCTGATGCTGAACACAACCCAAAGGGTAATCTGCAAAATTGATATGCACCTTCTGGTGTGATGAACGCTGTATATTTCTTTGACTCATCTTGTAGTTGTATTTGATGGTATGCTGCGCTGAAGTCTTGTGTAGTTAATATCTTTACTTGACCTAATGTCAACACCATTTCATTTATCAGAGGCAGGGGGTGGCAATCAGCTACCACATGGTGTTTAGTTTGGGAAGGTCTATGCATAAGCGGATATATCCATTCCTTCGCAATAACCACAGGCGACAACCACTCAGACGCTTTGATCGGTTCGATTATGCCGTCCTTGCACCAATTCTCTAGAATGGTCTTAACTTCAGCGCGGGCAGATAATGGTATGTTCCTGACCCTTTGTTTCACTGGGGATGCATTACTCTTCGGGACAATCTGGTGTTCGAAGTCCCTTAAGCATCCCAATTGCTCGCTGAACACACCCTTGAATTCCTTGAGAATGATTTCCAAGTCGTCCTCTTGAATGCTGAATACATACGGTGGTTGGCAAGGGTTGATCATCATCTTCAGTTTTTGTTGTTCCAACCATCCCAGAATGTTCACATTGTAATCCACTACAAAGATTCTTGTGAAAGTGTTTTTCTCCTTGAATGACAAATCCGCCTTGAACACCCCTTCCAATTTTATCTTGTGTCGCGCTTATGCACCTGGAACAATTCTGCTGGATTCCAACGGTGTCTTGCACTGTAGACCACTGTAGGTGTCCTATGACAAGATTGTAATCCTTGATCCAGTATCCACCAACATCTCAACATTTTCTCCGTTCACGCAGACATTACACCTGGGTTGGTTTTGCGCATCTTCACTGTTAATGATGGCAACCAGCAGTACCAAGTTCTCCAGTAGTTCACTGTCATCTGAGTCTTCTTCTGATTTGGATTCATTCACTGTATAAATCTTCTTCGTACGCGAAGTTCTGCAAACTTTAAGGAAATGTCTCATTTTTCCACATCCCTGGCAGACTTTGCCCCATGCAGGACACTCTTTGTTTGATGCCACATGCGCATTAGATCCGCAACGGTAACAGCTAGGCTTTCCACTGAATGTGCTGGAGGTCTTCCTAGTGAAATTCTTGCGTGGTCTGTTGGATGCAGATTCTTCATCCTTACGGACTAGATTGACACTTACTTGCTGGGTGTCAGATTTGCGCAGTTACTTAACTCCTTTAGCTGATCTTTCCATGCTCTTGATGGTGGAAATCACCTTTTCCAGGTTCCTATGACAACAGCTTCTCTTGCGCCTTCACACACGTGGTGCGCATCACCACCTGATCGCGTATCATCTCGTCTGCATCTCTGAATGCACATGTTGTGGCCAACATCCTTAGTGTAGCAACGTAGGATTCAATTGCCTCACCTGGTGCTTGGTACCTGTAGTTGAAGTTGTACCTCTCCATTATCACACTCATAGTGGTATCAAAGTAGTTCTTCATCCTCATTTTGGCTTCAACAAACACATTCCACTCTTCGTCCTCCTTCTTTTTCAATGGGAGTTATGTGATCAAATAACCTCCTTCCTTCTGCCCCCAAACAGTTGTACATCATGGCTTGTTTCCTGGCTGGATTGTATTCAGTTCCATCAATTACCTCCAGATGTTTCTCAAAACATTTAACCCACTGTGTCCAACTTTCTGTAGGTGGCCCAGGGACTTCCAAAAAGGTGCTGGGCATAGCCACTGCGTTCATAATCCCAGCCATGCTGACACAGTACCAGTGTTTTAATGTGGATTGAGCCAAAGAGTCTTTATTCTGGGTGCAGAGTTAAGTAGTGCTTTGGCTCCCTCCGGTGTCTGCTGTAGGTAACACCCGGTGGACAGTATGAAAATAACTGGCTCACTCACCCTTCGTTGCAGCTCCTCCCAGGGGCTGGCAGAGGGAGGGGAAGACGAATTGGATGAGGCAGGGATGAGCAGTGGGCGTGGGGGTGGGAGTGAAGCAGTGGTGGTAGGGAGGAGCCGGAAGTCCCTCTATCACCACGTTGCGTCGAAGAGCCGATCGGGGATGATCTGGAAGTCTCAAGCACACTGCTGCGCCGATTATGCCAAGTACTTCAAGAACATGGATCCGTACGATCCCGTAATCGTCGCCAAAAAGAAGCTTGTAGTGATGAGGAGACAAGCAGAGGATGAGGATGCGACCATCTTTATTCGTAAGTCCTCACAGAATGCCGTTAACCAACTGCTCCCTCCCGCTCTCACATGAACATTCCAACCGCGCGCCGGGACCCACGCGCACAGAAACAATAGGTGGGACGGGAGCGGGGAAGGGGCAAAGGGTTAAGCATTGACAGAATGTTACACAGCCTAATCTTTTTTTTTTTTTTTAAATAATTTTCATTGAGGTTTTAGTTTTGCAGCGTGAATCTTTCTGGATTCACTATGCTGTGCATTATTCCGCCATCTCGTGGTTGGGTCCGGATTCGTAGTCTTTTCTTTCTTTTTTTTTTTTTTTTTTTGTTGGCCCAGGTGGGTGGCGACGCCCCCACCATTTGGTGTCCTTGGTGACGTCGTCGCGCTTCCTGCGGAAGCTCCCACCTTTGGTCGCCATCTTCAGATTCTTTTTTCCGCCGTGGGGTCTGGATCGTCGACGAGAAGTTCCAGAAAGTTGGACGAAGAATCTCGAAAATTTGAAATAATCACCAAAAGATAGTTTCCTGAAGACACCGGACGAGGAGACGAGTACAGGAGGCGACGAGAAGGACGACGAGGTAGAAGGTCCACAACCAAAATCTCGACGCCTACAGAGAATGCGCTCACAGGGGGCCCCCTGAGCGCGGGTATGGACAAGACACCGTTTAAGTTTTGCCAAAACTGTCACCACAAGTACGCCCAGAAGGACCAGCACCCAGTCTGCAACCTCTGCTTGCCTCTCGACCACATCAGCGAAGACTGCAACGCTTGTTCGGCGTTCACCCCGAAAACCATCCGGGTGAGAGAGAGAGGCAAAGAAGGGCGAACCACAACATGCAGGGCCAGGAGCACCTCCATCGCTCCGAGACCTGGGCCTCTCGAGTGGAGAGGAAGACAACATCGCAGAGGGACCGGAGGACTGCTCAGTCGTCGAGGTCCACAAGAAAACTTCGAAGGAGGTAAGGGAGACGTCGACCCCGAAGCACCCAAGCGACGCTCGAAAGAGTGAAGCTAAGGCCCCGAGCGACACTCTAAGAAGTGAAGCCAAGTCCTCGAAGGGAGCGTTGCCGCCGAAACACTCGACGAAAGCAACAGCAACCAAGGACAAACAACCGAGCGGATCCTTCGTGAAGGACTCCCAATCGGCAAAAGCCTCCGAAAAACCAAGGGCGTCGAAGGTAACCTCCGAAAAGGAAGCCTCGACGCCCAGAAAGGAAGGCCCGGCGTCCTCCTCGACGTCCGAGACCGCGAAGAGGGGCGCTTCAGCCATCGACGCCGAAAGGGTCCACGAGATGGAGAAGAAGAAGAGAAGGCTCGAAGCAGAGATGGCGAGCATCCTGCAACGGAAAAAAGACTTCGACGAAAAAATGAAGCAATACGCCATTCCGTCGAAGCCATCACGCGAAACACTCGGGGAGGGCGACAACGAAGACATCGAGCCCCCTAAAACCCCCGAACCGCTCGACGAACAGGGCGAAGAGGACTACTACTTCGAAGGCGAAGAAGAGTTCCAGTCTTACCGGGACTCGGCGCCCTCGGAAGAACAAGACCTAGACTGGCAAGACCTCGACGCAGAATCACCAGAAGAAGGGGTAGACTCTTATCCCTCGAGGCCTTCGCCGCCAGACGACATTGGAGCCTACAATGTGGTCGTCCAAAGGGCTGCAGCAACGTATGGCGTCGAAATGCAAGAGGAGAAGGCAAAGGCATGTTTCCTTTTGGAAACCCTACTTCCTCAACAAACAAGGTCCCAGTTCCTACCCATGCTCCCTAGCGTCCTGGACCAGGGAAGGGAGGTCTTCAAAGAACCGGCAGTCTGCAAGGCTGTTACACCAAGGAGCGAAAAGAAGTACAAGCACTCCTCTAAAGACCCTGCGTACATACAAGGGTCAGTGCCAGCAGACTCCATTATCACTGCAACGGCAAGGAAAAGGGCAAATGTGCCCACTAACACAGGTCCACCTCCAGACAAGGAGAGCAAACGAATGGACCTCACAGGACGAAAGGTGGAGAGGAACGCAGCCATACACTGGCGCATCGCCAACTCCAACGCCCTCATCAGCAGGCATGCATACCAGCATTGGGATGAAATGAGCCAGCTCATAACACACCTACCACAACAACACCAACAAAGGGCAAATCACCTAGTTGAAGAGGGCAAGGCTATCGCAAACACTTGCCTAAAATCAGCCTTGGACGCAGCAGAGAACTCCGGCAGGCAGATGATGATAGGGGTGACTGAAAGGAGACACGCATGGCTCAGGATCTCAGGTTTCAAACCTGAGTTACAAAGCAACATCCTGAACACGCCATTCGACGGCCAGAAACTGTTTGGAGCCCCAGTGGACGAGAAGTTAACGCAGCTCAAAAAGACAATGAAACTGCGAGGTCCATGGGAGCACTGCAATTCAGGGGGATGAGAAGAGGAACCCCCTCAAGGCGGCCCAATGGTAGAGGGGGCAATGCGCCCGCCACTTCCCACCAATCTCCCCAACAAGGATACCAGGGGAACAACCAGGGCCAAAGCCAACAGGGACAACAGCAGCAAAATTGGCAGTATCAACCCAGAGGACGGTCATTTCGAGGACGCGGGTACGGACGGGGACAGTCCCGAAGAGGGGGTCAGCAGCCCACCTCAAAGTGACTCCACAAACAAACCAAACCCTCCCCTATTAACACCAAGGGAGAGGAGAAGTCAACAGAAGGACAAAATAAGAAACACACACAGCAAACAAATAACCACCGAGCATACAACCCCGGTGGGGGGCAGAATAGGAAACTTCCTCACACAATGGAGGGAGATTACCACGGACAAGTGGTTACTGAACATCATACAGCACGGGTACTGCATAGAACTCCAAAAACACCCCCCGGGCAAAAAACCAAGACACCGGGCAATTCCCGCAAGGGAGCTCGGCCTCCTACGTCTAGAAGCAGAGGAGCTGCTACAAAAAAGAGCAATAGAACCAGTTCCAATCAACGAAAGGAACAAGGGAGTCTACTCCACGTACTTCCTAGTGCCAAAGGTAGACGAAACACTAAGGCCAATACTGGACCTCAGATTCCTCAACAAGTTCGTAAAAACTCAAAAATTGAAAATGACGTCACTTCAGGAAGTAATACCCCAAATCCAAGAAGGGGATTACATGGCGACCATAGACATGAAAGACGCATATCTGCACATACCCGTCAACCACAAACACAAACGTCTACTAAGATTCGTGATAGGCCACAATCACTACCAGTTCACAGTGCTAGCCTTCGGGCTCAAGTCCGCACCAAGGGTGTTCACAAAATGCCTTGCAGCAGCGGCAGCGCACCTACGGAGAAAGGGCATACATGTATACCCCTACCTCGACGACTGGCTTGTGAAAGCAGGATCATACAGACACTGCAAGGATCACATCAAACAAGTCATACAAACACTGTCCAGACTAGGTTTCTCAATACATTGGGAGAAATCGTCAACAAAACCTCAGCAGATCAAAATATTCTTAGGGGCACAAATCGACAGCACACAGTCCAAGGTGTTCCCCAGCGACAAGAGAACTATAGCGCTCCTGAGGGAAACACGTCATTACCGCAAGGGGCAAGTTCTGACAGTGAGGACGGTGAGCAGACTAATGGGGATGATGGCATCATGCATCCACCTAGTCCCACATATCAGGCTGCACATGAGACCGTTCCAAGAATGGATACAGCAGCAGTGGTCACAAGCGACAGGGAGTTGGGAAGATCTAGTGGTTGTCACACACGCAGTGCAGCAAGAAATAGCGTGGTGGAAGGAAGAGAACATATTACAGGGGAAGCCATTCACACAGCCAACTCTAACAGTGACCATCACAACAGACGCCTCACAGCAGGGCTGGGGCGCGCACATGGACAGACTCCGCGTCAGGGGGCTGTGGTCAGAACAAGATGCAGTGAAACACATCAACTACCTAGAACTAAAAACTGTGTTCCTAGCCTTAAAAGCCTTTCAGAAGCAGCTTTACGGACAGAGAGTGCTGATACAAACAGACAACACAACCACCATGTTCTACATCAACAAACAAGGTGGAACACAGTCAGCACCGCTATCAAGCCTGGCACAAGAGATTTGGAGATGGGCCATCCCTCTAAGGATAGACCTACTGGCAATACACCCTCCAGGATTAGACAATGTAGAAGCAGACCGACTCAGCAGGCAGACGTCGGCATCCCACGAATGGGAGCTCAACCAACAGGAGGTGCAGCGGCTGTTCCAAAAGTGGGGTACACCACGGATAGACCTGTTTGCAACACTCCAGAATGCAAAATGCCAACATTACGCATCCAGACAACCGGACCAAAGGTCCCTAGGGAATGCGCTATGGATAAGTTGGTCGAACGAATTTGCATACGCTTTTCCCCCGATACCACTGTTACACAAGGTACTCAGCAAATGCAGGAGCAGCAGCATGACACTCATACTGGTGGCACCTCAGTGGGCCAGACAATCATGGTTCTCACAAATAATGGAAATGGCGCAGGAACCAGCGCACAGGTTCAGCAGAAGGAAAGACCTCCTGACAATAAAAGACGGAAAAGTGCTCCACCCAGAACCAGAGAGCCTCAGCTTAGCAGCATGGCTCCTGAGGACCTAGAATTCGCACACCTCAAGCTACCACCAAGCACCATGGCAGTACTCAGAGAAGCGAGGAGACCCACTACAAGAAAATGCTACATTGCAAAGTGGAAAAGGTTCTCGCAATGGTGCATTAAAGAGGGACTGCAACGAAAGGTCACAAAAGAATCAACGGTACTACAATACTTAACGCACCTACTACACAGCGGGCTAAGCTACTCGTCACTAAGGGTTCACTTAGCAGCCATAGTGGCCTACACCAGGGGAGAAGCGGGGAAAAGTTTCTTCACCTCCCAGGTGGTCAAAAGATTCCTGGAGGGAGCTAAAAGAATAGCCCCCCCAAAAAGGAAGCCAGCCCCAAGCTGGAACCTCAACACTGTGCTAACACAGTTGATGAAATCACCATTTGAGCCCATACACAAGATCACACTGCACATGCTCACACTAAAGACGGCATTCTTGGTGGCTATCACGTCACTGCGAAGGGTCAGTGAACTGCAGGCTCTTACACTACAAGAGCCCTACTTGCAAATACACAAGGACAGAATTGTCATGAGAACGGACCCACACTTCCTGCCAAAGGTGGTGTTGCGGTTCCATATTAACCAGACAATACAGATACCAAGTTTCTTCCAGAAACCATCAACGCCCACAGAAAAGGCGCTACACACGCTGGACGCCAGAAGGGCAGTGATGCACTACATAGAAAGGACGAAGGAATGCAGGAAAACAAAACAACTCTTCGTTTCCTTCGCAAGCAGTTTCTTGGGACGACCAGTAACAAAAAATACCATAGCACGATGGATTGCACAGGCAATACAACTCTGCCACAAGCAGGCAGGACAAGAATTACAGGGAGCCGCCCAGGCTCACTCGACAAGGAAGAAGGGAGCAACGGTTGCGTTCCTAGCGAACACACCTATACAAGACATTTGCCAAGCGGCAACATGGTCTTCCGTGCACACGTTCACCAAACACTACTGTGTGGATATCCAGATGAACAAAGAGGCACAAGTAGGACAGAAGGTCTTACAGCACATTTTCAGCAACCAATGCTCATCTTCCACCCAACCACTGCAATAACAAAACCGCTACAAAGTATATGCACAGCATAGTGAATCCAGAAAGATTCACGCTGCAAAACGAATAGTTTCTTACCTGTCGGTGTAGTTTTGCAGCTTGAAGACTTTCTGGATTCACTAGCGATCCCACCCGCCTCCGCCAGGAAGATAACATAGGAGGTTAAGGGTAAAACTAGAATACATACAGAGTTTAGAGGGATCAAAAGAAAAATAAAAGGATAAAAGAGAAAGACAGACGACAAAACAATAACAGGAAAAGAAAAAAGAATCCGAAGATGGCGACCAAAGGTGGGAGCTTCCGCAGGAAGCGCGACGACGTCACCGAGGACACCAAATGGTGGGGGCGTCGCCGCCCACCTGGGCCAACAAAAAAAAAAAAAAAAAAAAGACTACGAATCCGGACCCAACCACGAGATGGCGGAATAATGCACAGCATAGTGAATCCAGAAAGTCTTCAAGCTGCAAAACTACACCGACAGGTAAGAAACTATTCGTTCTTTGATGTGGAGTTGAGGTTACATCATGGCTTGTTCAAAATACCAAGAGGAGAAAGCAGCTACCTGACATTTCAGAACAATGAAAAAATAAATGACGGATACAGGCATATACCTGTTAAATAAGCTAAAAACAATAAATATTGTCTCATAGATATAGTCCAAAGAGTATGGAACATCTGGGATTGAGTCATGACCCCATGAAGTGTATCTGTGTGGGGTGGATTACTGCGAGCCTATCATTGACCGCATTATTTGAAAAGTAATAGGTGATCGATCAACTACCATCCTGCAAGCAAGAAGCTAACTATGTTTCTCTGGGTTTGCGCCTCTTCCAGAATGCATGTACTGCTCTGTCCTCACTGTAATGTTCTCCTGTCTAACTGCCTTTGCCTGGGCACACCTAAATATGTTGTTACCGTCGTGTGCATTACTTTTTTGCACAATTACTGAAATGTAATAGCATATGGGATGACATATATTAACTTATATATCTTAACCACGTCATGTACTAATTCATAAAGAAGCATGTAAACATGCGTTTTCTACAAATTTTACCATATTTCACTACAAGGTAAACCCAAGTTCACAACAACTGAAAATACCATGGGGCATATTAGCAAGAACGGCGTTAAAATTATCGCCGCTTTAGCGGCAGGAAACTGCCGCTAAAGCGGCGATAATGGGCTTGATAATATGCCCTTGAGAACTCCAATAGAAGCCCATGTTCTGGTGTGAACATGGGCTTCTATTGGAATTCTCAAGGGCATATTATCAAGCCCATTATCGCCGCTTTAGCGGCAGTTTCCTGCCGCTAAAGCGGCGATAATTTTAACGCTGTTCTTGCTAATATGCCCCTAAGTTCCTAACTCACATTCCATACTACTCCATTGTCAAATATTCACAATGTTCACCTTCTCACAAGAGATTAACACAAAGCACTTATCTGTCAAAGAGAGCAAAGAGGAAGATTGTTGGAGTTCAAAGGAGTAAAGAATGGAAGGACTCATTCTAGTTCTAAATGTTGCTTGGTGAATAATTCTGTCATACTGCCTAAGGTAATTGGCCCATGTAGTGCCTTTACTCCAAAACCAATGGGCAGACACTACTGTGCTGGCCAATTAGAGGCCTATCACTTTTACCGCTCCCTACTAAGATTTTTGGGGAAAGCCATCAGTTGCCAATTGTCTACCTTTCTGGAAGAGCACCATCTGTTGGATGATTCTCAGTCAAGATTTAGTTGACATTATAGTATGGAAACAGCATTCTAAAAATGTCTAAATGTGCACGCTGTCATGGATAAAGTGGCCACGTCACATTAGTCATATTGGATCTTTGTGCAGTGTTTGGTACTGTTTCTCATTTCATCTTGCTAGACCACCTATCTCTTATGCTAATCCATGGATCTGCACCAAAATGGCTACACTTCTTTCAGTTTGATTGGTCCCAGACTGTTGAGCTCGTTTGAATCATCTATCTCTTGACTAAAAAAAGGAGTACCTCAGGGATCATCTTTAAGTCCTACATTTAAAAATATGTATTTAGCTCCTATGGCATGAATAGTGCAGTCTTTTGGGTTCTCTACAGTATCTTACATGGACGACACACAGCTGATCATGTCGATCTCTGAGCAAATCTCCCACACTCAAAAGTTGTTTAAAGACTGTCTCTCAGCAGTGGCCAAATGGATGCATATAACCTGCCTTCAGCTCAATACAGAGAAAATGGAGATTCTCGTCTTTGCCCCAGTAATCTCATCTAGTCACCTGCTTGGTGGCCACCACATCTGGTTAGATTCATGCTGCCTCCATGAAAGCTAGAAATCTTAGCATCCAATTTGACTATGATCCATAATTTAGAACACAGATCCCAGCTGTTTCAGGCCTGTTATTTTTCTTTGCTGAAGCTGCTTAGAAAGATCCTGGACGTCTTACTCTCTTCAAGTCTGAAAGCTAGGATTCATATTGTGATTAAATCCAGACTTGTATGGCACTCACTTTTTCTGGGCCTGCCTAAATATTCCACCCAGAAGCTGCAGTCTACCAGAATGCAGTCACTTGACTCCTACTGAATGTACCCAGCCATCACTCTATCTCCTCTTGTTTTCAAGACCTGCAATGGCTCCCCATACATAAAAGGGTGTTGTCCAAGGTGTTGGTCTTAACTTACAGAACATAAATGAAAGAAGGCCCTATATATCTGCAAACATTAATACAACAGTAGTACCCGGCCTTAAGGCCTACTGGGGCTAGGCTGCTATTAGTCCCAGAATTCTTTGTCCCAGAATTGGTGGGTGCTCTTTCACCTTCCAGGTTGTCAAATATGGAACTTGCTTACCATTGGTCTGCGTCTAGCTCCTTTAATGTCTATTTTCCCCAAAAAATTGAAAACTTCGCTTTTTAATCAGGATTAGCTTCCAGGCTACTTGACTATGCATTGTATCCAGTGCCGGCACGCCCTAGTTAAGGTAGCTGTTGCGCTTTATAACTCTGATATTCATTACCTGTTGAACATTATTTAAAGTGCTGTGAAGTGTGGCAGATAAAATCCTTACAACCTACATATCTCCTATCTGGTTGATGAATTGCTGTACAATTTCTTATTACTCCGCCTCCTTCAGCATTCCCCATAATACACTCTTCTAAACCCTAATCCTCACTAATTTTCTATGTTTCTGAGGCCCCTGCCACCAAAGATGATGTCTCTCACTGCTCCATGGGGAACCCCACCAAGCCACCATCCATCCCCAAAAATACTTGCTCCTGCACCAAGGCAATAAAACGTGTGTTGAAACAGACACCTGGCCTTTTTATTACAGTCCATTGAAGAGTCAAACTGTGGTAATATTGGCCTCTGAAGAAGACCTTCTAAGGTTTGACTATTGATACACTCAAATTTGGGTGTCAGTCATGCAGTCATTTACAGTTTGAGTATTGGAAGCCAAATAGTACATACTTGACATACTTTAAATCCGTCACTTCCCGTTTCACTGTGATTTTATTTTCCACAACCGTTTGTTAACAAATGCTTCTTTTCTAGGCTTTCTGTATGCTGAGTGGTTCATGTACTTGTGCAGCACCTCTTCTCTTCTTGAATGATCCTGGTAGTGCATACATAGGATTAACTACAAGTGTGAATGGTTGATTCCTGGGGAACAATGAGGAAGACTTTTGAACAAAACGATAACTATATTTGTTGAGTATCCAAGTATTGAGAGGTCCTCCTGCCTACAGACCCTTGAAGCTGAGAAAAACCCTCCTGTATCTAGACCTATAAAGCTTAGACCACACAGCCAAAGAGCTTAGAATAGACTCCAAACGTTTTATTTAGTAACCCTGTATGGCAGACATGTAACTGGCACAGACTCCTCCTGTGCCACCAAGTTGTAGAGTTATCTCAACCATAAGTAATGACTGACCAGTCATCCTATTTAGCGTGGATGATCAACCACCATGCAAAGCAGAGATAACTCTGAAAGACCACCACGAAATTGATTGTGGACTCTTATTTAGAAGTTTGTAGGATATCCCTAAAATTGCTGGACTCTTAGGGAAAGCAGACAGGTGGGCAGTGACAATATACCCCGTTACATTGCTCACATTCAGTGACGTTTACTTTGTTAAGAACATCCCCAAATACATATTCTTAATTAGTTTGGAAGGCTTATAAGAACATCCAGAGAGTCAGCTCAATGGAGCTGAGAACCTCCCTGCAAGAAACAGTCACCTAGGTTCAAAATGAACATGCAGAATCTAGTTTTGAATGGCAAATAAAACCCTACAAATACTCACCCCAGAGAGCTTAGTAGTTTGAGAAATTGTGCTCTCCTACGTTTTATTGATTCCAGTTTTTTTGGGGGGGATTTGTTACATTTTGGTACATATGTAAAAATTGTATAAAAAAAAAAAAAGGGTTATCAGTGAAGGTTAATGTGATAGGGTAATTCCTGTTTCTGGTGACGTTGGACCTCTCAACCATTTAAGTCACTACTGAACATTAATTAGGACATTCTTAACATTCTGAAGGCGTGTGTGAGATTCAGGAGTTTGTAGTTGATCTGGTTTGAATCCTTCCTTGCCAAAGATACAACTCTTGAAGATAGGTGGGTCTACCTCTGCACAAACCGCTGAACGTTCCTTTGTCCCTCAGGGTTCCATTTTGTCACCGTCCTTGTTCTGTTTGGGCGTGGAGCTCCTGGGAAAAAACTTGTCAAGTCAGCTGCAGTTTGTGGCCGTCACTTGCATTTGGGACTAAAGACACCTGCACCAACAGTGGATGCAGTGAAGCAGAGGGAATAACTTTTCTCCCATCTCTGCTTGATGATGGATGAACAGGTGTGTACAGCTGCAACGGACTACACATGTTCGCAGTGTGTAGCAGCTGGTGGAGCCGGAGCAAGCAGTCAGTGCTTTCCAATGACCCCCAAGCAGTCTGCAACAGACATTATGCAAGTATTTATTATTAATTGGCAGCACTGATCTTGGTAACTAGTCTAGACAAGCAAATATGGGAAAATAACAGCAATTTAAAAGAGTAACCAACTGCCCGGAGAGGAACAGATTGATCAGCCCCAGCGCAGTACTGGAGCTGGCTGCTTGTCCAGCCTCCAAAAGTAACTGAGAGGTGACATGCGGAAGAGTGTTGAGTCCTGGACCTGAACCAGATACTTGAGATAAACTTGTTCTTTCAAACCCATTTTGAAAAGAGTCTAGTTAGAAATCCTTGAGACCAGGGCATGTAGATGCCTGAACTCATAGTGTGGTGTGGCTGTACCAATGGTATACAGTCGTATAACTCCTTGCCAACATAACAAGAAACAGACGCATGTTTCTTAGAAGCAAACCCCATTTGTTCTCGTCCCATTCCTATTTGACCCAATAAAGAAAAAATTGCAAGTTACAGGGTACTGGATTTGCAGTATGCTGTTCTGCTGTGCAAACTCCAACATCAATAGTGTTAGTCAATGGTGCTTTAAAAAGCACACTGTCCCAATCTTTCCACTACTCGACAATGCCTTTATGTTTGTGACCTGGACCCGCAGAGGGGGCTCAAAATCCTGCATAAGGTTGATCATTATTTAAGGATGGCTTTCATACACTGGATGCAGTTTATGGAAGGACACTGCTTCAGAATCCATCTCGGAGGATTAAGCTCCTGATGTTTCCTTGCCCTGTGCTGCTTTGGCTCCAGGAGGCCTCTGTTAATGGGATTGGTCCGCAAGTAGTTCCCCAACCCACAAGCCCATAGTGTTGTGTTTTTTTTTTTACAGGTTTTGGAACTGAGCATACAAACACACAATAAGTGCACCTGCTAGCATGGATTTGCATTTGTTAGGAAAAATAAAAGTGGCTCAAGGCTGTAGAAGTCATCCCTTCCCTTCTTCAATGCATTTGTATGAATGAAAGTCCTCACATGGTGAGGTTAGCCTGGGCATTTCTGCACTCTCATTGAAGTTTCTTGCTAACCCCTTTATTTTTCCCGACAGAGGCACTCGTGAGCCCAACTGAGTAGTTCTGCTCTATTACTTACCAGTAATCTTCATTACTCCGGGTCCCGTTGTCCTCGTCCTGTTCATTACAAAGTGGAGATAACCATCTCCCGACAGAAAAAAAGACCAGAGGAATGCTGGGACCCTAACCCTGCCCCTCCCACTGGGAGTACATAATCAGCACTTCCCCAGCATTCCGCCTGTACAACCAAGTCCCCACAGGAAAGCCGGCCGTCCGGGAGGGCCAGGTTTTCTGCTTTGGTATTCTCCACTCTGTAATGAATGGGACGAGGACAACGGGACCCGGAGTAATGAAGATTACCGGTAAGTAATAGAGCATTACCCCCAGGTCCCTTATGTCCTCGTCCCATTCATTACAAAGTGGAGAATACCAAAGCAGAAAATCCGGCCTTCCAAACCCTCAAACATACCCAGGAAACCACACCAAAGGCAGCAACCCAAGGGAAGCAAAAGGGATAATTGCAGGAAACAACAGGCAGAGCACTCAGACAGGAAAGTACCCCACCAAAGCAGGGTCGCACCCACCAAAACAAACTGGAGACGACCAAGCCGAAAAAGAGGACAACCCACTGAGGGCCGCTAGCACACAACAGGAGCCCCCCCCCCCCCCGAGCGAACAAGGAAGGGGGGAGAACACGCCAAACAAAAAACCAACAGAGGCTGCCCACAACAAAAGGACAGCGAGGAGGCCACCCAAAGAAGAAGACCCCCTGCGGCCCAACCGGCCAGCAAGCCAGAACATGCCAGCAGGGACACAACCAAGGACCGGAAACCGGGACTAAGGAAAACAGAAGGCGACAACGACAGCAAGGAGGCAGCCGACAAGAGAAACTGGAAACAGAGCACCCAGGCCAACCAAAGGGAAACTCCAACCCGCCAAACGGAGGAGAGCATGCCAAAACGGCGACCAGGCCAAAAAGGAAGCCGAAAAGGAGGTACCCCAAAGGCAAAGCCCCAGAAGGGAAACAGGCGCCAAAGCAACCAACACCCTGGACCGCAGCAGACCAGAGAAGACGAAGCCCCAACAGGACACGTCCAAGGGACCCCACCGGACAAAAGGCCGACAAGCCCAGCACCACCAGGGAGGCACACAGGACCTGGCAGCAGCACAGACACAGAGCGAGCCCCATCAAGAACAGAAGGGAGGCCATGACAGACAAACGGACACCCAAGCAGCTCCAAAAAGATGACAGGAAGAAAGGAAGGCCCCACAGCCCCCGACACAACCAGGCATGAAGGGCGAAAAGGGCCAACCAGAGGACAAACCCCAACACCACCGGACAGCCCCACTGGAGAAAGCAAAAAGGAAAGAGGCCAGGGCCAGCCAACAGGGTGCAGGCACAAATCCAAAGGACCACCCAAGGGCAGGACCACCCAGATCAAACCAGGAAGGAGGGAAGCACCGGCCAGGCACCAGCCCCCCTCCCCCCCCCCCCCCAACTAGAACGACCCGGCCCCCAGAGGACCAAGCCCCCGAAACCCCACAGAGGAGGACCAGGCCCCAGGAAAGAACGGCCAGCACCAACCACCAGAGCCGCCTTACGACAACCACCAAGCACCCATCCCGGGAGGCGGAGCCACAGCGAGAGCCCAGGAACAGGCCAAGAGCCAGCAAAGGCCAAGGCACACACAAGAAAGCCGGGGCAACAGGAACACAACCCCAGGCACGCCGCCCCACAAGGCCTACAGAGCCAGAAGGGAGCAGGCCCGAGAACCCAACAGAAACCAGCCTCCGAAAGAACGAAAGATCAACCAGGAGGACCAGACATCCAGACCTCAACCAAACCGAAAAGGACAGGGGAAGAGCCAGAGACCAGAACCCCAGGCGGCCAAACGTCCCACAAGGAACAAGGTGGCAAACCGAACCAGGGCCCGACACGAAACCCCAGAGCAGCAGGGGAAGGCGAGGCCAACCCCCAAGGCCACAAAGACAAGGGCAAACAAACGGCAGAAGAACAAGGCAACCAGAGATGCCCCCAAAGAGACCAGGCAGACAGCCAACCAAACAACATACAGGCCAGCAAAGACCGGGGACCAACATCCCGGAACCCGCACAGGCGCGGAAGGGGCAGGACAACCCCAAAAATCCGAACCCCAAGGGGAGGGAAACGAACCCTGAAAACCAGCCAAGCCAGAGAGGCAACAGAGGCCAGGGCGGAAGCCAAACAGACCGCAGAGGCACACAAACTCCACGGCCCAGCAGGCACCCAGGGCAGGCAGGAGCAGGGGAAAAACCCCAGGGCAGAGGACAAGAAACCAGCCACAACCAGCACAACAGAGCGCAAAAAGGAAACAGGAAGCCAGGGCCGAAGCCAAGCAACCCGCCCAGGCTGGAGGACCCGGCGGCCCAACCCGCACCCGGGAGAAGCCCACGCCGTGCACAGGCCGAAGCAAAGGGCAGGGAGGCCGACAGAGACCTCCGGCACAGAACCGCCGGACCACGCACTAGGCCGGACGAAACAAAACCGAGTCAACAGCCTAGAAAAACAGAGCAGCTGGCAGTGAGACAACAGACCGGGAACCGGAGGGAGCAGAAAAGCCAGAAGCAAAGGAACTCGCCCGAACCCCAGCACCAGACCCCGGACAACCAGCAGCAAGGCGGTCAGACCCCCAAAGCGGCAAGACAAACACCACGGGACTGCACCCCAACAGAGGAGTGGGGGGGGGCGTCGACCGACAGACACACACACCGGGAGCCGGACCCCGGGGGGCATGCAAGGAAGACCGGAGCGGGCGGACAGGCAAAGAGAGGCCCAGACCGAACCACAAGGCCACAACGGCAGGAACACTCCAAACCTCGGGACCCGACAGCAGAGGGACCAGCCACCCAACAGGCGGGGAGCACACAAGCCAGGACACCGACACCAGGAAAAGGGACCAGGGGACGCCAGGCAAAACACACTCCAGAGCCGGCACAAAATCCACAGCACAGCCAGGGAAACCAAGGAGGCACAGCCGGAGGCCAACCTGAACCAACCGCAAGCCGACAGACCAGGAGCGACCGGAGACAACCCCTGGACCGCCAACACACAAGGGGAAAAGAAAGAGGAACACTCACAGCGGCCCAAAGCAGGGGGAACCAAAACCAGGCAACGAAGGGGCCGGGGACCCCAATGGCCGCAGGACCGTGCCACAGAGCAACAGACCCAGGCAGACAAAGCACAAAAAGGGAAACGTCCAAGAAGCACACAATACCAGGTTCCTCACACAGGCATGAACAAGGCCAGGCGCAGCCCAGCACCCAGGGGCAAAGAGGGCGGAAAGTCTGCCGGCCACAAGAAGGGCCAACGAAGGAGGAGCACTGGGGCAACAGGGGAAGACAAAAAAACCCGGAGCCCAACACCTGCCAAAGAAACCGCAGCAGAACCAGGCAGGAAAACGCGGGCACCCCACCAGGGGCGAACCAAGCCCAAGAAGAGAGGCGCAGACCAGAGCAGGCCCAGGAGCGCGCGCAAGGGAGCACGCGAGGGAGGATGCGACCACCCCAAGAGCGTGAACAAGCGAGCAGCACAAAGCGGAGCAGGCCCAGCACAGAAAGGAACCAGCGGCCACCAGTCACGGGCAAGCAATACAGCAACGTGGGCCGAAACCACGAAATGCCACAACAGGACCCCCATAGAGCACACCGGCAAAGACGCAGGGCCGAGGAAGGCGGCCGACCACGCATCACTGACCGCGCTGAGTGATAGCAGAGGAAGAGACGCGGAGCCAGCCATGCACCCAGCCGAACCAGCGCCAACACTGAAGCAGGAGCCGAACCCCCCGAGCGACCACGGCAGGACCAGAATCACAGGACGTGGAGTCGACCCTGAGGCTTGAACACTGGTGTCCCAGCACCAAAGTCGGGAGTCCAGCCGGGAGACCACAACCTCTCCCCTGAACAACGTGAAAAACAGGCGCAAGGCACAGCAACAGCACCAGGCACCCAGGCGGACCCCCAAACAGGGAGAACCGCAGAGAAGAGAGCAGACCAGGCGCCAAGGGCCAGGACACAGCACCAGAGAACGACAACCTGGTCAACACAGCAGGGGCAGGAGCCCCGGACACCCATGGACCGGCAACACCGAAAACGCCCCCAAGCAACAATGCTAGCAGCACAAACCGGTCAACCGTAATGCGACATTCACCAGGAGCGGGGCCAGGAGACACGAACAAGGCCCCAAGCTCCCCCCCCAGCCAGCCCAAGGCGCACCAACAGCAACCCTGCCCGGACAGGAGGAGCAACCAGCCCGGGCGCAAGGCACACCGGGGGCAGCAAAGACCAACCCACAGCCAACTGACAGGCCGCAAGGGGGACCGGAGCCCCAAGGCCCAAAGCATGGGTAGCCAGTACACTGCAGAGGGGAAAACTCATGTGCAACAAAGAAGAGATGATGCCAGAAGCCCAGGACGTCGGAGCCTCCCGCTGACTCGAACCCGGCTCCCCAGCCCCAAAATCGGGTGTCCGAGCCGTGAAGGCACACCCCCTGCAGCGCCGAGCGAAAGAGACAGGCAGAGTGCACAGGGAAAAGCGGAGCAGATGGACATCTTTGAGGCAGACCCCCACCCACGCACTGCACAACAAAGAGAAGAGCAGAGACACAAGTAGAGCAGCATTCACCGCTATGCGGTATTCACCGGGGGTCGGGAAACAGGAACAAGACCCCCCCCCCCCACCGCCGCCAGCCAGCCCGCCCAAGGTGCCCGACCAGCAACCACGCCAGGGCAGGAGAAGCAGCAGGAGAATCAGCAAGTCCAGCGCGTCTTCCACCCGGCCAGGCCACAGGAAGACGCGCACTGCAACCCGGAAGGAACCGGGAGGCCAGCGCACCAACCGCAAAGGGCAGGCCGGCATGCAAGAGCCAGCCAGGAACATCCCAGCCTCCCAGCAAGCCCAGCAGGCCGGGAGGCGAACCAGCAAACTCCCCGCCCGCAGAGCCAGGCAGCCGGACGGGAGTGGAAGAAGAAAAACGCCACTCCAGCCCAGCAGGAGCAGCACCAGCACCTCGTCCCAATTCTGGCGACAGACAGAAAAAAAGAACAGGCGGAATGCTGGGTTAGTCCTAATTATGTACGCCCAGTGGGAGGGGGGGGTTAGGATCCCAGCATTCCTCTGGTCTTTTTTTCTGTCGGGAGAAGGTTATCTTCACTTTGTAATGAATGGGACGAGGACATAAGGGACCTTGGGGTAATGTGTGTTAGTGTTGCTCACACAAGGTACTGCATGATCGAAGGTGCACCCGAAGTGGAACCCCACCCTAACCAGGCTACAGGGGTATAGATGATTGGTGGTAGTGTAGATTCTGTTGAGGAGCTCAAGCCTTTTACATCTTTAACATAAGGAAATAAATCAACGGACACTATCCAGCTAAAACTTCTTCTCCTTGTTTTTCACATGTGTTGTGCTTGGTCTTATGAAGAGTGTCCATTGACTTATTGCATCAAGCACAAAATGGTGGTTTCCTGCAAAGCATAACATTGTATTAGGTTCCGTTCCATGCAGCAGCCCCTGGAGCTTTCATTTAGAGACAAAGTAACAGTTTCACCCTGGTCTGGTTTCCAAATTTAATATACTGTATATTCAACCTGTGGCTCTGCGTAAACCTAGATGACCAACATAAACTTGAACAACCTCGTTGGTGGTTTTGCTTTCAGATCTTCCTGGAGTTTAGCATGGGTCAGTCTGACTTGCTTGGGGCCCAAACCTTATTTTGTCGCCATCTGCTACCTTCTTCTTCTGTATTCTCCCCAGGACTCCTTGGACACTCCATCCAGGGAACAGGCATTATCTTCCTTGTGCCCCATTTATTTCCTACCCTTCATTTCCTTTGGGAAATCACAAGACGAAAACATGTGAAAATCTTCTCTACTTTGGTGTCTGTGGTGAGGATTTTTACACCACACTCCAACTTGATTGATTTTGGTTGCCTGTCAATGTCAAACTTTAATATAAATAGTCTTTTAAATTGAAAGGGTAGACTTTATTGGTATGGATGTCTGTAGAGTTCTGACGGTTGCCATTTCACGGCTAGTAACAAGCGTAGGAAGCCCTGCTGCTGTGATCTGCACTAGAAAAAAGGAAGCTGTAGTGCTGAGTATGGACAGGAGCTGACCCCTGAGCAAGAAGATAAGCAAGGTCCAGCAGACTAAGGCCTGCATGGAGTTTGTCTATAGGATATAAGCCACCAAAAAGCCAGGAGGACCTTTCAGCCCAGCTGCAAGGGACACTAAGAACTGTTTCACAATAGGGTTGAGGACTTGTAGAAGTCATTTCAGGGCTGCTAATGTGGTGAGTCTGCATCTTCTTGACCCACTCCAAACCATCCCTGAATTTGCAAGAACACAAAATACCATTTGTCCTGCCTGAGAAGGGCATAGGGGTTTTCCTTTTCACCTTGGACCTTAGGATAGTGTGCACTTTGTTTATGCTAGTTGCCCTGACTCTGGAACTGTTGCATCCTCTCTCTAACATGTTCTGTTTGAGGGTAGAACTTGAGCTTTAGTGTAAATCTGCGTTTCTTCTAAGAATCTGTGGATCCAGAGAATAGCCCCACTAATTGAAAAGTCTGATTCTAACTAGCCATTCTTGTGATTGGGCCTTGTAAGGCATGGTGCATTCAGGGATCCGTCTTTGCCTATTAATCCATTTATGATTTTAAAGACTAATTGGAGGAATAATCCTTTGAACTGTGTCCTACACTTTCCCATCACTGACCACTGGATCACGCCGTCTCTGTTAAATGGACAATGGAACTTTGACTTTAGATCCATTTTTCATCAACCTAAATAGAATTTTCTGTGGCTTTGTGTGGGAACCCCAGTTTACAATGGGTGAATGGTTTTTATGCTTTTTTAGTTTTTTATTTGTAGATATCCTGCTGCTTATGCTTATCCCTACTAGACTACCCACTTCCTCCACATTGAGCTACAGAGAATGTAGAGCAAAGGATCGAGAAATCAGACCACTGTAACAGGTTGTCTGGCAGTTTTGATTTCCATTTACCAGGAGCCATGTACAAAGCTAAAAGTATGACGACTTGGACCTGAAGGTTTGAGAGGAAAGCACAGAATTCTCAAACCAGACCCCGTTTATAACATTATACATAGATGTCCATAATATTTCAATTGTATCGCCTCACTTTGTAACCAATGTAAAATCCCTTTGTGCTATGTTCTGCTAGGTGCTCGAACCTTCTAATTTGTTTTGTTATTTAATATTTTAGCTGTTCTTTTTTTTTTTTTTACCTGTAAATGAAAGCCTAATCCTTGTAAAAGTTATAGCTGCGACTCGACATTGAGTTTGTCGTGTGTGATTACAGTGTCAAACTGTATCTGAGCTCCAAAACTACTTCCGGGTTTAGGCATCAAACTGGTCTATTGATTTGTCCTTCAATTCTGAACTATATAAACCAAGTAACTTGGTTGTCCAGTTGGAGTACCTGAGGCCGTGAAACTTCAATAATAACCACCATAGCAACCATGGGAAAAGCCTAGTAATCACCAACTTCTCTAGGTTCCAGAGAAAAAACCTAACACCATTTTGCAGCCAGGCTGGTAGTCACAACATGACCGTTTTATCATGTGATTCCAGTCCTGTGACTGCGGCACCAGCTCCCGCTGGAGGACTAACTGCTCTATAAGATTGGCTGCCTAGTCTCTAAAGCGATTCTCCTTAATCCCTCTCACTATCCGGCTTCAAGGATGGCTGTCTCTGTTCACATTCGGCCTCTCTCAACCAGTTAAAATTTCCCAGGTTTTCTAAGCAGAAACCCCTCTCCACTCGCAGTGCTTGTGACTCTTTGAATTCCCTTCCCTCATTTAATCTAATTATTCCTAACCACCTGCATTTTAGGAAGAGACTCAAATCCATCATTATTATGTACTCAATTTTTAATTATTATCATTCTTTTATTCTGCTGCATTTTTATGTAAATGATTTCACTTTATTTTTTCAATTACTTTTTACTTTGTTGTAGTTTTATTTCTATAGTTTTACATGTACATATTAACAATTTTAAGGTGCTTCAGTGGCATTGACTTAATTTCCACTCAGAAAGTCTGCTAAATAATTAAATAACTGTCAGTAGAAATATCTGAGTAGAGTGAATATGTGAAGCTATCATTTAATAACTGAAGGTTTGTTTGGTACTTATCAGAAAGTATTAAATGTCTCCAGATTTTTCTACAAGATTCTCAGTATGCCATGTAAATGATTTTCACGGTAGCAGCTGAAACGCTGTTGCCCCCACTGGCTATTTTCAAGACTGTGCTGAGACATACATGTTGCCTTATGTGTTATCAGGTTACTCACCCATCCACTGTGCAGCTGCCTGGGCCCAACTTGACAGCCTCACGACCCTGGTGGAACTGGGAGCAGACATCTTGGCCATCAATTTCCGGGGTGAGAAAGCAAGGGATGTTGCCCTCAGATACGGCAAGACAGACTGTGCAGAGTTCCTGGATTTGTCAGGTAAGGAACAAAACCCTTTACCAATATTCTCTCTTAACCATTGTAGCAAATTACTGCAACAGAATTTGGATAGTGGGGAGTCTACCAATTGCTTTTTTGTTTTTACAAATTTATTCATACTTCATAATTATCTTAAGTTTTATACCAAACGTTCCATGCAGTAGTCGGGGGTACTATATATGTTTAAACCTAATTAGGCATTTAATTCATGATCATGCATGGAACACTAAACCAGTAAACCTATATTTCAGGTTGGATATTGCAGGGCTAATAACTAGAGGGATAATATACAAATATAACAGCATGTCAACAACAACTTTATTTGGCTTTTGCAAAAAACCATAAAAGTCAAGTAAGCAATATATAAATACAAGAACTCATGTCTAAGTGTGGGCGGTGAACTCCGCTCCGCTCGCGGAGTTTGCAGAGTTTTCCGCACTCCGCGTTACGCAGAGCTCGAAGAGTTCCAAAAAACTCCGCTCCGCGGAGTGGAGTTTTTTCCCTCGCTCGGGTTCGTCAACATCAAGTTGGCAAGCGAGGAAAATCCAACTCCCGGCGAGATTTTTCCTCGTTCGCAATCATCAACATCAAGTTCGCGAGCGCAAGCGTGGAAAATCAACCTCCCGGCGAGATTTCTCAACGCGGGCGGTCAGATTTCTCATTGCAAGAAGTCGCGTATGCTCATGACTGCTCACGTTGAGAAACCGTCCGTTCGCGTTGAGAAAGCTGCAGCTCGAGTAAAAATCTACTCGGGCGGCAGAAAGGAAGCAGCTCCCGCTTGCGCTGTGCATGGTGCCGTTCGCGATGATTGCACGGTGCAGACAAGCACCTGGCACTGAAAATCACCGCGAACGGCATTTATCTATCGCACTCCGCCGCTTGCGGAGCTCCGCATAGTGCAGCCGACTTTTTTTTGCACTTTGCGCTAAGCGGAACTCCGCGAACTCCGCTCAGGCTTACTCATGTCTATAAAATGTCTGCCACGTATAATATTACTTACATTAATATTAAAAAAAATACTTATACACTTAGGATATAAAAAGAATTTTAAAAGTGCATAAAACTAAATACAGAATAAAAAAGGATACCAAGATCACATCCAGCCACAATACGCCCTCAACTGTTAATCACAGCTAGATCTAAGCCTAACAGCGGACTTTAAAAAGCTAAGAACATAAAATACAGTGTTATCCGAGAGCATTTGTAAAAAGGTAAAGGCAGGGCGCACCTGCCTAAAGTTTGCCTTTTTTAGGATAGGGATGATATGTCTTCCTCTGTAACTCATAGTAACTGCAAAACATTAAAAAGTGGAGCATGTCCTGTGGAGACTTACCTTCGCAGCCACAGAGTGACAAACTCTGACCCTTGTTCCGCTCACGTGGGTGGGCGAGAAGAAGATAAAAGAGGTCAAAACGGAACCTGGTCAATAAAAAGCAATCATAGGAGCTTGGTAGCCCTAAAAGGTATGGTTCCGTTGTTTGCATAGTTTTCAAGATGATAAATCTACGAACGCTAGACTTCCTTAGCTCCAGGAATTCCCTATCTATTGTCCAATGTCTAAAAAAAAAAAAGCCTCCTTTATCCAACCCAGATCCTTCATACTGGTTGATTCCAGGTTCAAAAATAAATCTGCTCTTCCCAGGCTCATAAAACACTCCTTGATATAATTGAGCAAAGGAACATGGTGAACATGGTCAAGGGCCATACAGTCCTTTAAGACCTGTTTGTTTAAGGCGGTTCCTTTACTGAGCCAGATTTTGTACCCACAGTGAAAGGGGGCTAAAGGCCAACAAATCAGAAAGATAGGCCATGCCGACTCTTCATGTACTACGAAAGTGGAGGTACCCTGTGGTACACTTAAAATAACAGCCTGTCAAAAAGATATATTAATGATGGCAAATAAAAATAGCGAATCTACAAACTACTAGTGAAAAGCTGCTATGTCTGCATACATGCCTGCTAATGAATCTGTCAGGCACCCTTTGTTTTGAAGTGGAGGGTCCAATGACGGTGTAATTGACAAGTCTATCAAAGTGCCATTACGTGCCTCTTCCACACTGCAACACATTGAAATAACCAAAATAATGAAGTAATACTATTAAAAAAAAGCGCCACATTATGCCACATAATTAGACTTTTCTTTCTGCATAATTTAGACAACCCGTCCACATTATTTGTTTCTTCCCGGCCGATTTCTGTGGCTCTAGTTATAAGGGTGTTAGTGTTACTGGCATGGGCCAGTGGTCTTGAGTGAACATGGAAAAGGAACTTGTGTCGGAAGGGGATGGAGCATGGTATGAGGCCAGCATCTATGCTCTTAGGTGACAAGCGGCATAGTAGCTCCAGGCTTTCTTCAACAGAACCTCCTCTGGTGCCCTTGATTTTGAAGCGAGAACTCAGGTGATGTTGGTACTGGAGTGGTGTTACGGTCAAGGATCGAGCAGCAGCTTAAATACAGGAGAGTTATTGAATTAGGTGCCCCTATGACAGTAGGACAGCAGCATGTCAGATATCGCTCCCTCAGAGGATGCTGGTTGGACTAAGGGAAAACAAGAACAAATTACAGCAAACTGCAAAATCTACACAAACTTCTGTAACTTTAAATACTGCATGAGGCACATATAATCCTAAAACATTGTTCATATTACCTACATGGAACTGTAAATGTTTGATTTTTTTGCACTGCAGAAAAGCTTTAGCCTCTGTGCTCACATTAACGAGTGACAACTTTAGCTAACAAGCATTTGCAATGCAATAGGTCTCGCATTTACGTGAGTTTTAGCTATTGGCATTGTAAATGACAATGACGTTTATTTATGTTTTGGTTTTTAAAATGTAAATAAAAGGCATTGTCATTTACAATGCCAATAGCTTAAACTCGCATAAATGCGAGACCTATTGCATTAGAAATGCAATAGGTCTCGCAATTGTTTCAGGTAGAGGTATTAGCATTGCAAATGGTAATGCATTTATGGAATTATGTGATATAAGGTAAAAGCAAGCAGAATTATTGGGAAAAAAGAACAGCAAAATGAAGTGTATTTCTTTGTAAAACAGAAACGGACAGTAAATATTGTAAAGTAATGTATATTTTTTAATGTTGATAAAGTCTTGTAAAAAAAAAAAGCTTTTTTAATTTACAAGGTAACTTTTTATGCAATTTGTAGATGTACAGTATTTAAAAGACCTTTACTATTTTGCTGGTATAAGATATGTTTTTTTTATATGGTTGTAATTTTGCGACTGTGGCAGCACACTTAAAAGTTTCCGTCTGTAGGAAATAAGAAAGCTGGATGTCCCTTTGGTGTGACCCCTGGCTTAACATGGAAGCTTTAAGCTAGTAAACAACTGCGAACTGTTATCAACAGTGCGAACTCTGTCGACATGACATAGGAAGAAGTGCTCCTTTCTTCAGTTCTTCCCTGCGCGAAGAAGTCTGGCATGGTGTGAAATCTTCCAATTGTTTCGAACTGTTCTTTAATTGGAGGCTGTGGCAGCATGATAAAAACACATGGAGCCTGACTGTTGACTGGGTTGCAGACAAAAAAGTATTATTATCCCTTTTTTTTTTTTTTTTCCATTTTAAATCCATGTTTGTCTTTCTGAATTTGTTCCTTGTAGCTTTTGAACATCACGCTGACTGCGCATCAGCCCGTTCCTGCCAGTTCAGCAGTATTGTGCTCTGTGGGTATACAGATATATATTTTATGTGCCAGAGTGAATTAAAGTCAGCCCAGAAAGGATGAGCTCCCGAGCTGTCAGACTGACATCTAGCATAACTAAAGTGCCTTTGTATCACAGCTCGGTCTTGTCGCTCACTGGCGACGGATGCCATATATACCCATGGGATATGTCAGCCAGAAAAATGTCATCCCATTCCAGCTGGGTGACTGATCCACCCGGGCTAGGAGAGCGCGCCCCTTTGAAGTCCCTATTATTCTGCATCTCACATTCAATATGAATGACTTTTTTCTTTGGTGTGCTATATTTAAGTGTTTTATGGAAGAAGAGGAAAAGGTGTCTAGCTAATGGAAAAATATTCTTAATATCTGTTTTTGCTGGGAGTGAACTATCTGGTGAAGCGACCGAGCACGATTTTTATCAAGCAGTTGCATTCAGTGTCTTACAGACGTGCGCATCCTGTGATGCTTGAAAGATACCATTCACAGCTCCTCTCCTAATGAGATCGTAAGCCCTGGCATCCTGCGAGAAATCCTGCCGTAGTGACAGATCGCAATCTCTGCCACGCCTGAAGCTTCCCCTGAGTTTAGGCAATATCACCGAGGCGCATATCTCATATTCTAAAAATGGAAATCAGGCCCCGGAGGCAGCTGCAGTATGATTACACTTAATGCACATCTTAACATTAGGTGTAATGCTGCCCGCCGTAAAAGTGGGGCTGCTGAATGGAATACTGGGCGGCAGAGCAAGTGGTAGAAGCAGAACATTGTATACCCAGGGTCAGTAACTTGATGGGCACAGCCAGCTCCACCGCATGCCGTGCACTTGCAGAGGCTTTGCTCCTGCTCAGCAATCAAGCTGCACTGTCTGCAAATCCTTCTTCCACAAGTTGGACCAAAAGCTCTACAGAGAGCTGCAGGAAACGCGTAGCGCTGGGCCGGGCCCGTGTTTCAATGCAGTGAGGTCGGCAGCGAACCCACTAACTGGCGCCGGTAGCATGTTTGTTCAGGAACTCCAGAAAAGACACGCAGTGTAAGACTGACTGCACTGTGTCCTTTTGCGGTTCCCTTGTGGAGTGAGTGAGCGAGCTCCCTGAAGGAAGCCAGCCCCACTCCTGCAACCCGAGGGAGCCGGCAGCCACGGACGCCACACTCTCTGGGAGGGAGCAGCTGGGGAGGCGCGGGGCAGATCCGGACATTGCGATCAGACGTGCTTTTCACAACTTGTGGGCAGAGATCGCAGTACAAAGAGAAAGTCAAGCAGTGCGCACGCACGCACACACACAAGCACGCATGCACGCACAAACACACCCCAAACTCTTTTAAGAAATCAGCATTCTAATTTGTCCCAGGCGCCATGGCAAAAAAAAAAAGTAGTCCCTACATTAAAAGATACCGCCCTGCAGCGTAAGTTAACTGTAGTTGGTCAATGCTGCTTCCTCCAGAAACGGAAGAAAACGGAAGTGACGTATGGGACCACTAGCCAATAATGAGCGAGATAAGAAGAGCTATGCCAGATTTCACCAATGGCAAGCGAGAAAACAAAGAGAAACGCAATGGGTGGAGTTTCAGTAGTAATACTGATTACTTGATGCCTCGGAGAGGCAGCGCATGCGCTGCCTATGCAAGACCTAAAAAAGTATTGGCAACGAATGTGAAAATGCATGTAAATACAGCCATACAGAAATTCTGTTTCCATGCAATAGCATATTAAAGAGTAAATTAAGCCTTCATTGTAGTCTTGCTTCTATTTCTGTGTAAAACACAGGGCATGAATAAAATTACTATGGATAACGAGGGAGTTTCATTATAGTCCTGCTTCTGTTTTACATTTTGCTTCATTATTTATTTACACCTTATGAATCAGGTCGTATTATTTAATTTTCTAAGCAGGCACAGACCCCTTGAAAAGGTGTCGTGGACACTCAGCGGTCCTTGGACCACAGATTAAAAACCGCTAATGTAGTGCTTTCACCATATTATACATATAGGTGAAATCTGCCTAAAAGTGCAGTTTTGTTCCACTTACTCCTACACAGTCCAGCAAGGTGTCAAACTGGGGTAAAATATGCATGCAGAGTTTGAATATGCAGGTCCCACATCTTATGGGTTGTCAAGAATTGTCATATTTCTCTTGCTCAGCTCATAATCAGATTCCAGGACTTTGTCCCACCTGCTGAGCCAAGTTATTTACTCTGCTCTCCAGCTGAGAGAATAAAAGCCTCCCCACACTAGGGGAATAATGATCAGTGATTGGCCCAGGTCCTGGGAGTCAAAAGGAGTGTGGGGGAAATCTACATCTGATCATTTGATTGTCATAATGTACCTGAGCTGGAACAGCTTGGGCCAATTGAATAAAGGAGGAAGTCAGACATCTGGAGCCAACACAGGAGGGGCACACCTTTGAAGTTTTGGTAGGAAGACATCTGGCAGTATTTTCAACTATGTGTAAAGCTGAGGGCCTCAGAGGACCTCTGTTCAGAGAAAACGTGCCCCAGAATACTATGCAGGAGGATTGGGGCAGGAGTGGAGGGATGATGTGGCATCCTAGGATTAGCCAGTGGTGCTTGGCATCTAGAACTTTCCACCAGGAGGCCATTGAAAATAGTCCTGGTGACTTGAACCGAAGAGCAAAGAAATTGGGCCAATGGGTCCTCAGTTATGGCACTGGAAAGATTTGACCTTTGACCCTCAAACTGAGCATGTGGCGCTCCGCCGCGGTTTCCAAAAATATCTCAGAGGTGGGCCTGAGTCCAGGGGTCAGTGCATTGATATTTAATTATTTTGCTGGGGTAGGGGGCAAGCATGGGTGCCCCCTTCATCGAATGCTAGTGTCCCGCAGGGGCCCCTATCTGCCCTGGGTGATGCAACAAAAAATCTTGGTGAGGCAGATGCAGCAACGAGGGCAGGAGCACCTGCTAAGACGGCTCCTTATTGGTGGGCCTGAGAACCCATCCCTGGGGGCCGAGAACAGCAGAAGGGGGCAGGTGTGCCCAGCTTTTAACAGCAGCTACCACCTCAGGAGCACAAGGAGAATTGTTTCGGACACAGTGGGGCAGAGAATACAATGCAGGCTCAATAAGTATAAAAAACAGTGATGGATGGAATGCTTGAATTAATTGCAGCCACTGGTAAGCACTCGGGCCTTTTCCCAATCCATCGTTATTTTGCACTCAATGCCACCTCAGTTTAGACCCAGCTATATGCACATCAGTCTTGACCCTGCTCCAATAGGAACAGTCCAGCCCGAACTGCCAAGTCAGGTCCTCCCTGAACCGGAACACAAGCAACTCAGGACTGGTTTCGCCCTAGTTATGGGCTCATCAGCCAGGTACAGCTTGGTTCCAGTGACAGTGTGCACGGGACCCATGTCTGGGCCTACCGGTCCTGGGTTCTTGTGTTCCGGTTCAGAGAGGACCCGGCTTGGCAGTTTGGGATGGACGGTCTGCTCCCATGGAGCACAGGAACTGCATGCGGGGAGCCGGTTGGGATCTATGCAGCAGTGGGTGTTCCACATAGGTCTGGGGATCTCTACAAATAAGGCAAAAGACGCGCATTAAGGCCTCACAGCTCGAGGAAAAGAGCGGGCAGACCCTCTCATTGAATATTCACTGCTGCTGGCTGGAGCGCACCATAATGCTCTGCATGGGATTTGTTTAACATATTTTACTTAAAGTAGTGCCCTAAGGAGTGGCGGGGGCACCACCAACAAGCTAACTGGTAAAAGGGCTGCACAGGTTGCAGCAGCCTCCCAGGAATGTTTTAAGACATTGTCCCCTAAGTCTCCGGGCACAGGAGATTTTTACATTAGATTTAAAGCAGTCTCAGAGCTAAGCATTTGCTTTCATGCTCTGGAGTGCAGGGACCTCTAGTGGTTGGTCCTATTGCTACATGTTGGGGCCTGTTGAGTTGAAAGAAAAACTCTTGATAGTATCTTTATTGACACTATCATTGATTAACCCAGCAAGGTTAATAATGAATGTATTTGAATCTGGTTATATGGGTTTTAATGCTGATTCCTGGCATGTGGTTATTGTTTTATTAAGATGGTGACCCCTTGACAAATTATTCAAAAACAACAGGAGGGAACCCTTACCATGCTTATCCTATTTCTCCATACCCACCCAATGGTGTTAAATGGACTCTCACCCACTGGGATTCCAAGTGGCATGCCTCATCATAGAGTCCTCGTCCAGATATCTAGTGTATCTGAACAGGCTCAACCTTGGTAGCCAAGGGAGCTCTTTGGTTACTGGGTGAGATCCTGGATTTAAAATAGTCTATGGTGTCCTGAGGGTTAATTTTACTTTCAAAGGGTACCCTGACAGATTGGAAAACAGGTGGGGATGCACTAAGGAAATTAGTATCCTCTCTATCCCCGTGTCAACATGTTTCAGCCATCACACCAATGCCTAGCTGGGCTAGTTGGTTTTTGTCAGGACCTCGCAAGCATCCAGTTAGTATCCTATTTGTGTGCATTCAGTTGTTCAGCTTCCATTCACCCATACATACCAACCCATTTGGTCTCTATGTTCTCATTTCTCTGTTGGTATGAGAGAAATGAAATGAAATTAAATGAAAATGAAATTTCATTTCATTTCTAAAAATGTGCACATACTCTGCATGCACAGGGTTGGTATACAGTGTGCAAATATTATCCTTGAGATTACCAAGATATTGTTTGTGCTGCACTCATCATGCATATAAAGTGTGATTTTTGATCATTCCCTTTACTTAGTAGTGTCCTATTTAGATCTCCATGAGGGTAAGGAGGCAGGTGGAAATTGTAGTCAAACTCTGTTAACATATAGGTAAAAGAACATCTATATGAGTGTCAAAGTCTATGCCCTCCTAGCCAGAGGAACCATGAAAGCCTCCCATTATGCCCCAAGTACTTTGTCAAAGGTCTCTTCCCTGCTGTGAACCTATTTAGTTCCACCTTCCCCGCATCGTAGCATTGGGATATTTTCCTGGCCTTAAATACCCAGTGTTCCTCTAAGTCATGTGACCAAGGTTGGTCATATCATGACAATGTGCTGCTCTCATTGGGCAAGTGCTACAAGAGGGGCTTCTGCTGCCAATTTGTCTCGTTTTGTACAGAAAATTGCACAAATGTTCTCAACCGTGAGAGGCTCTTTTACTACCTATTCATTTTGTTATGTGTAGAAAAACGCCCAAATGTTCTAAATGTGCTGTCTAGGATAGCACAATTTTGCCATGGTTACAGGATTTTACTTTTCAGTTATTTAGGATTCATTGCTTGTCAGTCGATGTAAGGATCTAGGTAACTCTAAATAAAGATGGATGAATACCAACAAGATGGCCAACAAATAAATATGGATAAATAAATGGAAATGTTGAAAAAATAAATGCCATAGAACCAGGAGCCTTACATGTAACATGCCTATATCCTCACATTGACCAATCGACTGACAAACCATGAATCCTGAATAACCGATTCTTTGTCTCTATGAAGGCTCTCTGGTATTTCAGGTTTTTAACAGAAGTTTAATTATTTGCTGAGCTCTCTTTTGATGTTAGAGCCAGTTTGTGCTCAAGTCTTCATAACTTTTTTCCACAAAAGATAACCAGATCACATTTGCGTTCGTTTTGTCCCACAATTTGGGGGAGGGGGCTGTAAAGGTATCCTGGGTTTGTGGTTTCACCCAGAAGGACCTGAGAAAATAGCCTCAATGTGACAATATTTTGTTTACTGCTGGTTTGCTCATGTCAAACATCCCATCCTAGTCTATCATCCACACATATGATTGAAACGCAATCGAGGAACAATACTGCAAAAGGAGAGGCAATAACTAAAACCTACTCAACCACTAAGAGCATTGTAAAACCACCAAGCCCATTTAGATCTCTTCAAGGTCATCTACTATATATTCAACCCATGAATGGGAAATTTGAATCATTCCTGGCAGAAACTGGTTTTGTCTTGCAGCCACAAACCAGGAAAAAAGCATTGTTAAGGCCAATAGTTCTGGCATTGGCTGCCTACTCTTGGCTTTCTCAATATTTGTGTTGTTTGTGACTGCTTTTTGTAAAATTGTACAAGGGGGATTACTTTTTGTGTGTAGGGTCACATTGTGCAAGGACAGGATGCAGTCACTCAGAGGTAAGCCAGTGGCTCAAGTGGGACGACCCATTGTCCCATGGTTAATGCTGTGGTGGGGCGGAAGAAAATGTGAATGATACAAGAGTAGGCCAATGGCAAAAGAGAACTGGCTGAAACCTGATACGAACTAGTAAGTATATTACATAAATAATTTTGTTAACATTTTATTACTTTTATTGGTCTTGGCTAAAGCCAGACCTAAAAATCAAGATTGCTGTTGACATTAATGGCTGCTACTGTACAACTCACCCCTTACCTCATGAGGGTACTGCTAAGCCAACTGCGTGCTTTGGTAAAAACCTTTGCCAACAGAGCTGACCACACACCAAACTGTGTTTTGTATAGGTACGGTTGAGCCATTATGTTCGGTTCCAGATAGTTCTTTCTTTCTTTCCTCAATATGTTAAACCTAATTCTGGTAGACCATTTGCAGTGCAGATTGAAGTAGGGTTTATGATGCAAATATAGTTACTCAGAACCTATAAATATGCAAGGCCATGACATATAACTAAGGCGTCCAGTTTTCCATTTTTACTGTCCCAAATATCGAAAAAGGGCTCTTCACTGAGGGGAAACCCTCAGCAATTAAACGTCTGTTAAAAATCTTGCTTTTCAAAAAACCTGACATACCACAAAGCCATAATAGAGACAAAGGAAGACCTTCTGCCATTGCAAAGCAGAGAACAGCTTCAAGGAGTCCTTCCACTCGCAGGTGCCGGATTTCAGTAAGAGGAGAAAGAGATGTGGCCGACTGTACAGTCTGCTAATGAGGAGGACTGTGAGAGAGTAGTACAAGAGGTTAAGAACAGCCCATTGGAGAACCCAGATTGACATTTAGCAAGACCAGGCAGAGGAAGGCGATCAGGCCAGTGAAAGCGATTGGCCAGGAGAAGCAGATTTGGGCAAAGGGAAAGGGTAAATGGGACCAGTCATGAGGTACAGGTTAAGGAGTAGTAGGACGTCTTTGAACAGAATGGGACACACACCCATGGCTATGAAAAAGGAGAGCGAGAAAGGTTCCTCTGGCAACAAGGGCTCTTTATTTAGAGATTCCCACAGAGGGGTGTTGTGAGGGTCCATGAAAGGAGACGCAAATATATATTTTAAAGAATAAAAAGGTATTTGGGCAACCAAAAGGAACAAATATCAAGTGCAACTATATTAAACTTGGATTTTTTGTCATAGCAACTCCGTATGAGTTTTTAAGCCCATATGCAAGCAAATAGATTTATCAGAAATCATTTATAACTGCTCACCTGAAATTTCATTCATTTAACCTTTCACTTTGTTCCCAATACACAGTAGTGTGAGGAGGTAGAGGGATATAAAGTTGTTTATGTGAGTCTCACAGATCTTCAGTAAGATGGATGTTATCAATATGATTTTTCAGAGCACTTTTCCATATTTGGGATATGATCCAGCTGTTATTTTCTGCCCAAAAGAGTGACTTGCAGAAAGGTAATAATTGGCGTAAAGCGTAGCTCAGTTACCATGGCTTTCCTGTTTTGTAATGGGTTGTATTTCAGAATATCGAGTACAAATTATCGTCCTTCAAAAATATCATAGCCAGAATATCAAGTACTACAATAGGGGTATGCTAAATTTATGGAGGTAAGTATAGATTTACTACTCTTAACCATACATCTACCTACCCTACTTTGATGTGGAATTAAAGAGTTAATCAGTACTTACCTACATATACATACCTCACATGCCTATAGTACTGTTTTAATCGGTATGCTGGCTGTGATATTTTTGAGGCATAATATTTAAAATATGATATTTTGGTAGAATAGGTTGTAATGTACTTTTTTATTGTAAGTCCTGACTATTGTATTAGAGGAGTGCAGCTTTCATCTTCATCCTGTTCTTGATTTTCCATGCATCTGCTTCAAAGTATGCAATAGTATTCCTGTCTTATCTTGCTATATATGTTTTTATATAACTTATAATATGTTAAGGGGTACCTTCCAAATCTCGTCTTTTGTTTCAAGCACAAAAAGTCGTCCACAGAACCAACTAATTTTACTTATAGGCCACCATTTTTTCTGGTGTTGGGTTCTTACTTGTACACACATAAAACACCTTGCATGATAAAAGTAGATAAATTTAGATTTTCCTAGTCTTGGTGTCAGAAAGGCTAGATTTTATTAAAGACACGGAGGTAAGTATAATGCTGTCTTTTCTTGCTTTTTATTAAAAAGCAGCCAAGTAAAAACAAAACTACATTACCCAGAAAACCTAGATAAAAAACTACAAGCGATGACATCACAATAGAAGCACCAATAGCACATCGAGTAACCTAATAATTATCTTGACTGAAAGCAACAATTCCTCTTTTCGTGAAGTGAGTTAATCAATATGAGGCATGAAACGAAACAACAACACTGAACCAAAAGAAATCATAACAGTTAATAAATCCGTAAAGCAGGCCAACATCAGATGAGGAAACATCCTTCGGACAGGAAAAAAGGTTCCATGAAGAGGTCCATCGAGTTCCATTGTCGAAGAGAATCCAGAAGATTAGGTAGAAGTGGAAGCACCGGAAAATGGCATCGGCACCTCAGAACAAACAGAGCAAGGCGGTTTAATGATAAGTGGTGGGATAATACTTGCCTCCGTGTATTTAATTAAATCTAGCCTTTCTGTCACCAAGGCTTGGAAAATCTAAATTTTATTACAAGACCAAAGGCTCACTTTATGCTTGTTCAAAGCATTGAAATAACAGAATCAGATAAATGTGTAATAGATTTACATTAAAAGGTTCTGCAAGGATTAACGTTCGACCAATCTGCAGATTTGAGAATGTCATGCAAACTAGCACCTGCCCAAAAGGCCCTAGAGGCCATAGCTCCTCTGGCTGAATGGGCGCCAAAGGAATCAACATCAGTACCATCCAAGGACATAATCCATTTTAACCAGCAGGCTAATGTGGGAGAAGATATGGGCTTATGGGGTTTCTGGAAAGAAATAAGCAACTAGGTAGCAGAGGGAGATCTCAAATCTGCAGTTCATGAAACGTAAGATTATAAACAATTTTCAGCACATTGTTTTGGTTGAGAAGGGAAAAGAGGATAATGAGTCATAGATAAATTAGTCTTGGTACGCCTATGAACCTGAAAAGAAACACTAAGGAGCGAATAATGGAAGGAGGACACATCTAAAGCTTTTAAATCAGAAACACGTTTCAATGAAATTAAACACAAAACTATTGTCAATTTTGCAGATAATTGTGTGAGAGAAAAGTACATAATATCTTGCCATGAGATAAACATAGTTAACACCAAATTAATATCCCACAAAGTATTGTATTTGGATATCGGAGGATTAACATTACGTACTGCTTTTAACAGACGACATATCAAAGCATGTTCACCAATGGGTCTTCCTTCCACTCTAAGTTGTTCAGCAGAAATAGCTGACCTGTAAGTATTAATTGTGCTGTAAGCTTTTCCCTGAGATGCAAGAGAGGCTAAAGAATTGACAACAAGATTCACATGTGCTGAAACGGGATCTGAATCCCTGTCTAGACACCAGCTACACCAGGCCACCCAGGCTTATTTGTAGAGTTTGGAAGCGGCCCAAGATTGCTGAATGAAGTGGAGATCATCCTCCAAAATTCCTGGGGTTCTCCAGGAAGACCCAAAATCCTCCAAACGATGAGAAATAGAGTCCTCTAGAATCAAGTTGTGTTGAAGTCCCTGAGGATTGAGCAATAGATCAGGGAAGTGAGAGACCCACATTGGGAAGTCCGAGGACAGCTCCAACAGAGTTGGAAACCAAGGATGGGCTTGCCAAAAGGGGCTGATCAGAACTAGGGAAGAGAACTGCCTGTGACTCTGAGCCAGGACTTGCGCAATCAAAAGGAAAGGAGGAAAGGCGTAGAGAAGAGTATGTGGCCCAGACTGAAGAAAAGCAAGCGTAGCAAGAACTTAAGTATCTGGTCTCCAACTGAAAAAAGAAGGAGTTGGGTATTGAGCTGAGAGGCAAAAAGGTGTCAGACAGGACATGGTGTCAAAGATGGAAGAAAGACAATTGAATACTGAAGGGTGCAGTTGCCAATCGCTTGAATCTTGAATATGTCTGGAGTACCAATCTGCTAAAACATTCAAGTTTCCAGGGAGATAAACTGCTCTGACATAGATGTGCCATTGAAGACAATATTCCCGAAGATGCCTGGCGAGATCTACCAAAATTCTGGACCTTGTGCCACCAAGATGGTTATATATCGGATCACTGTCGGATTGTCGATTCGTAAGAGAATGACGTATTTTGATTTGTCTTTTGTAAAGGACTGGATGGCAAAGGAACCTGCAAGGATCTCTAAACTGTTGATATGCAAGAACGACTCCTGAGAAGACCATGTACCTCTAGTCGAGAATTGACCGCATCTTGCGCCCCAACCCGTCCAACTTGCATCAGATTCTAAGACCAGATCTGGGGAGGCAGATAAAATAATTCTCCCGTTCCAGATGTCTAAGTGAGTCAGCCAGCAAAGAAGTTCTTTTTTGGACTCTTGATCTAAAGAAACGGGGTCAGAATAAGCAAGACCTCTGTGAAGATGTCGGATCTTTAATCTTTGAAGAGCCCGATAGTGAAGAGGACCTGGAAAAATCGCCTGAATTGAGGAGGCTAGATGGCCGACCAGACAGGCCAACGATCTGAGAGAAAGAGAGTGAGGAATTTCTTTTTTGATGAGGGCAACTTTGTGTTGAGGGATTTGCAGAATAGACCGAGAGGTATCCATCAGGAAACCTAAAAATTCCAGCTGACGAGAAGGAACCAGAGCAGATTTCTGAACATTGACTAGAAATCCCAAACGAAGATCTTGGCAAATTTGAAAATGAGAAATTAACACATTCTTGTCCTGAGCCATTATCAGAAAGTCATTGAGGTAGACAATCAGTCTGATTCCTTGTGCTCTGAGAAAAGCTACAATAGGTTTGAGAATCTTGGTGAAACACCAAGGAGTTGAAGAAAGGCCGAAAGGAAGGGCTTTGAAGCGGAAGAAGGAAATTTGCTATTGGAATTGAAGAGATTTTTTTGTGAGAAGGATGTATCGGAACTGAGAGGTAAGTGACTTTTAGATCCAATCTGACTAACCAATTGTCCTGAAGTAAGATATCTCTTAGATGGAGAAAGGATATCCATTTTGAAATGATGGTACACAACAAAATTGTTGAAAACTTTTAGATTTAACACAAGGCAAAACGTTTTGTTTTTCTTCGACACCAGAAAGATGGTGCTGAGAAAACCTGAGGGAATTGAGATCTGTTTGTTCGATCGCCTGTTTGGCTAGAAGAGAATGGATTTTGTCAAATTAAAAGAGATTGGTCCTGTGAGAAAGAAGAGGACGAGGAAGATCCAACTGCAGTTGAGGTTGATAGAGTTCTATTTGATAACTTTGAACGGTTTGAATTTCCCAGGGATCTTTAGTGAGAGAAAACCATGCATTTAAACAAAGAGCTAATCTGCCTTCTAAGGGAGATAGGCCAGAATTGGAAAGTCTTATCTGAGAAGTGCTCTCCTTTGTTCCGTTATCCCCTGGAACGGAACCCTCTGGATCGATGGGGATAGAACTGGGGCTTGTAGGGATTGACCCCTTGTGGAATAGCGTTTGGCAAAGCGACCCCTACCTTGCAAAAACCCAAGAAGGAAATAGCTTTTTGAGGGAAAGCTGAGCCTTATCCATTGTAGCAAAAGTGGAGACATATTTTTTAAGTTCCTTAATAAAAGAATCTCAGAATAAAAGGCCATTAGCCAAAGGACCCTCCTCTTTAGTGGCCAAACTACTAAGGGGTCGATTCCGATCTCGCTCGGAAGGCCCTCCGAGAGCCGTCCGTAGCGTTACCTTCCGACCAACTCGTTCCGGGAGCCGATCCATCCAAACGACGAAGTACGATGCGCAAAAGTCTCCTATTCCCGAGCGACACGTACGCTCCGATTCCAGCACCATTTTCCATACGACCCGGTTCCGTAAACGCTGAATGGAGTCGTCCGGAGCTATTTCCGAAGCAGTTTCCGGCCGGCCAAGTACGATGCGTACTTCCTACACGCCGAACATGTCGTCACCTCCAGCACGTCACAGCATCCGGAAGAGCTGTATTTCATTGTCGATTCGCGCCACAACACGATCAATGCGTACGAGACGAAGCAGCCATGTATCCGATCGCGCATGTCATCCCTATACTCTATGCTTACGGTCGAATCAACAACCGGAACCGACGCGTTCGTCACAGATGGTAAGTCAGACTCCTACCACACACAAAAAAGTCACGATCCCGTGAAAGGCAACACACCCATAGGGGGTGGATGCCTAACACTACCAGCAGTGCCCACCCCATAGGGGGTGGATGCCTAACACTACCAGCATTGCCCACCCCATAGGGGGTGGATGCCTAACACTACCAGCATTGCCCACCCCATAGGAGGTGGATGCCTATCATTACCAGCATTGCCCACCCCATTGGGGATGGATGCCTAACACTACCAGCATTGCCCACCCCAAAGGGGGTGGATGCCTATCACTACCAGCAGTGCTCACCCCATAGGGGGTGGATGCCTAACACTTCCAGCAGTGCCCACTCCACAGGGGGGTGAATGCCTAACACTACCAGCAGTGCCCACCACATAGGGGGTGGATGCCTAACACTACCAGCATTGCCCACCCCATAGGGGGTGGATGCCTATCACTACCAGCATTGCCCACCCCATAGGGGGTGGATGCCTATCACTACCAGCATTGCCCACCCCATAGGGGGTGGATGCAGAACACTCCCCCAGTGCTGTCATGCCTAAATTGTGTTTAGTGTGTACAGTGCTTGCAAAATTGACACATAAAGAGATATATTGGACAAACAACCCGGAGATGGGAGTCAGTGGGGAGGATGGTGGGAATCAATGAGCAGAAAGTATGAAAGCGAGGCTGGCAAGGAGAATATATGTTGCGTGGTGAAATAAGAAGGAGACTATATCCAAGCCTGTTCCAACGGAAGGGTAAGACTGTAAATTTGGCAGCCATGGAAGGCAGATGACGCGCGCCAGGCCTGTAAGGCAGCTTGACAAACGAGGCAAGGCGCACTTGTACTCACTGTTTTGAGCTTGAGCACGGTGTTTCTCCCAGAGGTTTCTCTCGGGACGGGCTGAAGCTGGTTGAAGGAAGGAGGGAAATACAAACACAGCACAGGAAGCAGTACTTGAAATCCCGCCTCCTATTGTCATAGGGTGACAGTATCAAGGGTCAGCCAGTCAGAGGATGAGGCGGGATCTTAGAAGAATGTTCTGAGCTACGTCAGAGATCCGGGCGAGCCGAGTATTCGACCGAAGCCCTGGAAAAACAGATGCTTTAGGTAGCGCCTGCTTGCCCTCATCACTGCCTCACAGACACACACTGCACATGCGTGATTTGGGCGATATTGAAATCGTCCGCCTCGCATGCGCAGCCTGTGTTTGTACACGGCCGTGCTGCACTGCTACCAGACAGTATAAGTGTTGCAGCCTCAGACCAGTCTTTCAATCTCCTTCCTCCTTCCTCTGAGACTGGTGGTGCTCCACCCCATACGCCCTCATGCAGGAACCGCGCCTGCTGTAGTGACAAAAAGGTGACTGTGGTGTTCAATCCCCAGCATTTTCAAGCACATAGGGGTTATGGGGTATAACCCCCCCCATCACTGTAGTGAAAAAAAAGTGAGTGTTGGGTTCAATCCCCCAGCAGTTTCAAGCACATAGGGGTAATGGGGATAACCCCCCCATCACTGTAGTGACAAAAAGCTGAGTTTGGGGTTCAATCCCCCAGCATTTTCAAGCACATAGGGGTAATGGGGATAACCCCCCCCCCCCATCACTGTAGTGACAAAAAGGTGAATGTATGTCTCACACCCCCAGCATGTCCGACCGATCATGTTTTTGGGGCCTAAAAACACAAGCAATGTTGTGCTAAAGTAGTGGTTGTGTGCCAAACAACAACATAACTGTTGAGGCCAACATTGTTGTGTGTGTCAAATACCCTCAGCCATGTGCAGCCAATCAGTGCTCTTGGGGGCTAACACTGCCAGCAATGTGCAGTTGGACAATGTAACATGTGACCAACAAAATGCATAAACACACATTTTTGCAACAAACAGACACAAATAAAAATGATCCAATCTGAAACTACAATTTTGATGAGCTCCATGACCACACTGTGGCTGCATTGTCAATTGCAAAACATAATGAATGTGCAGAGTGAAGATGTAGGTGGCCCAGGGCCACTAGAGAAAAAAACTCAACAAAACATCCACTCAATGCCCATCAAAGACGATTGAGATACATGGGTGAAGATGCACAAAGACAACCAGCCAGCCACACACTGCAGAACAAACACAACATGTGTGTGTGTGTAAGTTTCCCTAGGCTGGGCCAACACACACGATGGGGGGCTGAACTCCACTGAAACATATGCGTGTTGAGTACAATCCCGAACTAGTTCATGAATTTGGATTGTCAATGTGGGCAATCGGGCATTGTTTGATGAGCGGGTGCACAAGAGTTACATGTGGAACAAGCCTGGTGGAACACCAAACAAAACATCAAGAGACTGACTCTCTTCCGCAGTACCCTCAAGGCCACATCACTGTCGTGACAGTATCATGTCTGCTGACCCTCTGTGATGCTAAATTAGGATGTGTGCCATACTTTTGAGCCCAATCACTCTTGCGCACTGTCGCGTTCCTTGCAAGAACCACTGTCATCTCACATACCCAAACATTACTCCCACGGCATGGCCCGTAATGTAAGGCCACATAATAGGTAGGGGCCTTGCCAAGAGACAAGTCACATTTGGCCAGTCTAAACACCACACACCTTGATCAGCAGCAATGTGCCTCATCTAAGCCTAAATTGACTGGTGACATTGCACAGGCACCCATGACAGTGTGTATCGCTGGCTGCATGACGAGGAACACATTATTGACCACACATCATTGTGATCAAAATACAAACATGGGTCCATGTACTGTTGTGTATGACCAATGTGTCAATCTCTGTATCAGCAAGTTACACCCAGCATGCCACATACTAGGACACACACATTTGATGGTTGAACAAGAGGTGCCAGACACACATATGTATGGGACACAAATTCACAGCCTCTGTCCACAACAACACATACTCAAACCCTGCAGGGCAACAGGAGTAAACACACTCACAGAAGAATGACATTTTGATGAGTTATTGTACAATGACGCACACAGGAGACAGCCCACGACAACACACAACTCCACAGACAATCAAAATACATTCATGATGCTCCCACTGCAACAAACATAAAGTGGTTGTGCCACAGCTGTCAGCGCTACATGTGTAGACCAGATTCCTACTTGAGGTGTAGCAAAGCATGGAACAACAACGTAAAAGACAGTCAACATGTGTTGACTATGTGCATTGCACTCAACTCAAGATCAGACCATTTACAACGTTAACTTTTTGGCATGTCTATCACATCAACTCTGCATCTAGCTATAAAATCTACATCATGTGCAGATCATCACTATTGTCAAAATGAATATGCTGACTGTTTACTGCAGAAGACTTGGAAGATACATGTCTCACCAGATGGGGCACACAACAACTGTGTCAGTAGGCTCCAATGCACAGGTAAATGTGTAAGCTAATCTCCCTGCGCTGTTGACAACCCCAGGGGTGGTGGTGGGATCTGCGTTTAACAAACACAATACACATAGCTAGGCATTACACATGTTGAAACTTGTAAATCCGTTTAGGATGGAGTACATGTGCATAACGTGATATGTATCGGACACATTTGGAATTTTAAGACTGTCTCAGAATAATGAAACACTCAAGGAGACCTACAAAAAAGACATGTTGCCATCAGGCTACAGAGAAGGGTAGAAACTGCTGAGTGTGAGCAGTCATAGACGCATACAAGTGCCAAACTTGCAAAAACATATGACAGATTAAAAACACGCTGATGTTGCTAGCACAAATGTGACTCGGAGAATTAAAAATGTGTCACATGTGTGTTTGCCCACAGAGCAGGCCCTTGTCTCAACCTAACCACGGAGGTCACCATCATGACTCAATTCTACTGGTGCACCCACATCTCAGATACTCAAAGTCCAATAGGTTGAGAAAGCACTGGACTACTCAGCACACAGAAAGCTTCTCAAACAGGAACATCTGCAGGGACTACAGTCTTGGCAGGAAATGGGGTTTCAGACAGAGATTAATGCTCACATGACACACACCATGGTCTCAGGATATGTCACAGATTTACACACTGCCATGAGGTGATGTCACTACTGTGTAAGGTCAGCTGTGCCAAGCTTGGTCTTGGCAGGGGTCTACCATGTCCCAATGAAACTCTGACATGGATCCAACAATTCCAACACACAGAATACTTTATTTCCATCAGCCTGCGTACATGTGTGTCCCCAAAGTCACCTGCACGTAATCAAACTCCATGTTTAACAAGTTACACTGATGAGACAGATGCTGTGTTCATCATCAATGCGCTATTCTGCATGTCCATCATAGACGCTTGTACCGTTGGAAAATTGTACAATGTGTACAAATGTCAGCACAACCTATGTGCAGAAGTGTAAGTCAAAGATGGGATGTTGTCAAAAGCAGGTCACACTCCGTGTCCAAAACATTGTGGATCATGACAACCTGCAATTGCTGTCAATGATGACTCTGATACATACTGTAATAGTACACATATACCATGGACCACATGCAGTCCCTCACATCGCTAAAACATTATTTTCACTAAACAAGATTTCAACAGCAATTTCATTATTACTCATTAACAAAATTAGGTACACAAAATGCAAATCTACAAAAGAAAAGAAAATGCTTTATTCAGCCTTTGAAAAAAATATTCTGAACATGAAGAACAATATGGCCAATGGCCAGTCCATTTTAATTGAGTCCTTTAGGGGGGAAACCTAATGCTTCGGACTCCCTCGCTTGGCTGCACTGCTACAACTAGGGGACATCTTTAGGGGCATGCCAGGCACCGCAGGGACAGGACTAGGGTGTACCAGTATGGGTTATGGGAGGGATGGGGGCTACTGGAGTGTCTGGATCCACTGCAGTGGACAGGTCTGATTGAGGGGGCGGGGGCTCCACTGCAGTGTCCGGAACTGACAGAAGGTGTGGTGTTGTAGGAGGGGAAGTGCTCGTGGTAGGGGGGAGGGCCTTATCATCTTGGGGATGGTGTAATGGTGTGTGGGTGAAACTGGGATGGGTTGTGATATGTGAACTTTGGGAGGGGTGGCCTGGGCTTGGGAGGAAATTGGTTTTGTGGTGGTAGTGTGGGATGGTGGTGGGGTTTTTGATTTCTTTGTTCTGGGGGATGTACGGGTGGAGGCCTCAGTCTTCCTACTCTTAGGGGAGGGTGTGCGGGCAGGGTTGGATCTCCTCTCTGTGCTGGGTGATTTCCTCCTCCCCTTGCGAGTCTGGTCTGATGTATCATTGGGGAAGAGGCCAAGGTCACAGAGGAAGACCCTCTGGGAAGGGGGGGTTGCAGGAGAGTCAAGGGTATGGGTTTTGGACGGAGAGGTAGCTGAGGAATGCGGAGTGGTTGTGGATGGGTGTGTGTGTTTTTTTGCCCTATCCTCTGTGTGTGTGATGTCAGTCCACTGAGTGTGCGTGCATGCTTTTTTGGACTTTGTTTTAGGTGGCTGTGTGCTGCTTGTGTCTGTTTGGGTGTGTGCATGTGCCTGTGTGAGTGTGCTTTGGTCAGGTAGGTTAGTTGGGACTGTGGATGGGGCAGAGGTAAGAGGGGTGAGGGACTGCTGTAGGAGGGACACTGCTGCCGTCAGTGAGGAGGCCATGGACTGACTTGTCCGCTGTAGGGCAGACATGTTTGATGACATGCCCTCCATGTATGACACCAATTGGGTCAAAAGACTGGTGTGTGCATGGAGGACACTCAGCATGGATGTCTGCCCCACATGTATCTGTTTGAGCAAATCCACAGACTCCACACTCAGGGCAGCAGGGGTGACAGATGCAGGGGGTGCGGTGCCTGGCCCGAAGGAGACATGCTCCCTAACACGGGAGGGTCCACAGACACTTGGAATGGGAGCAGCTGTGAGGGTGGAGATTGTGGTGGTGGCGGGGGCAGACTCTGATGTTGTGGCCTCTGCTCTGGTAACACCCACCACCACAAGGGAGTCATCATTGGAGCTTGATTGGTCCTCTGCAGATGTCGATGTTTCAGACCGGCCCTCAGTGTGGCTCCCCTCACCCTCCGTGCCCCTGGGTCCCTCCTCCCCCCATGTGGACCCAGTCTGGCTAGCCGCTTCCTCTTGTTCCGTGGAACTGTCTCCTCCAGTAGCCATAGATGATGCTGTGAACAAGGATGAGAAACAGATTCACATCAGTCATCTGCATAGACTTGACACATGAGTTTAAGCAAAACACATCACAGAGCAAGCCTTTGCATTACGTTAATGTCACTTTTTATAATCATTGCACATATGTGAACATGGCACTTGTCAGTCTGCCAGTGAACCATGGTTCCCAAACACATGATGGCAATGGAACCATCAGTTAGATGTATTTCAAAGACCACTAAACACATGTCCAACAACGCACTAATTTGCCTGTTGTCTGATCTGTAATGCTCCTGACTGTCATGTGTCATTACGAACATGTCTCATCCCATGCAAGGGAGTATGGAAGTGACAGAGCAAATGGGATGGACAAATTGATAAGTTGACATGTTGAACATAATTCCATTCCCAGTCATCATGATGGGCTTATGTCTTGAACGTCAATGCTATAATGGTCTGCATGCAGGACAACAGACAAGTACAAATACTGCATCCTCACAAATTTTCATGTGGCATACTATGCCACTGGCCTGTGTGGCTAAACAGTCTGTACTGACTATTGTTACAGGGGCAATGATTCACAACGTGAAAGTCAGCACTGTGTCACAATCATGTAATCCCTTTTAAAGCAACATCTGTAGTGGTCAAGTATACATGTCCCCTTCGTGATACACCCAATTTAAAGACTGACAAGCTCACGTTGTTCTACTTCGACATTGGAGTATATGAATTAACACATCCGTCTACATGAACTTTCTAGTAGCTCTCAGGAAGAAAGTAATGCAGTATACGCATACATGTTGAAGCCACCATTATGCAGAGTCAAGGGATGACACACACATGTTCTGTCCTGTGTATGTGAGCCACATTCCAGACATTAGATGTCTGTCCACATTACCTATATTTACTACCTGTGTATTATAAAAGTTCTGCCTGTACACACTGACAGAGTCACACATGATCAAATTTACAATGGTGAAAGTGCTGCCTGGCACACCAAACTCTGATGTGACATGGTCCATGTGAAACGTGATTACACAGAGCACTATGCAGGTGACTACACATTTTGAACACATCCATTTCATTTGTCTGAGGCATCAACATTGGTATCACCTGCTGCACAGGTGTGTAGCATATTTCTCACGAACCTGTGTTTACCTAGATCACCATTTAGAACATATATGTATGTCCCACACAGAGTACAGGGCACATTCCAGTCAATGTGCTGACACATGTGAGACAATTACATCACTCATGATGGACAACTCCATGCACCTGTTGTATATGATGCTGATCACATTAACCTTGGACTACAGCAAATACACAGGACCTAAGTGACACATGTCACAGACGGAAAGGGACACACCTGTGTATCAGATGATAATGGGGCAACATTACATTTAGCCACAGAAGTGGTGTCACAGCAGACAGACAACCTGTGAGAGGGTTACCAGGCTGAGGGAGTGCAACATGCATGTCAAACATAGTTCAGCAACATGGCACATACTCACCCCCTCCTTGCTGCTGTCTGGCCCATCCAGGTCAGGGAAGACCGCCGTCAGTACCCGGAGCATGTGGGGGGTCAGGGTCCGTCGTCCACCCCTTTTGCGAGGAGGTGACCGCTTCAGCTGGACTCTTGCAATCCTCCAGCCAAGGAGGTCCTGCCACCTCTTCTGGCAGTGGCGGATGCAGCATTTGAAGACCACCACAGATCTTATAGCCCGGACGATGGACTGCCAAATTTCATGCTTCTGATGGGCGTCGACCTGTAAGGATGACATAGTGACACACCATTACTACACATGCTACATGTTTATTCATCACACACTTGGACATGTAGGTCGTGGTCAGAATGGCAGATAATGTATAAACGTTGGACAAGTATCATCAGGGGCAGTTGTCCTGTGTGCAAGGCTCCCTTAACAACATGAGAACAGTGCATGAAAATCAATCCCACAAAATACACTTTTACATCACTGTACCTGTCCAGAACATTAATCTACACACTGTAAGACTTACAATAACTATGTGTGCATACTTGCCCTTGGGGACCACAATGCTAGTAGTGCCTGTTTTAAACAAATGCTCATTTGAAAAGGCAGTGTAATCAACACTCACCTGCTCCCCTGGTTTTCCATACCGCTTGCTGTACTGTGGAAGGAGGCTGTCCAGCAGGGCCTGGTTCTCCTCCTCTGTGAAAGCTGGTGCCCTCTCCACAGTACGTGCCATTGTAGATCCCAGAGGATGCAGAGACCGCAGCAGTGGTAGGTAGAGATGTTGTAAAGTAGCAGGTAGTGCAGGCAAGTGAAGTCTCTTGGGAACAGACAGACATATCTGTGCAGCAGAGGCGGATTCTGTTCCATGCGTCCAAAGCGATAGGTCCTAGTAGTTCGCATTATCCGAATTGGGCCAATCCATGACATTGCACTCATCTGACACGCCTACCGCGTCGTTCAAATATTCCGCATCATAACACTATTGAGTTTGATACATTGTAGTTGTAAGCCAACAGAATAGGTTTGCACGCGATTCGTACACGAAGCGAAACCGCATCAGTCCCCATGACGACCTATAGCCAATGTGTGCGTCCGCCTCTGTTCGGATGTGTACAACGCGTCTTTTCAATACTCACCCGCGTCTGTCCCCATGACGACCAATAGCCAATGTGTGCGTCCGCCTCTGTTCGGATGTGTACAACGTGTCTTTTCAATACTCACCGCGTCTGTCCACATGACGACCAATAGCCAATGTGTGCGACCGCCTCTGTTCGGATGTGTACAACGCGTCTTTTCAATACTCACCCACGTCTGTCCCCATGACGACCAATAGCCAATGTGTGCGTCCGCCCCTGTTCGGATGTGTACATCGCGTCTTTTGAATACTCACCCGCGTCTGTCCCCATGACGACCAATAGCCAATGTGTGCGTCCGCCTCTGTTCGGATGTGTACAACGCGTCTTTTCAATACTCACCCGCGTCTGTCCCCATGAGGACCAATAGCCAATGTGTACATCCGCCTCTGTTCGGATGTGTACAGCGCGTCTTTTCAATACTCACCCACATCTGTCCCCATGACGACCAATAGCCAATGTGTGCGTCCGCCTCTGTTCGGATGTATACATCGCGTCTTTTCAATACTCACCCGCGTCTGTCCCCATGAGGACCAATAGCCAATGTGTACATCCGCCTCTGTTCGGATGTGTACAGCGCGTCTTTTCAATACTCACCCGCGTCTGTCACCATTACAGTCAACAGCCAAAGGATGCCAACCACACGGTTTGGTTGAGGCTCAGGTGCCCTACACTATTCAATCAGCATGTCGGACAGTATAGCAAATCATCATGTTCTGCTGTATTACATGTGTGGGTACAGTGATTAACATGTCATATTGGACAGAGCACTTTATAGCTCACACTCCCATGATGAGCCAACCTTCATGTGCACCAAATACATTGTTTGTGAGGAACATCACAACTGTGAGTGACCACTTCACAGATCACCCTCCTAGGCCTGGACACAGTCCCAGGGTACCATTGTGTTATCACAGGTTACATACACCTATAATAACTGCTTCATTGGACTGTGTGTTTGAATGTGCATTGTGTGAAGTTATTTTGAGTGAATCCCCAGTATCTGAGTCTTGTACAACGCACACACTCCATTGTTGAGGTTGTTGATGATATTTACTTGAGACATCAACTTGTATTTGGCATGTGAGTTGCTGTTGTGTCTTTGTGTCTCAGACATACCTGTATGTTTGTCAAACAAAATGTGATGCACATCATGAGGGTTTTAAGTATGTGATGGTACATGTATGTCAGACCTTACATCATGACAGTGTCCAGGTGGCATTACATGATCCCTGTGTGTGTACCTTTCCACCACGTGTTAGTTGTTACAAACCTCTATCTTTGATAGTTGATTAGGTGTGTGTTTAGTGTGTAATGTTTGATTAAATGGACTGTGACAGACACCATTGATTAGTCACACACAGCCTTGCAATTGTGGAGAAACCATTATGAATTGGAATGTTGTGTGAGGGTCACATAGCTGGCCTTTGTGTCAATGCTCAACATTACACACCTGACTTCATTGAGTCTTGCTTTGATGTAGCATATGATATTTTGCATGTTACTTACCACATTGGAAAGTTTATTGATAAAGTTTTTATTTGTTACCTATGTACCGCAGGAGACCAGCTGACCACAGACCCTTCCACGACCTAGAGACCATGGTAGAATGTGACAGCATCCGACGTTACCGCTTCACCAAACCACTCATTGAGGAGTTGGCAGAGCAGTTGGCCCCACATTTGCTACCTGGAAGCCCATATCCATATGCGCTGACCCCCAAGGTGAAGGTGATGGCAGCCCTACATTTCTTTGCCACGGGAACCTTCCAGTACACTGTGGCTACTGCTGGTGGGATGTCACAGACAATGTTTAGCTGTGTGCTTCGTGATTTTTTTGGAGGCAATGTTACATTTTCTGAACCGGTACATCAAATTCCCAACACCACGACAGTTTGCTGACATCAAGAGTGACTTGTATGCTTTGGGCAGAATACCACATGTCATTGGCTCCATTGATGGTACACATGTGGCTTTGGTACCACCACAGGCCAATGAACAAACATACAGGAATCGTAAGCATTACCACTCCATAAATGCCCTGGTGGTATGTCTGCCTGACATGACAATCTCACATGCCTGTGCGTGTTTCCCAGGATCAGCACACGACGCCTACATTATGAGAAACAGTAGGATCCCACAGATGATGTCTCCGCTGCCAAATCAGCGTGCCTGGCTTGTTGGTGGGTAATGTTGTCTGTTTATGTTGTGTGTTGCTTGTATGTCAGGTTGTACCCTGTTTTCAGACACATGAAGTCTTTTCTGTTTAAATTTAGGAGACTCTGGATACCCCAACATGCCATGGTTGTTGACCCCACTCAGGAACCCTGTCACCCCTGCTGAGTTTAGTTTTAATGAGGCACATGGGTGGACCAGGCGAGTGATTGAGCGGACATTTGGGCTACTGAAAACCAGATTTCGCTGCCTGGACCATACAGTAGGAGCCCTCCAATATGCACCAGCGAAGGTGTGTAAGATCATCATTGTGTGTTGCATGCTACACAACCTGGCAGTGAGGAATGAGCTACCTCTCATCCAAGAGGACGGGGACCAGCAGCCTCCAGCAGGGGAGGATCCAGGCCTGGGGCATGTGCCAGTGATGATGAGGAGGAGGAGGATGTTCGGAGACCGCTCATCAACAACTTTTTCTCATGATTGTAAGTATGCAATGATGAGTTGACAAAGCACTTTCTTTGCATGATATGTGTCTGTTGTACAATATCTCTGTATACTTGTGGGTGCATGCTACTTAACATGATCCTTGGAGTTGTTTGGTGTCCATTGAGTTAGTATGTCCACCAGTACAGTGTTGACATGACTCCTAGCTAGTGTTCACACAATAAACGTTTTAAGTATGAAATGTCTTTTGGAGAAGTATGCAGATAATTTTGTATTTCAAGACTGTTCTATGTCTCTCCTTCACAGGTTTGTTTGGCTGTTGTATGGAGACATGTGACCTCCCAGACACACAATGCAGTTACAGTGTGCGACTTTTCTTGGAATCAGGAATCTGTGCCACACACTCAATTCTGACATTTATCAAACGTCTTGTTTAATTTGTGCTTATTGTCACAGTGTGATTTGATTTTATTTGTTGTGGAGGCAACATGTTGTGCCTGTGTAATAAACCTGTGCACCACATTGAGGTGTGCCTCGTCTGTATACACACATCCAACAATCATTTACATACTGTATATGTGCCCTGATGTTCAGTTTGTCTAACAAGGATTAGTGTTTGTGCATTGAAATGTGGTTTGAGTGTCCAACAGTGGAAGCAATGAGGATGTATGCCATGTACTATTTGTGTTGTGTTGACCTGGTTGTGTGATTCTCTTATATGTCATGTTACATTTACTCACAAAACAGTAGGTAAATTGCTGTACTTGTTTTTCAGCCAAAGCATTTTTTTACAGGACATCATCTCTATATTACAGTGTTTAATTCACAACAGAAGCAAGTATTGTGTGAATAAAGATTTATTGCAGTGCATGTGTGAAATTTAACAAGAAAGTGATGGTGCTGTAACAATGTTTGAAATCCAAAGTTCACAGAGGAGTTGTTGGTGGTAGTAGATGAAATTTTCAGAGCCAAGTCCACAGTCATTTGAGTCATTGATCCAACTTTGACCCTCCATCCCATGTGGGGGAGTTCAGTGGCAGTCAACAAAGTGAACGCTAAGCACACAATGGAGGATATCAGGAGCAGGTTGTCACTTCCTGGGGGGATGCATAGCCATCTGTCTCTCATTTGTCCTTCTTCGGACGACCCCTCTTACGTTTTTCTGGGGGACCCTCAGGTGCAGGCTGCCGCGGTTCAGGGTACTCTCCGCCAGAGTCCTCATCCCTCCCTGTGGCAGTTGCAGATGTAGTAGCAACAGATGTGGTGGGCACACAGGGAGGTGGGGTCATGTCAGCAATCTGGCGGAGGCAGGTAAGTATGTCCCTGTGCACCGCAGTCTGGTCATCAATTTTATCCATTTTGGACTCCAATCTGGACATGTGTGAGTCCATTTTGGCATAATGGACAGCCTGCTGCTATTGCATGTCCTTGAGGATCCCAACTACCTGGCCAAAGTCTCCGGTGCATTCTCGATATGCATATAGAATGTGTGCCAGCTGTGGGTCTGCTTGATCATCAGCACCAGCTGCCTCACTGGACCTCTCCCTATGGCCCCTTCCACCACCCCTACCCACACAAGCAGGACCTGTTGTTGCAGGCACAGACAACACTGAGCCTCCTTCATCGTTGACACTGGTGGTGTTGTCCGCCAACTCCAGAGTGCCCTGTGTTGATGTGCTCTCGGTGTTTGCTTGCCTTGGTGTGTCCGTGTTGATAGAGGTCATCTGGGGGTTGACAGATGTTACAGGAGTGGTCACAGGAGGTGCTGGTGTTCGAGCTGCTGGTGCTGCATGCTGACCCACACCGGAGGTGCCAGGTAGTTCTTCGTCATCCGTTGAGGGCTGAGAGACGTCCACACCGGAGAGCTCAGGGTCAACCAGAGTCTGGGACTGGGATTCCTGTTCTGTTCCTGCAGTGTCCCCAGCAGGCCCTGTGGTAAGATGAGAGACACAATGTTTGTTGTCTTTTTGCACAGTTCATCGTATCATACACATTACATTAGCTATTGTACATTATGAGGAGTGTGGGTACATTAAATAGTCCTGTATCGTCACAGGCCCAGGCCTATTTTTTCGGCAAACATTGTGATTTTAACAAGAAGTGTTTTGCTGAGCATGTCCAGCTCTGTGCATGAATGGGCATGTTTTGTTCATTTGACTGTACATAGGCATTGCCTGGCAAGTGACACCCTGTGCATGACACGGGTGTGTTGGTATTTCCCACATCTGTGCTTTTCCAATGATATACGTACTCTTCCTCTTACGATATGTTTCAAGATTTGTGCATGTGTGCTGGCGTTTGTGCATGTCGTTTGCAGTCAAATTGGTGTGGCTACCTACACACTCACAGTTCAGAATGTATGTGGCGTTTGGTTTATGGTATTTTGATGAATGTGCTCCTAGTTCTTATCTCATTGCACACATGTGAATAGCTGTCAGTAGCAAATGGTTTTCTTTTTCCTTTGTGCCTGATCACATCATGTATATTGTCCTTGTCCTCCATGGACAGATGAGTTAACCACGGCTGCTTTCCTGCTTTTTCAGGCTCAGAGCTGTGAGGTACAGAGGTTTGTGTGCTTGTGTTATGCTGCTGTAAGTTGTACCCCTCCTCCCACCCAGTCCAGCTTACTCTTCGTGGACAAAGTATCAATGACAATGAGGGGAGTGTAGTGGCAAGGATGCTGACAACGCTGCATGATGTAGGAGTTGAATGCAACTCCCAACAGTGCTTTGTGTACATGACACCATGCAACAGTGTCAGCCATCTTGTTGTGGCCCTTCCATTCACTGTCAGGTATCCCTTGTCACTGATGGACATGTTGCTTTGTGTGTGGGTAGTGATGAGTGCTATGCCTGCAACTCACACCATGTCCTGTACTCCACACACCTTCCCAGCCAGCCCAGGGAGCACACCTGGGACAATGCATCCCCAGACAATGAGTGGAAATGTACAGTGAAGATGGCTGAGAGTGAGGACTGGTGTGAGAGGCCCAGGGCCTAGTTGTGACTTGTAGCCAATTCATACATAAGGCCCATGTGTCAGCCATTTTGCCGGTACATTTCCACTCCCTGTGAGATGGGCATGGTTCAAGGTGGGATTGTTGTGCCATGTGGGAGGGGGACTGTTGGCTGTGACTACGACTCCCATCCTGCTTTCAGCTACACCCACCTTCCCAGCAAACCCAACCTTCCTTCCTTTTGACTCGGCTTCCCTGTGAGTGAGTGAAACAGCGATGGCAAGATGTCTGACAGTGGTGGCCTGGTGTTTGTTTGAGCACAACTCCCAACAGGGCCTTGTGCTCCCCACACCAGAGCCCAGAGTCAGGCATCTTGGGAGTAGATTTTCCTTAACTCTCAAGGAGAGCATAGTCCCAGGTGTGTTGTTTGGTGTTGGTGGGAGGGGTGTGTGTGTGACCGGGCCTGCGGGTAGATGTAGTCAGAGCTAGCACTCCTCCCCCCCCAGACCAAATAGGCCACCATGAACCATGCTTCCATGACAGTGAGTCGAACTTTACGTTCAAGATGTCTGGCAGTGGGGCCTGGTGTTTGTTTGAGCACAACTCCCAACAGGGCCTTGTGCTCCCCACACCAGAGCCCAGAGTCAGCCATCTTGCCTGTACTTTTCCACTCCCTGTGAGATGAGCATGGTTCAAGGTGGGATTGTTGGGCCATGTGGGAAGGGGACTGTTGGTTGTGACTACGACTCCCATCCTGCTTTCAGCTACGCCCACCTTCGCAGCCATCCCAACCTTCCTTCCTGTGACTCTGCTTTCCTGGGAGTGAATGTGTGCAAACAAGATGACTGCTGCATGTGACTGGTGTTTGGATCACATTGCCTTGCTGTGGGTTAGTGCTAAGTTAGTACATTTTTGTGAATGGTGATCTTTCGAGTTACATTGCAGGTATGTTGTAATTAAAAATCTATTTTTGGTCACATATCTCATCAGTGCCTTGTGCTCCCCACACCAGAGCCCAGAGTCAGGCATCTTGGGAGTAGATTTTCCCTCACTCTCAAGGAGAGCATAGTCCCAGGTGTGTTGATTGGTGTTGGTGGGAGGGGTGTGTGTGTGTGAAACAGGGCCTGCTGGTAGATGTAGTCAGAGCTAGCACTCCTCCCCCCCCCCCGACCAGGCCACCATGAACCATGCTTCCATGACAGTGAGTCGAACTTTACGTACAAGATGTCTGACAGTGGGGCCTGGTGTTTGTTTGAGCACAACTCCCAACAGGGCCTTGTGCTCCCCACACCAGAGCCCAGAGACAGCCATCTTGCCAGTTCTTTTCCACTCCCTGTGAGATGAGCATGGTTCAAGGTGGGATTGTTGGGCCATGCAGGAGGAGGACTTTTGACTGTGACTACAACTCCCATCATGCTTTCAGCTACACCCACCTTCCCAGCAATCCCAACCTTCCTTCCTGTGACTCAGCTTCCCTGTGAGTGAGTGAAACAGTGCTGGCAAGATGGCTGACAGTGGTGGTTGCTGTTTTGAGCCCAAAGCCTTGCTGTGTTTTTTAGTAAGTTGTTACATATCATGAAATAGTTACATATTACTCTGAAATTGCAGGTATTTTGTTTGTCAAACTGGCATACACATCACAGGCTCATTGGCTTAATATTGTTATGGCTTTGCTGACAGTGATTTGGAACGCTGTGTCCTTGCCAGTGATCTCTGTGGCTGTGTATTTGCTATCCATATTGGCTATTTGAGTCTGTACTCACCAGGCTCTGGTACTCCTGATATTCCATGTACGCCCTCTGGTGGAAGGATGGCCCGCACCTTCTCCTCCCAGGTAGTGAAGTAAACGGGTGTTGCAGGAGGGCCACCGCCAGTCCGCTGACTCAGTTTGTGCTCTTTGTTGATGAGCTTCTTGACCCTCCTTCGCACATCATAGTACCTGTTCCTGATATCCGTTGTGCGCAGGCAAGGTGCTTGAGCGCTCACCTTGTTGACAATCCTGTCCCACGTCTTGGTTTTCTGGGACAGGGGGGTGTCTGTTGGACCAAGGTGCCAAATAAATGTGGCTCTACTCTGAGAATTTCATCTACCATGACTTACAACTCACTGCCTGTGAACTTTGGATTCTTCTTTGGGGGAATGGTGATGTGTGGTGGTGGAGATGGATGTGTGGGTGAGTGTGAGGGTGAGTGAGTATGAGTAAAGGTGTGTGTTTGTGAGTGTGGTATTTGACAGGTGCTGGTGGTGTACAAGTTGTGTGGTGGGTTGGTTTTGAGCGTATGTATCAGTGCAGTGTAGTGGTGGTATCTGCTGGCAGGTCTGTTGAATTTGCAAAGGATCATGGTAAGGATTTTGGCCCTTTATATAGGAGGAGTTGTGGGTGTGTCTTTTTTATTTTATTTTTTGCCGTTGACAATGCTTGTTTGGACATTTTCTGTCTTTCTGTTGTATTTTGTTGAGCATGACGGAAACGTTCCGTTGACCGCAACGGATGCTTTTTCATGTATTTGTGGGCTAGTCCGAGTCTGTCCCATTCACGCTACGCTATGTTGCACCGTTCGCGTACGAGTCAGTCGCGTCTGGCTCTTTTCTGGAGATTTAGCTCGGACGGATTGATTCCCATCCGTGTAGGTCGTCTGTATTGTGCTCCGTGCGAGTCGTTTGTATTTGACACGCGTTGCTTCGTACTACGTCAGTCGGACAGCGCGCGTACCTGTCTGTCGGAAGCCATTCCCGGTTCGTGTCGGTCGGTAGGGTTTCCGAGCGGGAACGCAATCGGGCCCTAAGTTTTGGATCTATTTTGAGCAATAGGCTTTTCCTCCTTTCTTGGGAAATATGGGTGTTGGCATTGCTCAGAATACATATAGCCAGTTGGGCCCAGTTAAATAAGGTGTCACGGTCCACCTGCATGCCTTCCATCTTTCCCTTTTCGGCTTAATCCAAAATTCTGGCCAGAGGTCCAACCAAATCTAAAATCCGATCTTGACAGTTGGACCAGGCTCTGTCAACACCTTTCTTTGGGTCTTTGCCATACTTCATAAAATACATTAACATATTAGGATCAGTAACAGGAGTGGACGTAATATTGTTTGGAAGGGAAGGGCGGGGACATTTAGATTTCAACTTATTACAAGAGGTTTTATCAAGAGCATGGCGAAGGTTAAAGGACACATAATCAGCCACATGCTCTGAAGGGAACCACTCAGTAGAGTTGCGGTGGTGAATAAGGAAGGGGTCAAACATGGGTTACCCACTATGGTCCACTAAATCATAAGGCACTGGATGAGAAACCCCACCATCAGTAGGAGAATTTTTCCTCCTTTTCTCCGGGGACCCATAATTTGTAGGATCTGAAGATCCATCAAAATTATTAGTATCAAGCATGACATCATCATCAATGTCTTTAAGATGGGTAACATGTAGGGGAGAGGAAGGGAGCCCCGAAAAAGAAACCTCTTGGGTGAGAGGGCCTTTGCTCAGAGAAACGCCTTTATTAGCGATACCAGAGGTGGCTACATATTTCTTGCCCTTTTTAGAGGGACCTTCAGAGGGGGAAGAGAGCATTTTAGAAAGGGACGCCTCTACATTCTTTGAAACATCCAGGATAGAAACTGCTACAGCCTGCAGGACAGACTCCTTGATAATGGATTTTAAATTGTCTTTAAACACCTGAGTGTCTTCTTCAGAAATAATGAGAACATTATTTCATTATTTATAAAGTGCGAAAATATGTAGCAAAAAATCCCCAGAAAAAACAACTTAATTAACTAAGCTGTAAGGATTCCCTAAATGGGAAGGAAAGGGTTGACAGAGAAGAAAAGAGCATAGCGGAGCAGCTTCAGAAGAAGGGATGTGTTAAGGAGAGTTGCCCAGGCAAGTAGGAGTGTCCGAGGGAGGAGAACAGCCGAAGAGGATGTTACCACGTAGCTGTGAAGGAAGTCTCTTCACAAGCTTGATAGCACTGCAGGAGGCTGGCAAAGGTGATGTCCGTCTGAGGCAAACAGAAGCTCTGAGGGAGAAACGGCAAGCCAGCTGGAAGAAACAGCACGTTGAAAGCGAGCGTGCGCGAGAGAGAAGTAGTAAGCAAAAAGCAACAATCTATGAAATATTAAAGCAAATTTACCGTAATAGAGCAAAAGGTTATGCAAATACTATCAATATGAAGTGAGAAAAATGTGAAAAGAATACTTATCTTGATTGCGAGCAGCACGAAAAGGGAAATTGTTGCTCTGTCAAGATAATTATTAGGTTACTCAACGTGCTATTGGTGCTTTTATTGTGATGTCATCGCTTGTAGTTTTTTTATCCAGGTATTCTGGGTAATGTATTTGTGTTATTACTTGGCTGCTATTTAATAAAAAGCAAGAAAAGACAGCATAATATGAGCCTCTGGTCTTTTAATAAAATGACATTCAGAATTTGCAGTTCAGTGTTTTATTTATTTTTGTATGATTAATGGTGTATATTAAATGCATAAATGCAACTGAAAATACTTAAAATATGCAAATTGTACCAGACCCAAAGATCACCACACCATAAGTGGTGTTACAACCCTTAAAAACATCCTTGCATTGTAGTGTGCAACAAGTTTACAAATAAGATTCCAACACATGAAATAATGGTGAACTGTATTTAATTAATTGCATCCAATGAACAAATTGGTCACCCACAATTTATTTATGGTAGTTGAGTTTTTTACCCATAACATATCTTGTTAATACCACCGGTCTTCTGTACAGAATTGTATATAGATTTACACGTGTTCTTGCCTATATACACCAGTTTCAGGGGCACACATCTCCATTAATGTTGGAGAACCACAGTTCCAGCTAAGTAACTTTTGCATATGTTTTCCGACTAATTTATATGATTGGCCACCATCTGAATTTCTTTTATGATATTGTCTTGCATTCCATTCTCATTTTATTTTCACCATTGATCCTGCCGAGGGCCCACCTTGCTGACCTTTCAGAATCAGAATCCTTCTGTTTCTTCCCAACCATTCAGGCTCTGTAAATAAAATATATGACTCAAACATCTATGCTATTCTTATTCTCGCTCTCCTGTACTTCACCATTTTCCATTAACGGGTGTGTTGTTTGCCTCTCAAAGTGCTCCAGCACTCTTCTCATTAGTGCGGCAAAGGCCATCAGGTGCCGTCTTACACATTATCAAAAGGTGCGCCGGGCGCAAACAGTGATAATGCGCCCCATTATGGTGTATGCGCTGCCCCCAGGGCAGCCGCGAACTCGCACTGCCCCCATGGCAGCGCTTTCATGTGAAAACACGGAGCAGCCGCTCCGTGTTTTCACCGTGCAGACGGCACCCGCCTGCACTTTCAAAGGGATTTAGAGATCCCCTTGCAGGCGGGTGCAGTCAGTGACTGCACCCGCCTGCAAGGGGATGTCTGGGGGGGTCCATGGGACCCCCTTTACCCCCTGTAGTGGGCTGCTGTCAGGAGGCGCACTGACAGTGCGCCACCTTTTAAATGGCGCACTGTCAGTGCACCTCCTCAGGGGTTCTTTGACTCTGCACCCGCATATGTAATATGGTGTGGGCGCAGAGTCAAAGGAATTCCCTCATTTGCATAGGGCACGCCCCTAAGCAAATGAGGGAACACCCTCTGTTGATATCGCTGGCCTTTTAAGTGCGCCAGCGCTATCGGTCCCCTTCTATAATACCAACGTGCCCCAGGAGAGCGCAAAGCAGGCTCAAACGCCTGTTGCGCCTCCGGGGCACCATCTGTAATACGGCCCCAGGTGTCACAAGGTGTTGTTGAGTTCAGGGTTGGGCTCGGAATGGAGTGTGTTGCATGACGTCACTGCTAGCAGGCTTTGGGACTCTGAGGAAAGAGGGGAACTAAGTTGTTAGTTAATTTGGGCAATGTGTGTGGTTGTACAGATGAGTCATATTTTATAAATATAAGATGAATGCTTCCTGCAGGCAAAGAGAGTATAAACAACAACTCTGCTGGCAACATTTAAGTGGCAAGGCACAAAACACAACTGCAGTAATGTATGGCCAGTGGGTAATGTGCTCCATGTGTGTGTTTGCCTTTGATGGAATCTGCGTGAGGATTTGCCTTTGTTCTTTAGCACATTGTTGTGTGGAGTAAATGGGTGCAATGGTAGGGGAGGGAGATATATGGGGTTAGGTGGGTGCATGATATAGAAAGATCAATGCTTTGACAAATGTAAATGATTTTGATGCTGAGACTATTTGCACAAATAAATCAAAAGCCTTTCACCCATCTGTGTGGACCATAATCAAAACCCTGTTTTCCCAATTAAAGTCACATACATATAAGGTGATGTACACTAACTACTTTGGTGTACATTTTCAAAACGACTTCGCAAGTTAAATTTGGTGGTGAGGGACAGTAATTAAAAAAATAATGACCACCCCCCACACACACCATGGGAGAATTCATATGGTGTGGTGGTCATTAGTTTTACTATTTCCAAAAACAAACTCCGGCTTTAGGAATTTTGTTTTTGGAAAAATTGAAACATTGTAAAAGAGCCATCAGTCAAACTTTTATAACAGTGACAGGAATCCCTGTGATGGCGGTTCTTGCCAATGTTGAATTGCCCGCAGGGCTGGCTGACGACCCAAAATTTGGTGAACGGAGTACACTCACTTTGGCGGGAGCCTGGTGTCACATGTTGTTTTGTTTTCTGTGGTATCCATACACCTCCAAAAACCGTTATTGTGCTATACAGGATGTTAGTTCTCAAACCAACATGCAGAATACCAGGTCCCATACAGATGTTAGTCCTGCTTCATGGGCACATGCTACACGGTGTTCATGCTTTCCGTTGATGCTCTGCTTGATGGAGTGGTTGAGCCAGTAGATTACGTGCAGTGTGGCTCTGTGGTTGTACTCGGCTCTTGCTATTCTTCTTTGAGGCTTATTGCTTGCTTTGGTGGACGTGAGGGCTTTTGCGAGTCCACTTCTTAGGTGATACTGTTCACGGGATGGTCTGGCATTCTTTGTTTCCTTGCAAGATTCAAATTATGGGATGGTTTGTGTCTTTGTATGTTTGTGCAACCTTTGAAGTTTCCCAATATAGTCATGGCAGGTGGGCCATTAATTTGAGGTAGGGGTGTCTTTCTCCATTTTTGCCTCCTCTCACCCAGCCCTTTCCCAGCAGGTGCTTCCCGACCCTGTGCGTTGTGAATGAGTCAGGTGTATGGCTCATTATAGCACAGTTTCTTTGGTTTGCTTCTCTGATCCATTGGTTTGTTTACTTGTGCATTTCAGTTCTTGCTTTCTAGATATTTTTGTTAATAATTGTCAGTGCCCTGGTTTAGTGCTGCCCTGCCACTTCAATGCACAACTTTCAGGCTTAAAGGGTTCACCTTGGCTCCCCTGCATCAGTCTAGCAAGCACAGGCCTTAATAATCTGATTCCATTCCGCTAATCAGGCCCAGCAGTTGCATTCAAGATAAGTCTCTAAAGAGACCTAATCAAGCAAAATGGATTAACAACTGGAGATGTTTTTTGGGCAGGTATATGGAAGGTATTAGGAACAGTAAAGCCTGTGTTGCACAAATTGCCATGCTTTGTTATTGCAAAAACTACACTTCGAAGATAGCAAGGTGCATTTGGCTGTGCAACTCACAATTTCAACATTGCAAGTCCTTGAGTTTTGGAAACAAAAAAAAGTAGTAAAAGGATGCCCCACCCCTTCTGTGTGATTTCCGAGAAAATATAGCCACAGTTTGCGACAGCCACTAAAGGTTACTGTTTTCTGAGAGTAGTCTTTATCCATTTGCAAAGTGGTAGCTATTGTGAGGGACAGCCTCCACTCCATGCAAGGCAGCAGTGGACATCGGAGGAAGTGTGGTCCCACGCAATGTACTTTTTGCGATGTGCCCAATATTTTTGTTATTGAAACTACAATCATTTTATAGGACAGTGGTGCAAACCAGGTACCTTTATGGGACAGGGATTGCAATGACTGGACTTTCTTGGCCGTCCTTCCTATGCTCAGTCATTCACAATGATTCACAGAGGGAATCATTCTAAGATGTAAATGGAACAGGATTTCTACAAATCTTTGTAAATGACTACCATGTGCTTTGCCAGATTAGTATAGGCGATCAACACAGTGATATAATAAAGACTGTGTCACAGAATTCCTTATGGGAGAATAAACATCATAAAACACAGGAAAAAACGAAAGGAAGTGGGGTATTGTCAAAAAACGAAGTTGGAACAACTCGGGCATAAACAGTTATGGCCAAAATACAATCAACAGTTGGGCCACAAAGCATAGTGAGAGCACCATTGCACCAGTATAGAATAGTTATATTAAACAATTCTGAGTCAAGGTGCTATAGTCAACGGCGTTTCAATCCCTCAAGTGATGGTGGGATCATCATCAGGACAAGGGCATGTTGCCTGAGAGAGATGCCTACTGAAATGAGGAATAAAAAGAAAAGGAAGAAGGGGGGGGGGGGCAAGGAAATGAGGGATAAGAGAGGGAAAAAGACAGAAGAGAATAGGTTTATAAAGTAAATAAATCACGATAACGATGTACATAAGCCCCAAATTGCGCACATGCTCATGAGTGCCTATGGTGAAAAAAATCAAGTGGGATACTGAATCCCAGGTGGTGTGAGGCAATAACATTTAATAGTACTGGGAGGGCCATGATCATGCCAAGACCGTGGCAACTAGAAGGAAAGCTAACCTGATCAAGCTTCCTCTTCCCTGTATTCCACCGCGGACATATTCAGGTAAACCCCTGCTTGTCCCCATCTTGGATTTTTTTCCCTCCACGTACTGCTCACTTTCACATGACCCCTCTTCTACTTCTCCTTCGCAGGTGATCGCTGGCCTGCTCCGGTCATCTGGTTTGCCCTTGGTGTTGCATCCAGACCCTTGGCACATGCAACACCTTTTTGCCGAATTATTGTCCGGTCCTCCGCCACCACATAACTGTGTCTGGCCTTTAGATTCTCCCTTGGACCGTCGTGGAATTTACTTGCCTCGCTGCTAATATCGTAATTGCTCAGTTTGATCCCACCACCTGGGCTTTAGTATCCCACTTGATTTTTTTCACCATAGGCATTCGCACTAATTACTAGTACCCCAGGTCCCTCTCAGACCCCTTGGGTTCCCTTGTTTCTTGAACAAAATATACAGATTAGTACAGCCAGCACAGTACATAAAATTGCCTGTGTTGCATTGCAGACTCTAGGCAAACGCAGCACAATTTGACATTTACATTGGTACCTTTGGCGCATTGATTCCATTTTACATCTGGTGTTTTTATTGGGACAGATGATGAGGCTTTTGGAAATGGTCACCCGTTCTTTAGAAGATAAAGCAACAACGTGTAGCACTTGCCATTGAGAGATGGTACAGTGGAGTCAGGAGTGAATGGTGGTTTACACTGTTGTCGGGTGGTCCTCATGGGTAACTAATAGGAAGAAGATGGAGTGGGTGGGGTTTGGCAAGTGAGTGTGCCGAGCACCGTTCTAGCCTAGATATCAAGTATAATTTTTGAGTCGAGAGAGACTTGTAGGGTTCTAAGCTCAGAGTTTATTGTGGTGGAAGTGTTGCCATCTAGGTGCAGGGGCAGTTTCTGTGACCCTCACCACATAAGAGGGAAGATGTAAACTCCTGCTCTCAAAGAGAGGCAGCAGATTAGTGTCTTGTGGTCAATTTATGTTGAATGCCACACTGAGATCGAGCAATAATAACAGTCATGTCTTGCCTTCCTTTGCCTGTCTGAGATAGTTGTGCTAGACTTGGACATGGGCTGTTTTCATGCCAGGCCTTAGGCAAAAGCTTACCTTTAGTGAATCAAGAACCCTGTTATTAAAATGAGCCAGAAGTTGGGCAGCAAATTCTCCCTCGGTGATCTTGAATCTAAAGGCAAGGCTGATGGCAATCAAGCCAGATGTTACAGATGCTAAACAGCAAATCATGTATTTATTATATATCATTTTATGTTTTTATACAGAACTTGTGCTTCATTTTGGCTGCTTCAGAGTGCTTCACAAATGGGGAAAGGGAGTTTATCACAAGTTATATCCAAATATAGGCATATACAGTCTCGAAAAAGTAAAGTAGGCTACCCTTCTGCTTTGAATAAGAAACCAAAATATAGCACACATGTGGAGGTCTGACTTGAGTGAGAGTTTGGGGGACTGAAAGAGGGACATGGATTGGTGTATGAAGGCTGAGAGAGTGGTTTACAAGGGCAGAGGTTGTCCGTCCAAGTGGACTAAAATACGGGGAAAGTGGAACACATACAGGGGGAACTGTGTAAACTCACTAGGCCTGTAATTCATGGAATTCTGTAACAAGTGGGACCTTGATTCTGATGTTCAAATGTGGAGGGTTGATGGTATGATGGTCTATTGCCGTATTTTTGCACTGTTGAACAGATGTCTCTCTAAGCCTGTGTCTTTGCCTTATATATACCGGAATGTCACCAGTCACTGTATGACTTGTTGTCGTGTTTTTGCTATAAAAAGATGTGTTAAAAAAAACTTCAGGCCATTCTGGAACTTTCTAATGTTTCAAAGGAAGGGGCAGAAAAGTAAAGTGCCAGAGAGTTGAACTTTGCAGACCATTTGACAGTTTAACAGTTTTGTACAACTGGTCATGTTACATAAAAACAGCTGCTTCAATATGTTAAAATGTGTGTGATGGTGAAGGGCTTCGTGTAATAGGCAGAAGCTTTGGAATACCACCCTTTGCTTGACCACTGCTTGAACAGAGGTCAGTGGAGTGATTTCTGAATGGTGTGATGTAGCTGGATATTTTTAGGCCACATATGAGGTGAGCTGTAAATGTTGGTATCTGCTTTAGTATGGCCATCACTCCACTTTGGGTTAGAGGCCTTCATAGGTATCATTGCAGTAGTTGATGCAGGAGAGGATACTGCGATGAAGAGGAAACTCCAGTGGTGTGAAAACAGTACAGGAAGGGTACAGGCGAGTAAGAGGAGCTGTAGACCACATTCTTGGTCCCTCTATTTAGCAGGGTTAAGGTTTTCCTGAATGGGGCAGTCCAATGGAAAGGTTGTGGATCCCCTGTGCTAAAGAGAATGATTTCTATTTCTGATCAAGTGAGGCAGATGATTTAGTTCCAGTGAGTGTTGGATGTGAATGAGTGCTTCCATATTGATTCACCAATTTCTGTGTCCTCCCATACATTGTGACTGTGGAGATGAAATCAGCGAGTTTCAGAAATTTTGTTTTGAGGATGATGTGTATGGTTTTGTATGTGTCGTTCCAGTTATAAGGTGAGAAACTCTGTCATGAAACTCACTTGCTGTAATTATTGATTTGAAAATGACTGGACGACCATCTCTTCATTACATGACTCTGTTCTACCAGGATGGAAAGATTGTGGTATTTCAGTGCAAGATAGCATGTTTCCATGACAAAAAAGTAGTGCAAGAAGCGTCACCATCCAAAGAAGGCTATCTAAACATACAGGAGAAGCTCAATGAAAGCAGTAACAATTTTACAGAAGACTTCCTAACTTTGTTGCAGTACAGAGACATAAATTAGAGAAGGTTGCTTGTAGTTGTAATCCAGCAGTGTATCAAGGAGATTCCTTGCCTTCTAAAATAATTTTAAAGAATCCACAATTAGTTGCTGTTCTGCAATCGGAGATCATCTATACATCAATGAGAAGGCAGTTATGCCTTCATACTTAAAAAACATGTGGATACATCCTCTTTTTCTAAAACAAAAAGTAGCAACATTACATCCCATGAATTCAGGCATATACACATCTTTGGCTAAATTAACTAGTAAGCTGAAGTTATTTCTAGAAATGTTTTTGATAAAACAACTAGATATACATTCTGAAGAAAGTCTCTGTTTGGGGAGATCATCAACAATAACATAACATGTATTTGTAAGGCACACATTCATACAAAAGGGTATATTGGTGCTGAATCACAGATGTTTATTTTGACCCTTATCAGTGGTACTTCTTTTATCTACTATGGAAGGATGAAAAGCTCAGTCAATTGGCCGCGCCAAACCCCTTCAATCATGCTTCTAATCAAGGAAAGGTGCCGAGTTAGCATTGTTAGAAGCGAAAGATTGTTTGTTAGAAGATGCGGATGAGAGTCCAATTTCTCTTGCAATGCTGGCCCTATCAGCAACTTTTGATGCCATCAATTATGCTACACCTTGCAGGAAACTCGTTTAGCTCATTCGTGCAAGAACATTTGATGAGTGTCACTGTTGAATGTACCTAATTCAAGCATTCCATCCATTGCTTTTTCAGTTTTTTGCAGTGACTAAGCACGGAGAGTATGCCCAGACATTGGTCCCGTGCACACAGTGCTGTAGGACTCAAGCTGCTCCACACTGCTGAGGGCCAGCAAGGCTGGAACTGTCTGAGGCTTTGTTTATTCCAATTTAGAAAGGTCATGGACTGGAAGTTAGGGCTAGGCTGTTCCTATTGGAATAGGACGAAGGATGATTTGTGTAAGGTTGGTCCCTGTGTAGAGTGGCACAGTGATCAAGAAAGCAATGGACTGGAATATGGCCTAGATTAATTCAGTCATTGTGATTAATTCAAGCAATCCCCCACCACTTTTTTGTTTTTGCTGAACCCACTGACACAAAGCCTACTAAAATTCATGTGACCGAAGCTTAACTCCTTGCATTGGCTTCCAGTCAGGAAAAGGTGCATCTTCAAGCTTCTCTGCCTCTCTCAGAAGGGCCTGTATGTGACAGGCCCGCTATATCTTCAGTCCCGCGTTAGCTTGTACAATCCAGCTAGGACTTTGAGGTCCTCTGCTACTGCTCTGGCTGTTTCATGCAGAATCTGGTCTACCTGAAATGGTGGCCATTTGTTCTCCTTTCTTGCTTCTTACTACTGGAACAAGTTACCTGTTCACATTCGTTCCTGTAGTGCCTTTTTGCTTTTCAAAAAGCTTGTTAAAACATGGCTTTTTAACCTTATCTCTGTGTGAGTGCTAGGATGATGTTGATCTCCAATCATAAGCTGTTAGAGATTGGATACTTCGTACGGAGGGACCTTTGTTTTGCGCTATATCAAATACCCATATCATTCCAGGCTAACCAGATTGACTCCAAGAGTCAGTTGGCAGACCTCCTGTGTGAGCTACAGTGACATAATAAGCTTCAGAACCCTCCTGCAACAGCCCAGTTGACTTGCTTAAACTGGACCAACCTGAACCCTGTTTGCCTCTGCTGGAGTTAGTCCTGATCCCCAAGAGGTGCCTCCCCAGGTCCTAGACACTCAGCTGGCATCAGAGCTTACACCTCCTTAAGAAAAGATTAAAATCCTGAAGTTTAAGCTCCCCATGAATGCGAACGGCCCCATTCACAACAAGACTGTGCTCGTGTCTACTACCAACTTGAAGCTCTGGTCAGTGGTGGCCGCTATTTACTGGAGGTGGCGGGGGGAGGGTGGGGGTGTTAAATTAAAAAAATAATAATAATAAAAACACTTATCTTCAGGCCGGCCGGCCGCCACCTCTTGCTCCTCTTTAGCTCGTCCACAGCAGGAAGCACCCAGACTCCTGACTCCCCTAGCCAATCACAACGCTGAGCGCCGTGGTTCGGCGCTCAGATGGGGAATGGGAGCCTGGGCATGTTCTCCACCCGAGCTGTAATGCAGCCTGGGTAGAGAACATGCAAAGTGCGCATGACTGTTTGGTTGGCCCAAGACGACCGACCAAACAAACATGCACACTTGGATTGGGCAAACCACTCCTCCCCCTGTTCTCTGCTCTGTCAGCCCCGTCCCGCACCAGGAAACAGAAAACTAAAATGATGATGACGTTGGTTATTATCATTTTAGTTTTTTTTAACTACTGCTTGCAGAGCAGTGGGGCGATGCTCCTCCGCCTTAGCGGAGGAGCCGCCGCTGGCTCCAGTGAAACCTGCTCTTTGGCCGACAATGACTGTCCGCAGAATTCTTTGCCTTTGGAGTAGATGTAATCCTAGACATAGTCTCCAACACAGTCCTCCTTATTTTGTCTTCAACGTTCTCATCTTCCTTGCTGTGCTGTTTCTTAGGAGGAGGAGAGCAGGAACCTGAAGTGGAATCATCATCTATAAAATGCTCCTTTGCTGAACTCTTCTGCATAATGCCAGCAAAGGTAAGATAGTAGCAAGCAGGAAACTACACAACAATCTCCAGCTAGCACTGTGGTAATTACAATGTAACAAACGGCCATTAAACCAACCACGCTTTAATATTTGTGCCTGCTGTATCCTTCAACACGCAAGCCCTCAGCCAAACCCCTCCCCATTGGGTGTGCACAGCTTAATGTGTGACGTAAAAATATAAAAGGTGTCATTTTAAGTAAGGAAGCCCTACTGATTTTGTTAAAGGGTCAGAAATATAAATAGCAAGCCTATTGCCTTTTTCAAGGGGTCAGCACATCAACATATATAAAGCAAGCCTCTTGTCTTTGTCAAAAAGTCCCCAATAACCATAATTACACAGTCACCAATAACCATAATCAAATGTATTGTTTATGAATTCGCACATAACAATGTTCAAAAAAAGGGATTGTCATTAAATATTTTCAATAAAGCCTTTTTAAAAAAATACATTAACATGCTTTTGAGTCTTTTTTTTTCAAATATCTCACGCCACAAAATGTAGCCATTGAACCAGCCACAAGTGGTCTCTGCACTTCGCTACTCAGCTCATTTGCTCATTTCACATTCACATCTTTTTTCTTTTTTTTTTAAATGGGGAGGGAGGTCGTGCAGCCACTTAAAGGCCCCGGGGACCCCATCCCCAGGGGCGATTTATTTTTTTTGGGGGGGGAGGGGGCATGCAACCCCTTCCTTGAGCCTTCTAAAGGCTCAGGGATACTATTGTTGCAAAGCAAATGATCATTGTGGAGGATACTTATATCAACATTGCCGTGTAAGGCTACGGACAATTGGAGAATGTAATAAACAAGACAAAATGCTGGGTATATATATTAATGAAATGAATGATAAATTGTGGATAATGGATTTCTTGTTATACTACTTCTCAATGATACAATTATGATGATTGATAAAAATCAGGAGTATAATATAGCCTTATAGCCCGCTGGCAGGGGCTATACCGGTTGTTAAAAGCCTCAAGTTATAGGCCAGAGCCGCAGGCAAGGGTCTATAACGAGGGAGAGGGCCTCTAACAACCGGTATGGCAGAGGCAAAAGGGCTATAAGGCTATTAGACCATTCCACCCACTGAGGGTAGAATGTTCTAAATTAAAAAGGCAGAAACAGAAGGACAAACATTGACATTTTGGAGCAGAAGGCTTATACCAGACATTATAAGCCCAGAGCGGCACCATTGTCCTCAAGGGTGCTCTCATGTAATGAGCAGACTAGTTCAAAATGGCCGACGCTTGCAATGTGACTGTTATAGCCTAGCGGAATCCCTTGTCGATTTTTATGAACAGTCATTTGTTTTTATATAAAAATGGAGAAGGGACCACTGTGTGTTTTGGTGATCTAGGTAGTTTTGCTGTACCTCGACTGTCAAAAATCTCCTGGAGTGGCCAGATTAGAATCTTTCCAGAGAATATGTATATGGTGGATGCATTAATGGTGACTGTAGAAAAGTGGAGGCTGTCTTGCATGTATAAGAGGCTGAAGATAAATGAGACTGCTGCGGATTAATATCTGGTTTGCAGACCCCATGCACATAGAGTAGATTGTCTATACTGATATAAAAAATATCAAGTGTAGGCTACATATCTATTACCTAATGCTATATTTAAGTATAACTGGTGGAGTAGAAGGCAATTATAAGATGGCTTCTGTATGAGTTGAGATAATGGAAAATAGGATTGGGCCCATAGCACCCTCTAGAGCCGTGGTACTCATAGTAGGGTCCGCGGGCCGCCAGCGGCCCGGCAGGCCTTCCTTGGCGGCCCGCGGACCTTGCAAATAATGTACTTATGGCTCCCCAGAGAGAGAGAAAGTGGAGAGAGAGAGAGTGTAGAGAGAGAGAGTGAAGAGACAGAGTGGAGAGAGAGACTGACTGAGATACTGACTGACTGACCGACTGAGAGAGATACTGACTGACAGAGAGACTGACTGGCTGAGAGAGAGCTGACTGACAGAGAGACTGACTGACAGAGAGAGAGAGAGACTGACTGACTGAGGGAGAGAGAGACTGACTGACAGAGAGAGACTGACAGAGAGAGACTGACTGACTGAAAGAGACTGACAGCGAGAGAGAGACTGACAGAGAGAGAGACTGACAGAGAGAGAGACTGACTGACTGACTGAGAGAGAGACTGACAGAGAGAGACTGACTGGCTGAGAGAGAGAGAGAGAGAGAGATTGACTGACTGAGAGGGAGAGAGAGAGAGATTGACTGACTGGCTGAGAGAGAGACTGACTGAGACTGACTGACTGAGACTGACTGACTGAGAGAGACTGAGAGAGAAAAGAGAGACTGACTGACCGACAGAGAGAGACTGACTGACAGAGAGAGAGAGAGACTGACTGAGAGACTGACTGAGAGAGAGAGGCTGACTGACAGAGAGAGACTGACTGACAGTGAGAGAGAGACTGACTGAGAGAGAGAGACTGACTTAGAGAGAGACTGACTGACAGAGAGAGAGAGACTGACTGAGAGCCTGACTGACTGAGAGCCTGACTGACTGAGAGACTGACTGACTGAGAGAGACTGACTGACTGAGAGACTGACAGAAAGAGAGAGAGAGACTGACTGACAGAAAGAGAGACTGACTGACAGACTAGGAGATAGAGACTGACTGAGTGACTGAGAGAGAGAGACTGACTGAGACTGACTCAGAGAGACTGACTGACTGACTGAGAGAGAGACTGACAGAGAGACTGACTGACTGAGAGAGAGACTGACAGAGAGACTGAGAGAGAGACTGACTGACCGACTGAGAGAGAGACTGACTGAGAGAGAGAGACTGACTGACTGACCGACTAAGAGAGAGACTGACAGAGAGAGAGACTGACTGACTAACTGAGAGAGAGACTGACTGACAGAGAGACTCATTGACTGACTGAGAGAGAGACTGACTGACCGACTGAGAGAGAGACTGACAGAGAGAGAGACTGACTGACTGACCGACTAAGAGAGAGACTGACAGAGAGAGAGACTGACTGACTAACTGAGAGAGAGCTGACTGACAGAGAGACTCTGACTGACTGACTGACAGAGAGAGACTGACTGACAGAGAGAGACTGACTGACAGAGAGAGACTGACTGACTGACAGAGAGAGACTGACTGACAGAGAGACTGACTGACAGAGAGACTGACCGACCGACTGAGAGAGATACTGACTGACAGAGAGAGAGAGACTGACTGGCTGAGAGAGAGCTGACTGACAGAGACTGACTGACTGACTGACAGAGAGAGAGAGACTGACTGACTGAGGGAGAGAGAGACTGACTGAGAGAGACTGACTGACTGAAAGAGACTGACTGACAGTGAGAGAGAGACTGACTGACTGACAGAGAGAGAGACTGACAGAGAGAGAGAGAGACTGACTGACAGAAGGAGAGAGACTGACTGACAGAAAGAGAGAGAGAGATTGACTGAGAGGGAGAGAGAGAGATTGACTGAGAGGGAGACTGACTGACAGAAGGAGAGAGACTGACTGACAGAAAGAGAGAGACTGGCTGAGAGAGAGACTGACTGACTGGCCGACTGAGAGAGAGAGACTGACTGACAGAGAGAGAGACTGACTGAGAGAGAGCTGACTGACAGAGAGCTGACTGACAGAGAGACTGACTGACTGAGAGACTGACTGAGAGAGACTGACAGAGAGAGAGACTGACTGACTGACCGACTGAGAGAGAGAGACTGACTGACAGAGAGAGAGACTGACTGAGAGAGAGCTGACTGACAGAGAGACTGACTGACTGAGAGAGAGAGGCTGACTGACTGACGGAGAGAGACTGACTGACAGAGAGAGACTGACTGACAGAGAGAGACTGACTGACAGAGAGAGAGACTGACTGAGAGAGAGAGACTGACTAAGAGAGAGAGACTGACTGAGAGAGAGAGACTGGCTGAGAGAAAGAGACTGACTAAGAGAGAGAGACTGACTGAGAGAGAGAGACTGACTGAGAGAGAGAGACTGACTTAGAGAGAGACTGACTGACTTAGAGAGAGACTGACTGACTTAGAGAGAGACTGACTGACTTAGAGAGAGACTGACTTAGAGAGAGACTGACTGACTTAGAGAGAGACTGACTGACTTAGAGAGAGACTGACTGACTTAGAGAGACTGACTTAGAGAGACTGACTGAGAGCCTGACTGACTGAGAGCCTGACTGACTGAGAGCCTGACTGAGAGAGAGAGACTGACAGAGAGACTGACAGACAGAAAGAGAGACTCTGACTGACAGACTGACTGAGAGAGAGAGACTGACTGACTGAGAGAGAGAGAGACTGACTGAGAGAGAGACTGACAGAGAGAGACTGACTGACTGAGAGAGAGAGACTGACTGACCGACTGAGAGAGAGACTGACTGAGAGAGAGACTGACTGAGAGAGAGACTGACTGAGAGAGAGACTGACCGACTAAGAGAGAGACTGACAGAGAGAGAGAGAGACTGACTAACTGAGAGAGAGCTGACTGACCGAGAGACTCACTGACAAGACGGAAGTCCTCATCCTGGGCTCATCACCCTCCGCCTGGGACGACTCCTGGTGGCCCCCGGCCCTGGGCACCGCACCCAAGCCAACGGACCACGCACGCAACCTGGGCTTTATCCTGGACTCCTCCCTATCGATGACCAGACAAGTCAACGCCGTCTCATCTTCATGCTTCAACACCCTGCGCATGCTCCGCAAGATCTTCAGATGGATCCCCACTGAAACCAGGAAGACCGTCACCCAGGCACTCGTCACCAGCCGACTGGACTATGGGAACACCCTCTACGCCGGAACCACAGCCAAACTTCAAAAGAGACTCCAGCGCATCCAGAACGCCTCCGCACGACTCATCCTGGACATCCCCCGACACAGCCACATCACCGTACACCTGAAAGACCTGCACTGGCTCCCCGTCAGCAAGAGAATCACGTTCAGACTCCTCACCCACGCACACAAGGCCCTCCACGACCTGGGCCCAAAGTACCTCAACGACCGCATGTCCTTCTACACGCCCACACGCCAGCTACGATCAACCAGCCACGCCCTCGCCACCGTACCACGCATCCGCAGAACCACCGCCGGAGGAAGATCCTTCTCCTACCTGGCGGCCAAGACCTGGAACTCCCTCCCCACTCACCTTCGGCGAACCCAGGACCATCTCGCCTTCAGGAAGCAGCTCAAGACCTGGCTGTTCGAGCAGTAACTTACCCCCTCCCCCAGCGCCTTGAGACCCTCCCGGGTGAGTAGCGCGCTCTATAAATGCCGTGATTGATTGATTGATTGATTGACTGATAGAGAGAGAGACTGACTGACAGAGAGAGACTGACTGACAGAGAGAGACTGACTGACAGAGAGACTGACAGAGAGAGACTGACTGACAGAGAGAGAGGATGTGATGGAATTGGGGTCAAAGCGTGTATGAAGATGCAATGCCTCTTAAGATTGCTATTGTTTGCTAATGAAAATGTATTATCAAAATGTGCTCTTTGTAGTTACATCTGCTTTTGAAATACAGCATTGTCGCATTGTCTAATGTTTTGAAACTGGTTTGATTTTTTTTTTACTCTAGCCCCGCTCTCCCCTTCCCCCCCCTTCACTGACCCCGCTCCCCACTGACCCCACCCCTACTGGTGCGGCCCTCTGCCACAAACCACACTGTAATTTTGGCCCCCGACAGAAAGTTTGTGAGTAGCCATGCTCTAGAGCCTAGACTTCACATCAACAGTATACAATGAAACAAACAGCTCTAGCTGGATAAATAGAAAATAACATTTTACCAAAGTAACTTATTATTTGTTATTAGTGAGGGTTATTTTAAATTATTACTTAAACATTTTCACACAAAAAAATGTTTTTTATATATTCACCAGGACATCATGGTTTGCAAAATGAGACAAAGCAGGTTTGATGGAACAATGTTTTTTTTGTTTTATCTTGAATTTAAACAAAAAGCGTCTAATAATAAAGGGTACATAAAGATTTGTGTGCACATCAAGACAATTTACAGCAACATATTATTCAAAAACAGTGCACAATCCTTGCTAAATGCAATGTATTAAGAAAGTGACTGTCATGCCCATTGTTCAGGGTTTACTGCCGTCATCGGGTGGACCGCCCAAAGGGAGGAAAGACCAGCTCAAAGAGTTATATATCAAATGTCTCTGATTATTTAGAGCAATGATCCTCAATTGAATCGTATCTTTTTTGGAGATCTTGTACGACAGGCTCCTGAGGTTTGTAGTTGACACGTTTTGGGCTGATGGTTCTAGGCCTCTTCAGAACTGAGCAAGGGTGTGTACCAACGCAGGCACATTAAAATGAGGTGGCTGGGACAGTCTTGAGGATCATGGCGTGACCCGAGCCTACTCGCCAAGTCGAGTTAGGGGCTACGGCCCCCCCTGGATTTACAGGTGACTGCAAGAATCACCTCCAAGTAAGTTACCTGCACATTGTGATTAATGTAGTCACATCATGTTTTAAATGATGAGTGACTCATTTTAAACTCCAGGTTGTGCTGTATTTTCACTTCATTTTAGCAGTCATACTAGTCGGGTGTTCCATTATTTCCACAGCAGATGGTAAGCCACGCATCTTAGGCTCTCACATATTTCATGCAGAGATGGCATGGTTTGATTTGGTTTTTATACACTCTCTGGACATAGGTCGGTGCCTTTTTCTAGTGTTCCAGTCTCCATGACAATGTTTCGATGTCTCGCAGACACCCTGGTGCTCCAGTCTTTTAGCAGACTTTTTCCTGAAATAGTCATGCAAAAGCCATAAACATGAAGGCTATTTACTGCATCTATGGTTTTAAGGTTGTACATATTTCTATACCTTGCATGACACCAAACAGTGTTTGCCATGCATGTGTGCTTCACTTACTCACCCCCTCTCATTGATGTCACATAGACTGATATTGATGTATACACGGGTCATGCTGACCCTTTGACTGTATGATTTCAATTCATCTTTTTCAAGCAATGGTCCACACCCTTGCTCAGTCCTGAAGAGGCCTAGAACCATCAGCCCATAACGCATCGACTACAAACCTCAGGAGCTCGCCTTACACGATCTTCAATTCAATTGAGGATCATTGCTCTAAATAATCAGAAACATTTGATAGATAACTCTTTGAGCTGGTCTTTTTTCACTATGGGCATGACTATCACTTTCTTAATATATTGCATTTAGCAAGGATTGTGCACTATTTTTTTAATAATGTTGCTGAAAAATTGTCTTTATTTGCACAAAAATCTTTATGTACCCTTTATTATTTGACTTCGTTTAAATTCAAGATTAAAAAATTTTGTTCCATCAAATGTGCGTTGCCTTATTCTGCAAAACACGACGTACTCGTCAATATATAAAAAACATTTTTAAGTAATAACGAAAAATGTCATGCTATCGTAACGGAAAGTTTCAATTCTATTAAGGACTTGGAGGCGAGGATTATGCTTATCTCTCTTTGCTTTATTCCAATAGCAGCCATTTTAAACTTCAAACTCAAAACCACATTTCCCAAACACCCTCGGGAAAGTGGTTAAGAAAAAAGGGACAACATATCCCTCAGTCCAAGCAACCAATCCGAACGCTGGATCCTCGGTATAGTCCTTCCTCAACCCCTTGCTCATCCTCTTTCTTTGCGCGAGTTATGCCATTAGATTGTCTCTAGCTGTCCTGTTTCCCGGCATCCGATCCTGGAATAAAAGGACAAAGTCAGGACTAGAAACCATAGGTCAAGGCAAAAACCTGCAAGCAAGGGAATTGAAATTAACAGAGCATGAGAAAAACAGAGCATGCTGTACGAATGTTAACTAAGCACCATAGGCTTTGCAGGATCATAGAACCATGCAGTAAATCAGACAGCATAAACATTAGATGTCAACCAGAAAAAGGCACGTACTTACTCCAAACAGCGGGACATCTCATAGAGATCCGTGCGTGGGATAATCCTCGCCTCCGAGTCCTTAATAGAATTGAAACTTTCCGTTACGATAGCTAGGAAATTTTTCATTCTATGTCAGGACCGGAGGCTTTGGATTATGCTAGTTCAAAGCTTACTTACCACCACATGTGCCATATCAACAATAGGCTTGAAATAAAACCTCTTAAAGGTGGAGTCGGAGGACCAATCCGCTGCATTCATGATGTCCTCCAGTCGTGCTCCGAGAGTGAACGCCTTGGAGGCCATTGCTCCACGTGCCGAATGAGCACCAAACTGGCGGAGGCTAATGCCCGCTTCCTGCATAACCCAGCGCACCCAACGTGCGATCGTCGGGGATGAAACCGCCTTGTGTGGTTTCCGGAGAGCAATCAAAAGTTGTCCCTCCCCTGGAGGTCTAAGCTCCAATGACATGTCCTCATAAGCTTTCAAGCAGCGCACCACACAAAGCTTAGGAGAGTCTGGAAAAGCTGGGTACTCGATGACTCGAGTATGATTCTTAGTTCCACGTCTGATGGTAAAAGACTCCCCCGAAGGAGAAAAAACCCTGCCCGTAATGTTCAGGGCTCGCACATCAGAAACCCTTCTGCATGATATGAGACAAAGGAGCATTGCCAGTTTCGCTGACAGTTCCTTTCTTGACAAGTACTCATTAGCTTTCCATGACAAAAAGAGATTAAGAACTCTATTCACATCCCACAACTCCGAGTACCGAGGTTCCGGGGGAAGCGACAAGCGGAGACCTCTTAGGAGCCGGCAAACAAAGGGATGTTCTCCCACTGGTTTGCCCTGGATCGGGGCATGCCCCGCCGAAATCGCAGACCGAAAGGTGTTCACCGAACGGTAGGCTAGACCTTGCTGGGCTAAACTTGCCAAGAAATTCAGAACGTGTACTATGTCTGTGCCCACGGGATCACAACCCCGTCGCAGACACCAACTACACCATCGTTGCCAGGCAGACTGATACCGCTTAATGGTACTATCCGACCAGGCCTTGGACAAGAGGCCCTCAGCGAATTCCGAAAGGCCCGGGAGCGACCATCTGCCCCTGTACAGGGGTTGGCTGCAGTGGGTTCTGGGCCAAAAAGGCTGCCCGTAACCGCACAAAACGCGTCTTGATCTACCCCGTCCACTTTGGGACGTTTCGCTGGCACTGGGTCACCTTCATGCTCACCCTGAGGCGTGTTGGGGACATTAGGCGCTGGTGGGGCCCACTTAGCGCAGAACTGTTCCAGCTTCTGCGACAAACGCTCCTCCATGGGAGCCATGACCTCTTCTACTGCCCTGTAGATGGACGCATCAACAGCGTCATAAAACTCATCATCCCATGGTAGCTGGGCTAGGGGATCCTCCTCCCACTGCATGTCAGCCTGTTCAGACATGCTATCAATCACCAAGACTCTTATGCCCTGGACCAGCAAGCAACAGCGCTAGTGACACCCCCACAGTCGTATAGACTGCGAATTACAGTGCTGGGGACCAGCAATTCAAACCGGGCACAGCCCCACTTAGAAGAAGAGGCACCAAGTGAATGCCTCTGGGACACCACCCTGCGTAGATCTAAACAACAGGCTTCGAATATATATATATATATATATATATCACCCTGGGACTGTGTCCCTGCAGGCCCTTATTCAGCCTGTTATGAAACTGCCAAGCAAAACGCTATGAAAATACACCCAGCGGCCGTCAATAAGACCACACACACCCCTACTCAGAAGCGTGTTCTGAGCGTCAACGTTGGCCAAGAGCAATGCTCTACAGACCCCCTTCTGAGGGCGTAAGTCTCCAGGGATGGCGAGGCTTAAGGCAACGGTGGGCGGAATGCGAACGATCTCCATGGAGTTCGAAATTCCGCGCGCCGTTGCCAATAGAGACGCCGACGTGCTGGAAATGCGCGACAGCGCCCCTGGCGGCCGGAGGTGAAGACCGCGCCTCACCGCAGGGATTCAGACGGACCCACGTAGGCCCGCAAGCGGGCCTGCGGGCCACGGCGATGAACGCTAGCGCAAATGAACCAGGTGAGGAAAAAACAAACGCGCTACCTCTGGGCCGCAAGCAGCACTGAACGTAAACGCCGAAGGCAGCGCGATGTCGCCGAAACCTCGCAACCGGTCACTGCCCGGCCTGAGGGGAAACGGCAACAGTGCGCACAATATATTATCACAATGGCATTGAAATCAGCTACAACAATCAATATGCGAAAGTAGCAGTGGCGAGAGGCAGAAACGCGGTCCCGCGACTGCTAGAGCAATGAACTAAAACCACAATGACTGAAAACCATAAGGGAAAAATAGAAAACACTCATCTCATGGCTGCGTAGCAGCAAAGAAAGAGGATGAGCAAGGGGTTGAGGAAGGACTATACCGAGGAGCGTTCTGATTGGTTGCTTGGACTGAGGAATATGTTGTCCCTTTTTTCTTTTTTTGTTAACCACTTTCCCGAGAGTGTTTGGGAAATGTGGTTTTGAGTTTGAAGTTTAAAATGGCTGCTATTGGAATAAAGCAAAGAGAGATAAGCATAATCCGAAGCCTCCGGTCCTGACAGAATTCAAAATAACTCTCACCAATATCGTTTCTTCGTATTCTATATGAATTGAGCAGACTTGTGAGAGTAATTTTGTAGGTTCAGCATATTCAGCCCACCATAGTGATCACTGCACATACTCCAAGCTCAGAGGCTAATTGCTGAAGTGTTTCAGTCAGGGCCTATCACTCTGGTTTGCCTGGGTAGTTATAATTGCCTTGCAACATGAAAACCTACTTCCTTGAGTTTGCCCAACTTATTTTTGCTTGTCCCATGCTGAGCACCTCACTTCTTACCCTGAATGTACTTTCTGCTGTTTAAAAGACTGTTTGGCGAAAAATATCTTTAAAGGTATTTCAGGGGCTGGATGGAGGTCTCATTTGACTTGCGGTGGTCTGTCATCCACCTTCACCTCAACCAAGATATTTTTGGTTAAATATTGTTTTCTGCTACAACGCAGGCATTCTCTCTTCTTGGACTATTCTACAGTTTGAGATGAATACTCTTTGTTAGACCAAGACAGAGGTCTTGCAGGAAGAGTCCCAAGTGAATCTGAACCTCTACATCTATCAGCGATCCTCCATCACAGTTTTCCTATTTGTTTTAGAGTTCTTCCTGGCTTCTACAGTGACTCATTAACTTTTATAGTTACCCATCAACCTGTGATAACAAAGAAACCACCATCTGCATTCCTAATGCTTTCCTTAGTGTAGGTTTTACTAAAGGGACATAACACGCCTGTTCCTGTGTACACTTTTGGCACTACAGTCATAGATTGCAGCATGAGAGACTGCACTAGTTGGGGAGAAGTGGTTGTGTCATTTAGAGCTACCAGATGTTGACGATTAGCCATGCTGGTCATCTTGTTTCCTTGTGGCACCCTGTCCATTTTCGAATGTTTACTTCTGTTGCAGGATCTGTGGCTATTTTAAACTCATAGCAGTAGGAAAGCTGCCAAGATAGTTTGTGGGATGGATTCTAGGCGTCAGTTTTATGACTACTTTCTTCTATGCTTTAGTCCATCTTATTTGTAATTTGGGAAAATCAGACCTGTTCTGCTTGAGGTCATGGACCCTTCCTTTCAAATTTAATGTCAATGTTTAATTGTTTTTTCATTTCATGTTTGTGATTTATGACATGCTTTTTATTCAGGGGTATTGTTTTTAAACTTAGATATTCTGTACGCTTCTAATGTTGATGGATTTACTTATACGATTATGTTGCGTTTGCCATTTTGAAAGCTTGATTTCAATATGATTACTTTTTTATTAATTTGGACATTAGGGTAATTATACTCCTTTAATACAATTACTAGTTAATCCATCTGCTGAATATTAACAGTGCGGTTGTTCGTCTCAAAACAGTTGTGTAAAATGTATTATAATGATTGTGATGACAGGTCCAAGTTAAAAGACATCAAAATAAATCTTAGATCTCCAGTCTTCACTGATAGGTGCTACATTAGAAAATGGGGTTTATATATCAATCAAATACCACAGGAAAGTGGATAAAAGTTGATTGTGCACAATTGTGTTAGACGTTCATACCTTCCGGGTAATGCATTATTTTCTTAGATATTCCTGGTGACATCAATGCCATTACAATAAACACTTAGTATTGAATGTCCTACTGCATTAGCACTGTAGCTAGTTGTAGTTGCATGAAATAAGAAAGAAAATAAATAAATGCTTCAGTCTTGGTGCTTCCTCATTTTCCATGGACCGGAAAGGGATCTTTGTTGAGATGAGTTATACCACAGAGGACTTGAAGGTATGAGCCTCTGACACGATAGTGTACAGAGGGACATATGAACGAAAAATAGCTTCCAAAAAAGCAGAATTACGTTGTGTCTGTTGTTTGTTCTGTCTTTTTTTTACATTTATTTTAGGAACTGGATGTAGGACTAACACAGCTGTCTCCAATTAGCAGGGTACTGATTTATCGATAATATTTTATTATAATATTTTAACACAGCAAGACCATCTCTAACATAAGGTACAGGATGTGAACAATGGGGCATATTTACAAGCCCCTGTCACCACAGGAACGACGTTCCTGTGGCAATAGGGGCTTTGCCTTATTTACAAGGCAGCGTTAAGCCACTTAACTTAGCTTAACGACGCCTTGTAAATAAGGCACCCTTTCACGCTATACTTAGTGTGAAAGGGGTGGGCAATGAGTGTTGCGGTGGGCATTCCCCTGCAACACCCATTGATTTTGACGCTGTCCTATATTTACAAGGGTGGCGTAAATATGGGGCACCGCCAAAATTAAGACCAGGGAAAACTTGGTCTTAACATGGTGAAACGAGGAGAAAGGATTTATTTCTCATCGTTTTTGCTGTTTCTATGTGTGCTGCATTGTGCAGCACACATATAAACAGCAAAACGCTATGAATGATTGTTTATGTGCAGGAACTTTGACCCTTCCTACATAAACAATCATTAAAAAAATGGCGATTTACAAATTCTATGTGTGCTGCACAATGCAGCACTCATAGGAGTTACTAATCGCCATTTGTGATTATGTGCAGGAATGGACACCTTCCTGCACATACCCCCCAACTCAGGCACCCTTGCACTATGGTGCAAGGGTGCCTGAGTTGGCGCTAAGCAGCTTAATATAGCGTCAGCACTTGGGAAACGAGAGGGTGCACTGTATCTTTGTAAATACGGTGCATCCTTGCGCTTTCAGAATGGCGGAGCGTGGGGTTAGCAAGTTTTGCTTAACGCCACGCTCCGTCATTCTGTTGAACATATGCCCCAATGTTTTTTGTGTGTTGTCAACCGGGGCTCAAATTACAGAAACAAGGATGTGATAGGGAGAACTTTGAGAACATGTAATTTGGACAACACTAGACAGGACCCTGCATTACATACACAAACATTACATTGCATGGATTTACAGTCACAGGCATGTGGAGACAAACTGATTTGTCTACAGTTAACCGATTTTCGGTCTAGTGCCAAGTTGTGACCCTGGTTCTCTGGTTATCAAGGTTAACATGTAGACCATATTTCCCCCCTCTCTGTTTTATTGGAACTGATTCTGTTCCGGCCTATATGCCTCGATATTTTGTAGAAATAAATCTGACACCACAGTGGCCAGGTCTTTGGAAACACACCTGATGACTCTTTGAACCTGGGAGTTTTGCAGAGAATGTTGCTCCTGAATTTGCGTCCCGCATAAAATGACAAAGGACATGGCGTCAACCGATGCGATTAACCAAGCATTTCAGATGAGGCTACGATTGTGTGAAAGCAAAGACTAGAGGTGATGCTCATAGTGATCTACGTTGGATACAACAGCAAGTTGCATAGTGCACCTTCTTTAAAACAGTGTGAGAAAAGGTGGTTTGTATTAAGAAAGTAGTCAATTCCCAGCCTTGTGAGTGTATCCTAGAAGACAGATGTGCCAAACAGGCACTGCATACCTCACCATTCTGCAAATTTAGTCAATAGCCATCTAAAAAGTCTTGGCAGTAAATCCTTGATACCCTGTAAATGTTTTTCATACTCTAATCTTAATAACGTACATAATTATTATACATTTCTTTTAAGATCCTTGCAAACAAAAAACCTTAATGGCTCCTTCCTCTTGCTTGACCAAAATAAAAGTCGTGTTGTTAGAGGCGCTGGCTGTGCAGATTGAAAGACAGGATTCTGAGATTGCCCTGAAGGCCACTTGCCAAAGTGAGAAGTAACAGTTGGTGTGTACAGATGAAAAGGGAGCTGAATTTGTAAAGTGCCGTTTCGTTTCGCTGGTGAATTATTTCCCTGCTCTGGTGAGATCACATACCACATCACCCTCAGCATTATAAAAGAGATGGCTATGAATTGTACTATTATTTAGTGGTTTGAGTGTGTGCTGTTATTTAATTACATTGTGTTTTTAGGTGTTGTTATTTATTGGTATAAATATTATAAAGTCATAAGCATTGTATTTGGTATGTGAGTTATGGTTTGCATGGCAGTGTAGAAATTGCAGTCCTAACCATAAGGTTTTCAGTTTTAATTCATAACCATAACTGCACTTTAATTATGTTTTTTGAGTGAATTTCTGAGGTTTGTTGTTTAACCTACTGGCGTTATAACCAGCGCAAACCATTGCTTCACTTTACCCATTGTTTTTTAGATACATTTTTGGTTTCTGCCACATCCAACAGTTTACCAACTCACCCAAGGAGACCAACCCTCTATACCCAAACTTCCATAGACTGGTCAAACCCCTACAACTTGGGCTGGCCCTCTGCCCAGCCCGCTACAGGCAGCCAACCCCCATTGGGAAGGCTCTCTTTTTTATCTTTTTTTGTCTTTCATTGTTTTAGGGTTAATGGACCTTATTATAGGATCAGATTCTTTGTGACCACGTAAGGCAAATGTGCGGCAAGCTTCATGGACTTGTATTGGATCTCCCACTGGGTAGCGGACTTGGTTTCAGATTTGCAGAACCCAAGAAAGGATCAGCATAGGGACAGGAAGCTCTCCGGGGGTTCATAGTCCCAGCTCACGAAGCTTGCAACGGGTTTGTGGCCCTTGCCAGGATTCACAAATCTCAGAGGGTGCAAACCTAGTGGCAAAAACACCATATATTTTTATTTGCCCACGGGATGGGGGGACCATTTGGGGCTCCTCCACATGGACCTGGGATTGCTCAGTCTGCCATCATTTTCAGGATGTGGTGCCAGCCAATCAGATCGTTGTCGTTGCAAGTTTGCAGATTTTAAATGAAGGATAGAAGAAAAAGCTCACGTGTCCATTCAGATTTTAATATTTTTCTAATTATGGGTCTGTAACTCTGCGAATTAACAGTCCAGATATCTCTATAATTTAATAATTTCATGCCTACAAATTGTTTTTTAAACACTAATTTCTTGAAACTGTTGAAGGGATTTATACCAAGCACAAAGGTGTTTCTTTGAGTAAAGCTTTACTTGCATGCCACCTTTGGTGTATTTGTGTTTTTTACCGTTTTGAAGAGCAAAGAATGCTATTAATTAAAGTAGGAATAATCACTTTTTTGACCCGTACTAGTTTTGGTGAGAGCTTGGCACATCTGCGCCTAAACGGCCATGCTGTCTGAAAAGTGATTGAACTTTTTTTGGAAAGTGTAGTGCAAATTCATCAGCCAGCACCAAAGTTACTAAGAAAACAAAAAGTACATTTTTGACGCGCTATACATTGGCTATTGCAAGTGTATTTTTTATATTATATATATTTGCATAGCATGTTTGGTGCTTTTATTTATAAAATGCATTGGTGTAAAACCCATATTTCACAGGAAACCGTGAAATATAGAAAATATTTTACAGTTTCACTGGTCCATGTGAAATACACATTTCTGCATCATGAAAACAGCTTTCAAACCACTTGGCAAAGCTTTTATAATTGTCAATGCTACTAGAATTATGCAGCATGGCGGACTAAATTATGCAGCAAGGTTATCCAAATTATGCAGCAAGAAAATGGAAATTATGCGGCTCTTTTTCTGGCCATATTATTTTCAGCTATATGAGATAGAATCATTTTTTATGCTGAAATCCGCGAATTACAAAGTGCAAACTCCATAATTTTGCATAAATCAACAGTGTAATGAAAGGTAAACAAAACCTAAACATTCCAATTCCAGTCAGTGCCCGTTGTTAGTTGTCATTTAAATAATTTAAAGAAAACAGCCTTTTCGATTTAACGGCCCCAAAATAAACATGTCATTTAAAAAAACAAATATTGGGATCTCAGTGTTCTGTTGACACTTAATCTTCATGGTTCATAATGTCACCAGAACAACCCCCCCCTCCCAAAAGAAATATTGGACGTATTTCTTTGTTACTTTTTAGGTATCCTCTATTTGGTGATTTGGTGTATAAAATCATGGCTCAATTTTGTCCCTCCCCCGAGTCAGCTGGACTGCAGGAGTATATTTTTCTCTACTTCAGTTACTGAAGAAAATTCTGCAAGTAATGGACCAAGTTGGGACTTTAAGGACTGCCTGTCCCAGGGCCATACTAAATTAATTATTTTATCATTGTCAAGTGGGCTAAAATAGGTCTCATTTTATCTCTTAATCTTTTATTTAGAAACAAAAGATGTTGGTCAAAGGGTGCTCTTTTGATGAAATTGCAATTTCCTATAAAACATGATGTTAATGAAATACCGGTTTTGGAGGCCAAATCGTTATTTTTCCCCAGCCCAGGCTCCCCTAAAGCAGAGATGGCCTAGTGTAATTATATACGCAAGGTCTTGCCATGCCCACTTGGATGATGTGGGGCGTTACCAAATCCCCCTCCCCATTGACTTGTGGGATGCACTTGGAGATTAAGATGACACAGGGACTGCACTGAGCTTTCCCGGTCTTTTAAAAAAAAATTGTTTAGATATCCCCCCTTGGTCCTGGCAAGACTAGAGGGTTACAGGAGTTCAAAACCCAAGGCAGGGATGTTCATTGCAAGGGTATGGATCTGAACTGCCTTCTTGGCCCTTCGACAAGGTCTATACCCCCTGGCCATGGCCAGGACAAGACAAGATAGTGGAGGTGAAAGCCAGTGTTTGGTTTATATCTCTCCCTGGCCTGTAGACAGTTGGAGGAGAAGTCTTCATAAGCGGATAGGCTCAAGGTCATCCACACATGCATCAGGCGGCATTGGCGCTCCCTCTGAACTGTTCAAGTTTAATTTTGTAGCAGGGTTTTCAAACATTTGATGGCTTCTTCGTTTTCTCCCAGTGTTCACAAACATTGGAAAGGCTGGCCTGTGAGTGTCCACTGCAGGTACACCTGTATGATGTATGCACATTATTTTTCTTTTTCCATCCTTTACAGTCTATTGTCCATTTTTTCCAGTGATCGAGAACAACTACGGATATTTAAGTAGTTTGCACATGCTCTCTGGACACTCACTAAGGGTTATGATTTTTGGAATTTTCATTCAGCATTTTCTGATTGATGCACAGAGTGAATTTCCTACATGAAAGCCCATGTTATGTAAAAAAAAAGATGTACCACCCCTATCTTATGGCTTTTCATTCTTTTGAGCAATACACACCAAATGTGACACTCAAAGATTGCACTATAACTGCTGTTTATATGAAGACTCAAATTTAGGTGGGGGAATTATTAAGGGTGCAAAATGGGATCTCATCTGAGGTGATCTCTCACTTGTCTTCTCTCTCTGTCATTAAACAGGGAGACTTCCTGACACATATACTCCCAAATAAGATATATAGAATTTTAGACATTTAGAAGAGAGAATTAATTTTTGGCTTATTGATGAGTTTTGTTCTCAAATTCAATCTGATGTGAAAAACTGGGTTACCCAACCCTCAAATGGAGGATTAGAAGATAAAGTGTAATCCTTTGCTATCCCAATAGCCGTTTTGTCAAAATGCCCTGGCTTACGAGATTTGTACTGTGCATGATAATGGGCTTGAGGGACCTAAAATTGAAAGCCACGTGTACCTTCACAGATTTTTGAAGCATTGAATTCCCACATTTAGAGGTCCTCAAAGGCAGTTGCGAGAAATTCTAGCCACTGACTCAATTGATCTTTTAAGGCTGCAGGTTTGTCTTTTATTGCTAGTGTTACTTTTCCCATCACTAACAATTACACGATTTTGGCTAACCAATCAGTGGACATGGGTATTGCTTTGTTGCCCCAATGTGTGGCTATTGTTTGCATTGCTGTTAGCAGGGTCATGGTGAAGTTTTTCCCTGTTCTCGAATGCACAAGAAACTCCCCAACCAGCAGGGTCCCCATAAGCAGCATCTCTAGAGTGCTGTGGAGGGTTGTGCCATAAAACTTGTCAACCATACCCTACACCACCTAACAAACTTCCACAGTGTAGGATATCTTCAGAATAATGTAATAACGTACCCTCATCACCACAGCCACTTCAATACCTATCGATTCTCCACTTGATCCTTCTAGGTATCCTAGCCTGGATTTATTACTAGCACAGCACCACTGGTGTTCCTGCCTGTCGAAACCCGGGCTTTAAAATATCTAATCACTACTTGCTGGCATTCATCCAGATCCCAGCTAGATCACTGGGAAGATTACAATACAGCCCTTTAAAATAATGTAATTCATTGACATACTCATAAAATCCTAGCAACGAGGTGCTTGGCAGATCAAAAAAGTGACAATCATAATTGTCAGATAGGATAGGGAAAATTGGACCAGCCTTCAGGACCACAGCAGTCACTTTTTCAACACTTGCACATATATATCTATTGGAAAGAATGTCTGGACCCGGTGATTATGCACTGCACCATCCCTATCCCATCAAGCTGATTAAGAAATTTTGAATGAGAGTGTCAACGGCTACCAAAAGTTACAACAAAGGTTAATATACCATAAACTGCAGATTAATAATCCTCCCTTCCACTGCTGTATCCAGACAATGTGCTGAAAAGCTTCCTGATACATATCCAAAAGATTGTTGCTGTCCAAAGAGGGGGCGAAATAAAATGTAACAACAGAATGCCTAGGCAACAAGTGTTCTAAGGAGAATACCATAGTTTTAGGTATTTATGAGCATGGTCACCGTTTTATAGTTATTCAGGCTAAAGTAAAAAGAGGCTAGACAAGTGACAAATTCCACACTGTAACATATCTTGGATATTTTATGGCTTCTCTTCTTCTCTACATATTTTATATTGCCCTAGGAGTTAACAGAGGTTTTAACCACCATTCTGGAGCTTTCAGTGGGGTCAACACAATGGTCTTTAAGGGATTGTCCTCTGAGACTTATGCCTTGATTACAAGTGGGCCGAAGAATTCTGATACATACACAAACACCTTTTTGCATTAGGATCAACATTCTGACTACTATGGTCATTACAGCACCTCTACAATTTTCTCAATGTTGAATTTCGGAACATTGAAAGCATGCACCAACTCCACGTGTAGTTACAAATTTTCCAAAGGAAAATGTGGAATAAATGGTATTTACCACACCTCGTAAATACCTCACCCTGCTGTGTCCATATTTACATGGTGCAGTAAATGCCACACCCACTACCAGTCCATTTGGAATCAGGGCTGATTGTTGACTCAGAAACCGTAACTTCCCCTTCACCAGAAGAAGCTCCAGCCGTGAAACTTAAAAAACTGGGGACGAAATGAAGGAACCTTGAGGCCCAGCCAGCTACTCTTACTGTGTCCCTACAACTAGTACGTGAGCTCCTTCAATAAATAACTCGGCAATGCCACCATAGAACTGTTATGTGACAAGTTTAACTCCATCTTAGAGAACAGGCTTCATCCCATGTATGCCGGTTAGGAGTCCACAGAAAATTACTTGTCTTTGTTAGGGAACCACCGAGGGACATTGTGGAACTGCACGAGCTCTTCAGGCAGCCAAGTGAATATCTGACACCTGCTGTGGCAGGCTGGAACAGGCAAACAGGCTCCTTGCTGATAGTACAGATTTCTGGCCCCCTCGGGGGTCCGCCTGTTGCTTTCCTTCTATTGTTCTCCTACAATCTGGAACCAGACCCTTTGCTCAGTGGTGGTGGTGCGGTTGCTTGACTGCGAAACTGAAGCCAAACAGACCCCTGAACGCCAGTCTACATAATTTCAATACAACTTTAATATCAGATTGACAACTATTCAAACCTTCAAGCCCGGAGCCCAAGCCTGGCGCCTGCAGCCACCTTCCCCATTTTCTCCAGCCTGACCAGCAGCCCATCCAAGGGTATAGGTGAGGTCGGGGAAAGCTAGAGTGGCCACTTCCCCGAGGCCAGGGGCGAAGAAAGGGAAAGAACAAAAATCATGCCTCCCTGCTCAGCGCAGCGTCGGCTCTGCATTAATCACAACAGACCGTGAATCAAAAGACAGGGCCCTGCTAAGCGGTTCAATTGATTTAACCCAACCAAAAATCTATACAAAATTCAGCTTCCTCACTGACGCAGGCTCAGCAATCTACTCGAGCAATGCTACCCTTAAAGGTTTGCAGTCCCCTTTGCTTCCCCTACAAGCTGAGTCGACTCCATCAATTGCACAGTCTCAAGAGAAGGCCTGCCCAAGCGCTGAGGAGCTGCCAAGTCCGCAACTAGCTAAAAATTCAACTACAAGAATGCTTACCTCACCAGTGGGCCTAAGGCCACTAGAGACCTGCTGCAACCACAGCCCCCCTTGCTCTACCTGCCACAGTCAGCTGGGGCTTCCAAAGGCCACACTCAGCAGAGCGGAAAAAAATCAGCTCCCTCCCAGCCTCGCAAAGCCTCAGGGAACTCGGAGCTCGATCAACTCACGACAAGTACAAGCACTAGTACACCAGGGCCAAAACAACTGCTCAGAACTGGAATCAGAATCAGTACTGGAACAGGCCTTACCACAGGCCACAGAGGGGGTACCAACATTTCACGAGCTCTCACTCTCAAAGGCAGCTAGCCCATTGGGTCCCACACAAGAGGAACACTGCCACAAAAGGACCATGCAGTCTAACCAACTAGAATCCGCTACAGTACGCACTCCAGAACGCGCCTCAGAGGTCTGTCCTTCCCTGACACAAAAGGAGAACAGCGCCACGTCTGGCACGCCCTGAGAGGGTTCAGCAGGCAGATCAAGGCCATGAAAGCAGTTTCAGCCAACTATTGACATGCAGGAATACCACGCCTGCAGCATCGCAGCGGCCTGTAGCCACAAATATATCAACCCCAGAGCCGCCACCTTCACAAATTTGGACATCACTCCTCCCGCCTAGACCTTCTGAAAAAGCAGGGGGGTCCGCTGATCTGATCAATCAAGAGGGGGGGGGGAGGCAGTACTATCCTATTTGCACACACAAGAGTGGGAGGAAATGCTCGCTGCTTACTCACCTAACCCGCAACAAAGCGCCACCCCAGACAAGGATCCTCGACTGCGCTCCCAAAGCCCCAGCCAAATGGCTGGGGAGGAGCCTGAAGATAAACTCAAGAGGGGGACGCACTCTAAAGAGAAAGTCAGCAGCACCTGGGCCTCCCTCCTAAACACGATACAATTGGCCGTCGAGGCACTCCAATATCAGTCTGAAAAGATGGACATTCAATTCTCACTCTTAAACACCTTGGCTCTGTTTACCACAGGCATCGATGAGAAACTGGGGGCCCTTAACAGCTTATTAGGAGAACTCAATCTGAGGTCCAACTCAATTGCGGATGCAGCTACATCGTTGACAAACTTTCTACATTGCCCTCAATACTAAACAACCTACTAAGGGAGATGAGTCCTGCAACAATCGGACCCGGAAACAAGCCGCTAAGCGGCAGCTCTACGGCACCAGGATTGCTCGAGGGGCACCAGGCAACCCTGAACAGTGGGATACTGCATCACCAAAATCAGCAGACTGGACCTGACACCAAGGAATCCGCCGGGCTGCCAGGGACCCATAAAGACATGACGACAGAGCCTCAAGAAGGAACGTATGCCTTGAAGCTAATCGTCAAACAGCGACGCCAACAGAGAAGGAAAGGGTGCAATCAGAAAACCATCGAGAAGCCCACAATCTTCTACCCAAATTTCTCCCGACAACACACACAACTCCCCTTTAAACCTGGTTCTGTCAATACTCATACCAGAGACCCCCTGCTGAATAACCAATCTGACCAAGGAGGCCCCTTTTTCTCACAAAACCCAAAACAAGAGCACATGTCAAACAAAAAAGATCATGGAGATGGGAACATAGCTTCACCGCAACTTAAGAAGGCTCCCCAGAGTAGCAGCAAGCTGAGGCTTGAACGATCAGACCCAAATGGAGGGCCTCCGTCCTTCTCCGCAATTTCAGAACAATCGCGACAGCCTACAGCAATGGAGGGGTTCAGATCAGTGTCGCTGGAGGCAGCCCCAAAGAATCCTAAGTCACAAAAGGATATAGGTAAGAAGACCGGCACAGAAGTCTCCAACAGTAAAATTGGGCAGTCCTGAACGGCAGTGCACAACCCGGAAAATCTGCCCTTACCGACTGACCCAATGTCTGGAAGACGCCATGTAGATCAGAGAGAGCACCACGCAGTTCAGTCCGAACAGAACACACTGCACCCCCTTAAGCATTTCCCTACAGAGGCAAGCTCCGGGCCAATAACACCTGAGACAGAGCCAAGGAACACAACTGCAAGTTTGCTGAGCAAGAGAAGGGAAACCCAGGCAAAGGCAGTACTACACAGCAGTCGCCAACCTGGCACCCTAGCTCCTGCCAACGACCTTCAACAGAAAATACTGCTTCAGGGAGATACGCAGAAGGCCTCCCACGCCACTCTCCTTTATCCCATGTTTACATCAAAAGGACCCCAGGACACCCTGAACAGGGGGAATATTCTAAGGCTGCTGCAAGCAATTCCAACTCTCACTGATCTGAGCTCAACTGACCTACTTTCGATAGAATTCATTCGCCCCGTAGACCCCTCAACGCCAGAGGCCACTAAGGTCAAATGGAAATCAGCAACAGTCGCCCAGAAAGTTATAGCTGAACAGGGCATCCTCAAAGCTTGGGGGATAGGCATTGCACCTTATCTAACTCCAGCGTATCCGCCTCTTTTCTGGCCCCCATTTTGAGGTCAGCATCCATTAAACCCCAGGGGGCCCCAAATTCAGTGCTCAGAGGGGCGCTAGGTCAATCACCTCAGCGGGGGGCAATCTGAGGATGGACAGACAAAATAGCTCTTGGGCAGCACCTGCCATGCAGAGCAGATCGCCTGCCTTCAGGTCAATCACCCGGACAATAACCTCCGCAGGAAGGCAATGACGACCTACACAAAATGGCCTGAGAGCTGGAGCAGACGCCAACCCTCTCCGCCTCTGCTCGTGGAACATAAACGGCCTGTCGACAAAAACCATGGATCATGACTTTCTGCAATACCTTAAACTTTTCGATATAATTATGCTGCAGGAAACATGGCTCACATTACCGCATCACATCCAAGGCTATATGGGCTTTTCCACACCGGCCACAATGAGCAACAAATTTGGACACCATTCGGGAGGGCTGGCTACCTATGTCTCCACAACGAGAGCCAACTCAGCGGCTCTGGTCGGCTCCCCTGCACCGGCCACCTCCGCAGTGAAGATCGCCTTCTCTCTCCATGGAGGGCAATACGAGGTGGTCCTAGTCAACACTTACGTCAACCCAAAATGGAAAACCAAAGACTCAGAAAACTTAATAGCCAAAGTATCCAGCTTCATATCTGAGATGGACACTCCATATTTCATCGTAACCGGGGACCTAAATCAACATTTCTTTGGCATATCAGGGGGTAAAGAGACAGCCATCCTCACTTCACTCTGCAACATCCCGCCACAATGCGCCCCACCAATCGCAAGCAAGAGCCGCAAGAAAAACTGTCTACTGCAAGACCTAGAACATCTAAACCTCAGGGCTCTGAATGGCAGATTCCCTGAGGACTCTCCCCCCGTTCCCTCACACTACACCAACTCATCATGCTCAATATTAGACTACACGTTCGCAAGTCTCTCTCTGTTTCCCTTCATTCATGGGTTCAGAATGGGGGACAAGGGGGACAGCGACCATCAACCACAGGAAATTCCACTGTCAGCCTCCACAACCTCCGCTATCCAACAAGAATCAGCTTTGGTGCCTATTTTTACTTCAAATTTAAAGAGGATCAAATGTGCAGTAACAACCACAGAGTCTCTGTCAAAAACAGCAATCAATCTTTTTCAGTCAACAGCAACAGGCACAACTGACCGAATAACACACTGGGAATACTTTACCTCAAAGCTCTTAAGCCTCCGGGGCACCACACCACCGAAAGCAGCCTTTGACTGGACATCCGGCCTTAGAAACAGGATCTCCAAAGCACAAAAGGACCAACTAAAAATGCTCAAGACATCAATAAATTCCATCCTAAGGCGCCTGAGAAGACATCCAGGGGACTTAAGCGCATGCATACTCTTGCGAGACCGATGGAAGCTTCTGAAGAAACTGAAATGGGAAATTAATAACGAGCAAGAAGATGAAATCTGGGCAAAGCTGCTTCATGATGCAAACCATAACGACATTGCCTGATTCTGGAAAAAGGTCAACGCCATAATTCGCCCACACCACGAGGGAATCGCGTCCCACATCTCGGAGGACATATGGCTTAAATTTCTATCCGAGCATTTTAACAACGAAACCAGGGACACCTGCTCAATGGACCTAAAAGGACGGATGTCATGCGATCGCCCAGGAGCAGACCCTAAGCTGATGCCGGCGTTGAACATGTCCGATCCAGTCAAAACATCAGGGCGCGAGCCAGGCGACTCATTTCTATAGGCAATCAAGAAGCAGATCGAAAAAGGGAGAAGAGAGGGGGCCCCGGGTCCAAATGGAATCCCACCAGCCCTATTTAAACATAAACCGACCGACTGGGCAAATTTCCTGCAACCTTTATTTTTGGAAGTCCGGTCACAAGGCAGAATACCCGAATCATGGAAAGGCTCGACGATCGCGCTTATCTACAAGAGCGGCAATAAGGCCTGGCCTAGCAACTATCGCCTAGTGGCCTTGATCGACATTGAGGCAAAGTATTTTGCAGGCACCATCTTGGAGGACCTTACAGTCTGGGCAGATGCCAATAAAATAATAGCGCTAAACCAGACCGGCTTCTGCAAAATGTCTGGTACGACAACAAACATCCTCGCACTCTCTTATTGATGCGACCAAAATAGCCAACCAGCAATTACATCTATGCTTCATTGACTTTAGTGCGGCATTCGATAATGTTGAGAGAGGGAAGCTGACACGCTGGGGAATTCCTCAGGACATCTTGGACATCCTGCTACTTCTACACACTGACACCTGGGTCCAGGTGAAGCTGGGAGGGGGAACTGACCTCTCTAGGAAAGTCCCCATTACCAAAGGCCTGAAGCAGGGTTGTGTGCTGGCACCCACTCAGTTTAATCTCTATATGGCCGACCTCCCTCAAGCTCTCAACATCAGCAACGCACACGCACCCAGGCTTGGAGGCAAACCACTGACCAACCTCATGTATGCTGATGATGTGGTGTTGCTTAGCCACACATACGTCGGTCTCCAACATCTACTTGACAAAATGCAGAAAAATGCCACAGAGAACAATCTAAAAATAAATTTTAAGAAAACTCGGACTATGATGGTAAGCAACAAAAGAAGGCGGCAGAAGAGGTGGCACCAGGGAGGTGTTCTTATTGAATCCACCACTGATTACAAATATCTAGGTGTCATCATTGATAAGGAAGGTTCTTTCACTCACCAGAAAGAAGAAATCAGAAGGAGAGGCCTGGTCGTAGCGATAATGCTGAAAAACCTGTCATCAAAACTGATGGGGCCCTCACTATGCCCTCTCCTGTAGGTAGCACAGGCCAAGCTACTCCCCACGTTAACCTACGGCAGCGAAGCATTGCGGGGGAGAGATGCCAAGCAACTGGACAGCTCCCTGGTCATGGCACACAGAACATTGTTCAGCCTTCGAAAATACACTTCACCAGCTCAAATAAGGCTGGAGTTCGCCTTAGTGAAACAATCGCTGGCCAGGCATGGCGCCTATATCACCTGCTGGGATACGATTAGACTCTCATCCTCAAATACTCTAAATCAGTTGCTATGGCAAGAACTCTAGCAAAAGGAATCCTCTCCGGGCAGACGCTACCTACAAGAATCTCTTGAGATCACAAGGCTCACTAATCTCTGGAACACTCGGCTACAACACACATCCTTTAAAAAATTGGTCTGGAAGTCTATAAAACAAATCTCATTGCTGGAGGACAAGGCTCTGTTTTCGGCCAGATCTCATGCCTGATTGACCCTGAACTCTTACAAATCATCCGCTCCGCAAAAATACTTCAATCAGGGTTACCCTAAAACTTTCAAAATAAAGTTCTTAAAGTACCACCTGGGCATTCTTCCATGCGCCAAGAACCTTCCACCAAGGTTGAGGGCATGCTCACCAAACACTTGCAGCTTGTGTGACACAGGCCCAGGAGTCATTCTGCACTTAATCTGCACATGCATGACGCTGCAGCAAGAGAGGATACAGCTGCTAAAGCCCCCTGTCAAGCAGCTAGGAACCCGCACCAGGAGGCAAGCGGTGCTGGCATGCTTCGATTCAGGGGCCATACAACTGAATTGCAGAGTGCTCAAATTCCTCACACTGGCGGAACAAAAAATTAATAACACCATAGGAGCGCACAAACCACTCTAGCATTAAGCGGACAATGAAGAACCTGACATGCCAACCGGAAGCTGCTTCCCTAAACTTAATCTTAACAACTCAAAAAAGAGTCCCCCAATATAGGATAACTCTTTCCTGCCGCCCATCAACTAGGAGCCTCCTCCTGATATGTATGCACTCTTTGCATTTTTCGCCATGTGGCCCTATTGTCATACACAAATGATGTACACCATAGGCCACATTAACCATCATTATCACAGCCATGTAGTACTGCACTGCATATTTTTAGGGCTCTTGTTTTTACAGTCACATTTTAACGGCACTTATTGAAATGGTATTATTAGCTACTTTGTATATTTGTATGTAAGCACCGCACAGCATTTTTATTATATGTATCAATGATTTTACTGCTGAACCACACGATTTTTTATCCTGATAAGTTCATAACAGTGCAACGGTTTTTAGTAACTATGCATAATAAAAATAAACTTGAAACAAGCCCAGCTGAGGTGCCTATGTATCAATACAAAAAGAATACCAAGCTGTGGGCCTGCTTCTTACCAACAGCAAAAACGCAGCCTGTAAATCTGGTCTCCCGCAGTCCTAGCAATTGGATATTATAGTCCCAATGTTTTTGGGTTTTTTTAAAAAGGGAATTGTCAGGACCCCCATTATTATAGTCTTATTTCTTTACTAGATTCCACTGTGAAAGTGATTTCTAGGATATTTTTGACAGGCTCATGCTCTAGACCACGGAAACCAGTATTCTATCTAAAGTACAGTATGGGTTCAGGACAGGTCTGGGGACGATGGAACAGTGCAGTAGATCAAAGCTGTGGGTTGTCTTGGAATCTATGGGGCTTGAAGGGGGTCTGGTGGACTATTTGTGTGCCCTTCATTATAATCTTTCTGCCTCAGTAAGATATGGTGACAGTGAGGAAGTTGGCTTGGGCTGGGAAGTGGTACGGGGCTGCGTCTTAGCACAAATCCTTTTCTTATTGTAAATCAATGGGTTGGACGCTATTCTTGGCGGAGAAGGGACAGGACATGCCAGTTATTAGGAGTAAACTTGACCTGTGTTACTACACATGGATGATACAATCATTGTCTTTAAAACTCCAAATGGCCTTAAAATGTTGTTGGATGCCTATGTAGCTTTCATAGGTTACTTGAATTTGGAAACCAAACTTTCAAAAACTTTTATTATGGCTTGCGGCCCAAAGAATCTTAAATCTTGTTGTCTGTCCATCAAGGGTAAACCCATCAAGAGGATTTACGAGTTTCCCTATCTTGGAGTAACTTTTGACTAATTGAATTCCTGGGCCCCATGTCTCTTTAAGGAGACAGTGCTTTTCACAATCGGTTGGGTTTTTATTTAATTTGGCATCTAATTTAAGTAGGAGGCCAATTGTCCTTGTTTTGGAAGTTTACGAAAGGAAATGCATCCCAATTTAAACTTATGGTGCAGAAATATGGGGGAACAAAGAATTTTGTAGCCTTAAGGCAGAGAAAATGGGGGGTATGTAGGCATTTTTTCGGCCTCCCTATGAGTAGCCCTAATTACGCTGTACACCAGGAGCTTGGTCTAGATTATGTTGAGGACAAGATTAATTTAGCTCCTTTCCTACAATGGTCCTCAATCTGGTATGATGCCCTCGCCCTGTTCAATAAAGATGTCATTCTTGATTGCCTTTCATGTGACCCGGGTAACCAGATCCCTTAACTTTGTTACATAAAGCTAACTTGTTCTACACTTGGTAGACCGTCCATTTTCTACAAGCCACTAGAGTTAAGAAAGGCCGTCAAGGGATGGCTTTCAAAGCAATTGTTCAATTTAAGACAGCGTAAAAGGGAAAAGGTGGAGCTGTTAAAACCCTCCAGCCAAGATTATGTCTTCTCAGGCCTGGAGCCTTATCTGGACCTCGTGACAGATTTATGGGATAGGATGCTTTTGACAAGATTTTGTTTGGGGTCGAGTCGATGCCAACTTTGCTTCTCCCTTGGCCAGTATGACATTGCTGCTATAGATACCTGCCCTTGTGATGAATCTTCCCCCCAGAGTATGCTGCATTTTATTTTCTGAAATATGATATACAACATAGAAATCTTTTTATTTTTTTAGCACTGGATGAAGTTATAATTCTGCAATGATCTTATGAATTTCAACTTTGACTCAATATCGATGCTCTGTAGCCAAGTGCAATGGTTTTATGGTTTTTAATTATTAGTAATATTGTGTATTTTCCTTTAACTGAGCTTGTTAGAATTGCTTGCCTTTCCATATTGATACTAGCTTGCCTGTTATGCAATCTTTGCCTGATTTTTTGCTGTTGACATGATTCTGGTTTTGTGATTATTATTAATGACTGATTAAAGAATGACTATCTTGTGGACAATCAGAATGTGACAAGACCTGAGAGATCTGTTCATGAACTTTTACTCAAAATTATTTTCTTTTTTATCTAGAAGCTAAGCAGGACCTGAAGTTGTACATCACTCAAATTCAGCAAACTATTACAGATTCGGAAAAGGGGCGCGCAAAACTTAACAAAGGAGACAAGGTATTTTTGGAAGGATGTTGGCCAGGTCTTTGTTCCCTGAAGATAGAAGTAAAGAGCAGGGGTAGATTGACCATCATACTTGTTTATGAAAAGCCAGAATCAGAGACACACTCTGGAAACTGTAGAGGGCATGATGCTTAGAGAACTGGGAGTAACCGGTCTAAGGCTATATTTAGTAATATGATCAATTTTACTGATAAAATTATGGACATAAGGACTTCCATGACCACCCATTAGTGGTGTTAAATATAATTAAAGTGGAAGAGCGAGGCATCTCAAAAGTGAGAGTCTTGAGTATCTCATAATAATACTATACAGAGATGTAGTTATTCACATGTATCTTTATTGAATTTTAACAGGACAACAAGCCAGATACATCTCAGATTTACAGCAGTCTTGACTATATTGAACTAACCTTTACATTCCAAATCCCACCCCCCAAAAAGAGAGAAATACTGCACGGGCTTGTGCATTTTGCACAAGCCTGTGTCGGTACCTGAGGCTAGCCACTTCACATTGGCCAAGCCCGGTAGGGGGAACCAATCATGGCTGGCGGGGCGGAGCTTAGAGCAGTACACAGCCATTTAATGCCGGCTAAAGCGCGGGAGCGATTAATATAGGTATTGCTGCTGCTAAAGACTTACTCTACGCATTTTTAATACTTTGCACTGTTGAATTAGATTTTGTGTGTTAACTGGGAATCTTTATTGTTCCACTTTGCATTTTGCACAAGCCCGTGTCAGTACCTGACGCTAGCCACTTCACATTGGCCAAGCCCGGTAGGAGGAACCAATCATGGCTGGCGGGACAGAGCTTAGAGCAGTACATGGCCATTTAATGCCGGCTCCAGCACGGGAGCGCAGCAGACACGCCAAAGACAAGCCCGTCTGCGCCGAGTCCTCGGCTGTCCGGGGCTAGTCATTATGCCCAATTTTTCACCTACTCCTCGCTCGAATTGAGACATTGTTACTCTACCGACTACTCACTTAACCCCACTACTCTATCCCGATTAGCGGGGATTTTAAACATTAGGGATCATATCCCCGAACCAAATTTACAGTGTTCTATTGAAGACAACATCCCTAAGCAAGCTAACCGCAGGATGACTCAATTAACAATCATCTATCTGAACACACGGTCAATGGTGAAACATCAATTAGAAATATTTCACTTACTAGACTGCAAAACCGGACGTACTCCTACTAACAGAAACCTGGCTTTCCCCTGAACCCTAGCCAGACATCCTCGCAGCACTCCCAAGTAACTATTATATTCTTCAGACTAATCGGGCTACAGGAAAAATAGGCGGAGGGGTTGCTGCCATAATCCCATCAGGATCTGAAGTTTACCACCCTCACCGCCCTAGACATTACCTCAGTAGAGAGTTTAGTCATCAAAGTTGACTCTTCCCTCACCCCTCTGATTTGTGTACCGATCTACAGGCCCCCTCACCACATGCCTCACTTCCCCATTGGGGAAACAAATATCCCACTTAGTAATCAACCATGCTAAAATTGTACTTATTGGAGACTTTAACTATTGGGCCATCTATAAGATGGGTGGCCCAAGCTCATTAGAACTAACTGACTTACTAAATTGGTTGAACTGCGATCAGCATGTTACATCCCCCACTCATATAAAAGGACAATACCCTTGATCAAGTTTGGATCTCTAACCTCACGGTGTCTACCCTGACGGTCTACCCTTGCGCTTGGTCCGATCATTTTCTAATAAAACTTACCCTTAGCAATCTGACCATTTCCAAACCCCCAGCTAGGGCCGGCCTATTGGCTAGGAACTGGACTTGCACTAACATCAATGCCTTCTGCAACTCTTTAGCATCCACCATGCCTATGAAACATTGCAATATCAATCTAAACGAAGGAAATCAGAATATGGTTGGCAGATGCCAGCAGCATCCATGCTCCCCTTAGGAAAGGTAAAACGGCCAGGCACCACGACTCTCAGAGATGGTTCACGGAAAACCTGAAACTTAACAAATTAGCCCTGCGCCGCACTGAACGCAACTGGCGAAGAAACGATTCTCAAGATAAAAAGATATCTATCAGGCCCAACTTAAGCATTCTAAAAATTCTATACTACTAACCAAGGCCACTTACTTCTCTAGCAAGATACTGAACTCACAAAACAAATCTAAAGACATTTTTGCAATTGTTTCTGAGTTATCCAAACCTGACAGAGTAACAGTAAAATTACCTCCAACTCAATCTTTCTGTAACGCGCTAAATTCTTTTTTCAATGACAAAATTATTGCCATTAAAGCCAATATACTCGCTAATGCCCTCACTGGTAATCAATCAGTTGCTCTCAGGAATCCTCATTCCCTGACTGAGCTTCCCATAATCAGTAAAGAACTTTTTTTCAATTTGTTGACTAAAGTCAAATCCAGCTCTCCTCTTGATAGCTGTCCCCCTCATATTCTGAAGGAAGCATTTCATGCATTCCCTGATCCTGCTCTTTCTTTACTAAATGATTCATTAACACAGGGCTCTGTTCCCAGAGCCTTTAAAGAGGCAATTGTAGTCCCACTAATTGAGAAAACCGGTGCAGACCCACTTGTCCTCACCAACTATCGCCCCCATCTCATTGTTTCCCTTCCTGGCCAAGGTGTTGGAAGCCCACATTGCTAACTGCCTCTGCTCCTCTGTTGAGCAATCTCAATTCCTCGACTCTCATCAAGCCGGCTTTCGTCCTTCTTATTCCACTGAGGCAGCAGTTCTAACTGTGCTGGACAAAATGAGGAAGTAGGCTGACAAGGGCACTACACAGGCACTGGTGCTCCTTGATCTACCCGCAGCTTTAGACTCGGTCGACCATGAACCTTTGGTATGTCGTATCAGGCCGCGGTTGTTCAGGGATCAGATCTTGAATGGTTTGAGTCCTTCTTGGATGGATGCTCCCAATCGGTTTAACTCTCTAAATATAGGTCTCCCAAAGTTAAACTGACCTGCGGCATGCCGCAGGGTTCATCTCTGCCCCAGCACTTGTTCCATTTATACATTCTTCCACTGGTACAGTCCCTAAGGAAAATGAATGTGTGCACCTTCAACTATGCCGATGATATGCAATTAATTTTCACAATCGATAATACTCCTGACTTAATCTTGAAGTTTCAAAGAACCATGCTGTTTATCCATAATTAGATGAACCATAATCATTTAAAACTGAATCTAGACAAGACAGAACTTGTCTTAGTTGGTGGCTCTCATAACCCATGGAAATCTAATTTTTGGCCCTCTGTTTTGGGTACGCCCCCCATACCTTCTACCTCAGTGAAGAGTCTCTAGTTATGATCGACAACAATCTTTCTATGAAGCCTCAGATCGGGTCTGTAGTATCCACCTGTTTCTTCCAGCTCCGGAAGATCAGGAAAATTAGCAGATTCCTTACCTCTGAAGCTCTCGTTCAGTTTGTTCTCTCACTAGTCATTTCCCACATTGACTATGCAAACTCTCTCTACTTCGGCCTCCTGGAATATCTAACAAAAAGATTGCAACTGGTGCAGAACCAGGCAGCCAGACTGATTTACCAATTGCCTAGATGGGGCCATATCACTCCCTTAATGAGGAAACTGCACTGGCTACCAGTAAAACAATGTAGTGCATTCAAGATTGGGTGTCTCATCTTTAAATCATTGCACGGCACCTGCATCTCTACTCGTACCCAGAGGTATATCCCTGCTCGGAATTTGAGGTCATCCCACCTCAACCTCCTGGTTATCCCCACTTTTAAAAAGAAGAGGTTAGGCGGAGCTAGGTTCTCTCTTCTGGCCCCTCGTTTTTGGATTTCACTCCCTCCAAATATCAGATCTTCCTCATGCTATCTTCAATTCAGAAAACTCTTAAAAACATGTCTGTTCTCCCAAGCATATGATTGAATCAGCTAGCTGCATACTATTCCCTATATTCAGCGCCATGATACCGTATAGTGTATGTGCGATTAACAAGTAATTTTAATATAACATAACAACATTAATAAGTCATTCAGAAACGCACCTATACATGAGCCTATCTAATAGACTCTCCATCTCTTCCTTAAGAGGCCTACTCCGCCTCAGACCTTCTAAAGGTACCCATTTCCGACCATTGTGGGGGCAGCACACCAGTCCTGCATCCCTTGAATAAGAATTTCACCAGGGAGCCTCATTGTCCTTCGAAAACAGAGCGAGTGCCTTCCAGGGCAACTTCTACATGACAGCCTGTACCATAGTCTCTGGTACCATTGATAGACTGTGGGAGGATCAGAACTCTTCCAGTAGAAGGCAATAGTTAATTTTGCCACCGCCAAGCACTGTAAAGCTGTTTACCATCCATGTTTTAGCTAGTGTGTACTATCGGGTCTTAAGCCTAATACGAGTGACTTTGGATTAAATGGGATGGGGAATTCAAGAACCTCTTTCAAGGCGTCAGCAGTCTGAGTTAAAAAATGTATTAGGGTTAGGACATCCACACTAGAAGTGTACTATGTCTCTAATTGAGCCAGAGTTTCTTCAGCAGGGGCTGATGGCTCTTGTATACATTGGAAAGAAGACTAGATCACAGCAGTGTCCTAGGTACAGCACGCTCAGCGGTGCCCCAGGCTTCCATGTACACAATTTTTGCCAATTTCACAAAACCACAAAGCAATTTTACAATGCAAACTGTAGTTTATTAAGTTGGTTTTAGAATTAATGTCCTATTCACAAATTTTACATCACATTTGCCGACGACGAAAATACAGCGTCCTTAACAAAAGGCGAATTTTCATCGATGTTGCTCCAAAATCCCAATGTATTTCGGGTGGAAATCACCCTTCGTCAGGAGTAACTACAAGTTAAGGAAAATTACTGATTACATTAAATCCCTCCATAGGTTCAACAAAATTGGCAGACAGAGAAAAGAGAAAGGAAAATACGACACAGCTCAAGTTTCAACATGAACTAGAAAACCAGCATCTTGAGGGTGCCTCCTTGGTGCACTGGTGACATAGATTTATGCAAAATAGTATCCCAACATCAAAAGTGATGACTTGAGTCTTTTGGTTTGAATATGTCAAATGTACTGATGTTACGTGGAAACCGAATGTGCCGGTAACTGTTTATGTATATGAAAAAGAACTGGTGTAACAAAAGAGCTGGTGGAGAAAACAGCAAATTCCAGCATGCACTTGTGATAGTATTAAAAATTGGCCAAACGAGAAGTAAGACATGCTTCCACCACCAAGTGAAACTGACTGAGCACAAATGATACCAGATACATAGCAGACGTCGATACGGATCATGAATATAACTGATGCTATCCTGCACATAAACAATCATAGGCAAATTGCAGTTTCTATGTGTGCTGCACAAGGCATAACGCATTTCTCCTCGTTTCACCTGTTTAAGACAAGGTTTTCCTTGGTCTTAATTTTGGCACTGCCTCCTATTTACACTGCCCTTGTAAATAGGAGGCAGCGTCAAAATCAATGGGTGTTGGGGTGGAACGCCCACCACAACACCCATTGCCCGCCCCTTTCACTCTAAATACAGCGTGAAAGGGGGCCTTATTTACAAGGCAGCGTTAAGCCACGTTAAGGCGAAGCTCCTATTGCCATCACAACGTCACTAAAAGTGATGTTGCGGTTGCAATAGGGGCTTGTAAATATGCCCCTTAGTGCGACAATCAGCATGCACAAGGAAGCAGCAAAAGGGGATGGTGAAACCATACCTTTAAAATGTCATAAAGGGGCGCAGCGGGCCAACTTGTTAGTGTTGTGTAAGGCGACCAAGATACAGGCCCGGTTCTAGCGGGTGGGCCGGGTGGGCCAGGCCCACCCAAACATGAGCCTGGCCCACCCAAACAGGAGCCTTGGCCCTCGCAGTGAGGACTTGAAGGCAGGCGCGCAAAGCACACGTGTGTGTGTCAGCCCGGGCCGAGACAGCTTCCCGGGCGCGCACACACAGACAGTTTTAGAGATTATCGCAGCCGCACCCGAGTACTTCACAGGTCTTTAAAAGACCATTTACATGTTAACGAGGCTTTGTTTATTTTTTCACCCCTTCACCTCCACATGGCAAAGGCGACAATGTTCTGCTGCGTGGATATTTCTTTTTCTATGCAGCGCAGGAGAAAAGAAGTTTGTTTATTCCTATTCACCTTTCCTAACCCCTGCAGCTGCTTATCACATCAGGCTGTGACACAAAGTTTGACTAACGGAGTAGGTAAGAGAATGTGTTACTATTTGTTTTTCTTTTTAAAATATGCACAGGCCCAGCAGGACACATACTTCGTGAGTGCTTCATTTAAACAGTTTTTATCATTATCATGGCCGATGCAGGACAACAATAAGACAATACAAAATGCCCAGATAACGCTGGTGATAAATGATCCTGCTGGAGAGCAATCGTTTCTGTTGGTAGTTTTTAAATGCAGATGAACTGTATTTTATGTGGAAGCTCAGTGGGTTACTGCCTTTGTCACAGAGATCCTTGTGTTACTTGCAGTTCAGAAGTTACAATCCTATCATAGGACAGTGACCAATGAACTGTCATCAAAGAGCTGCATACAAACATGAATGGTATAGTTAGAACTTCGCTTTCTTTTTTTGTGATATAGTTAGAACTTCCCCAGTCTTTCATTATTCTAATGTTGCTAAAATGAGTATGTTTGGGCAGATATACATTTTTAGCAGTAAAGCTGACCCCCATGGAATACTCTTTAAATCCTAAGGTTGTGTTTCCCCCGACCAAACCCTCTTAAAATATACTGCCCACCAGTATGGATGACATGTGATTCATACACCTTGTAATCCTCATTGGCTTATGTGACATTCCCTGTAGACTGATTTACATACTTGTATGATTCATTGTCTCTGTATAATGTGTGCGTGGTGTAAAGTACTGACACACACTACACTGATATGAGTAGCGCTGTACAACAAATGAAATGCATATGAGAGAGGGGCTATGTAAAGATGAGGGGCACTGTTGGAGGGTGGCAGTGAGGGAATCCGAGGAGGTCAATAGGGGGAGGGGCTATGGAGCGATGAGGGGCACTGTTGGAGGGTGGCAGTGAGGGAATCCGAGGAAGAGGTCATGGGGTGGAGGGGGAGCTAGGGAGAGATGAGGGGCACTGCTGGAGGGTGGCAGTGAGGTAGTCTGAGGAGGAGGCCATGAGGGGGATGGGCTACAAAGAGATGAGGGGCACTAGTGGAGGGTGGCAGTGAGGGAATCCGAGGAGGTCAATAGGGGGGCCATGGAGGGATGAGGGGCACTGTTGGAAGGTGGTAGTAAAGGTTATTTACGGAGAAAGAGGTTATTGGTGCGGCGCCAAAAAGACTTTCGCATCAGCACTGAAGCCGGCCCTGTCATGGCCTTTCTGTTTTTCTTTATTTAATTAGCAGTCGGGTCATAAGGGCTACTGTGGAACATACTTTAAAGTGCGTGCTAATTATATTTACCGCTATATTCAATGTTTTAAGTTTGAAGGTGATTTTACTAATGTTTTTACCGGGAAAAATGAAAGTGGAGCCCGATGGGGCCTGATATGGGGCTGGGGCCCAAGGTCAGCTGTGAGATAAGGTGCACTGGAGAGGAGTAGTGGATAATCAAGCCTGTAAGGAGTGCGTTGCAGAGTCCGGGGTCAGGTGGAGGTAGTAATGAAGAGGGATTCTCCCTGAAGACTCGCACAGAGGGAGCCTGAGTAGTGTCACTTGCCTGATACTCCCACCTCAGAAACCTCCTCTTCCCATCAAAGGAACATTACATGGAAAAAACACTTTTTCAGAGTGATAATATTTAGAAAGAGATTTGGAAAAGAGTGCGTTTTACTGGACCTTGTAAGACTAAGAAGAGATAAAGGAGGGCCCTGAATCAGGCCTGCCTAGCCATATATGCGACAAATCGAGCCCGCAGTGGCTCACCCAAATGCACCCTTGGCCCACCCAAATAAAAATTCCTGGAGCCGGGCCTGCCAAGATAAGGTAACTACAAATCGGGAAAAACAACAAACATGCAGTGGTGAGGATCTCCAATACCGTAGTTATAAACACAGTGTACAAACGGCTTAAGATAATTACCTGTGGCAGATTATGTCAAGCTCACGGTAACCGCACAAAAGCAGCCAGTAATTCTGTGAGTCAAAAACATGGAGGTATTAACACTCACAAAGTAGCCAGACTCCGAGAATTACAAACAGGGCCGGCTTTAGGGCAGTGCGACCGGTGTGGTTGCACTGGGCGGTGACCTGGGGGAGAGGGTTGTGCTGTTTTTAGCAATAACTTATGATCGGAGAGATGAGGGGCACTTTTGCCTGGTGGTAGTGAGAGAATCCGAGGAGGCAGTAATGAGGTGTGGGGGCGCCAAAAATGATTGCTGCACCGGGGCCCACCAGCGCTAAAGCCGGCCCTGATTGCAAAACGTTGTACTAACAAACCAAACTCACCGAGAACTGACTGAGATACCGGATGGGATCCCAGTAACCGAACACTAAAAAAAAGGCGCGTATTCACTGAAACTAACCGCCACTAATTGGTGAGACACGAACGCGTGACCGGCGTATGTGGAAACCAACAACAGACTACACGCACTACAGAAAAGGTATACCTGTGCCATGGATCATAAAGTGTGCTCCGGTACGGTGGTACTTGGAGCATTTAAATTTGGTGTTAACAAATACGAAATGTGACCGCCTCGAAAAGAAACCACTCACTATTGTGAAGCATGTATATCCATATGTGAAGCAAGACTAGCGCTGTTTACAATGTGACGCTGTTGACAGTATGGTACTTCTATGGAGAAATCGTTTACATCATTCACATACCATTCAGAACAAAATAAAGCTTGTCAGGGTGTGTGACACCCGCAGGAAACATTATGATAACAAGAAACGATTAATTTAATAATAGAATATATAAAAAGAATGTAGCAGAATTCGATCAAATATTGCAGAAGCACAGTGCATGTGTAGAAACATTCTGTATCAACACATGTGTAAATGTTACAGCCACGTGTCATCATGCAGTGAGAATCAATACACAATGTCAGTATTTACTACGGCATCATTTGGGTACAGATGTCTAAACAATGGAATTTTAGGGTGCTAAAGGTCACATGGTAAATATAAGCAAACAAGCGTAACCTGTCACAATTGTTGGGAAATGCATGTATTCAACTAACATCAAAATGTGTGTTAATATGTTTACTGTGGGGAAACTACTAGTCATCATTGAAGGAAAGTGCAACAACTTGCAGGGTGGGAGAGCTGATACAAAAATGAGGCTATGATAAAAAAACTATGTAAAGAAAGCATGCTAGTTCCAGCTTATCATTGAGACCCCTTGGGATAAGGTTGTTCAAGTACTTAATAAAATGTGTTTCAAGTTGCGATAAGTGTTTCTGTGTATTAAATTCTGGATTCTCAGATATAGTTTCCAATACCATGAATCTGAGTTGTGCAATACTATGATTGTTGTCCATCCAATGGGCCAAAAGAGATGAGGTCCTATTCTTAAGTCTGATCATGATTTTTCTTCAGTAATGCGCACCTTAACGCTCCTCTCTGTTTTGCCCACATAAAGTAATCCACAAGGGCACTTTATGGCATACACAGCCATTTGAGAATTGCAATCTGCTGAGTGCCTCAGTTGAATCAGTTTTTCAGTTTGAGGGTGAGAAATGATGTTGCCTACGATGACATTGCCACAGTGGATACAAGTGTAGTCATGCTTCATTGCTGGTCATGACAATAGCTCTTTCATGTTCTGGGTGCATGTGTATGCAAAGAGTGGCTTATTCAAGAAAAGGCCCTTGAAGTTTGATCAGTGGGGTTAGAAGGGGGGTGAGGGTGGTCTGCCTATGGCGACACGAGTTTTGGGGGCAGCAGCCTCACCCCCGCTCGTATCTGTGACAGCCGCAGGGCGGCAGACACGCGGGAATCACCAGCCCCCCCGCTCTTACATGCAGGCCGCCACGGGCGGCAAACTCAGGGGTTGCCATTGGCGGCCAAAGGTCTAGCTACGCCACTGAGTCTGATTCTGTTTGCAGAAGCTCCCAGCAGTGTAAGATGACACTAATCACAGTTGATTGAGTTGAAAATGTAGATTAAAATTTCTAATGTATTTATTTTTAATCCCAATAGTTGTTTTGTTTATGTCCATTCTTAGAGAATCCCACCCTTTTTATTCAGTTTGTATATCAGATGTTTAGATCATCTTCACATGTGACCATTCATTTACCAGATTGACCTCTAACAACAGTGTGTAAAGCTTTGATATCACCCCTCTCGAATTAATCAGTGTACTCCTTTTTTAGAGGGGAGTTTTCTCTCAATTTGTGGTTCCTTTGCAATAGGATGCAAGTCCTAGTGGCGAAGCTGAGCATAATGGAGCAGTTCTGATTCCGCCTGGCCAAAATCTTGTTTGCATTGAATAAAAGATTTTATATCAAGGCCATGGAATAAATCAGAGCTCATTCAGCAACTTCCTTCTCTCCAGTTTGCAAAAGGACCCTTTACAATCACAGGTGAGAAACTAGTATTACAATGTATTGATGTGAAGGGACAAGGGAATGACGTAAGCCCTAATCATGCTGCCACCATGTTCCACACCGTTGGTCGTGTTTACTGGTGTCAGGAGCCAAGCATTCCTGTGCAACCAGATCACGTCCCCCATTGGTCGTCATATTATTTTGTGGTACATGCAGTGCTTAAATTAAGCGGGCCCACCACAACTCATTTATGAAAAACAGAAGGGGAAGATGACAGAGTGAAAAACAGTGACAAAGGGAGAAGGCAGGGAAAAAAGGAACCTACAAGAGTGAAATAAAGGGACAAAAAGTGTATGGTGGGGAATGAATGAGGCATGAAGTGGAATCAAGATTACACAGCCTTGATATTCGGCAACCCTGACATACTGCAGCGCCAGCATCAGGCTTCTGAGATCTTTCTGGACACTGGCACTTATGTTATTTCATATTATGCCCCAGGTACATGCCTGCCCATATCTTGTCCAATTTTGGTTCAGAAGCCAAGTAATACAAGTAGAATTCCAGAAGCGCCAGACCCCATCTGACTTGGATGGCCGTAAGAGAAGGAATGGTACCCTAGGACTCACTGCCTTCTGTATGAATCTCTCAGTGACCTTATCTAGTTTGCTGGACACGTCTCTATCTTTGTTTGTAATGCTTGGAACATATTTGACACATGGACAAATGTTAATTTTGAGTGTGTTAATATGTCACGTCAAGGATAAGTCCAGGGAAGACTATCCACCGAGATCTCTTTTGTTCTCCTCTAAGACGAGGGGGAAGTAGGCTTCAAAAACCTGTTGCGTCTTCTGCGCTAATCTTCTACCCAAGTATTTTATGTTTATGTTTTGATATCCCAGCGGAAGGGGTGGACGACTCCTGCCAGTGTTTGCGCTGTCTGGGGCAGCAGTGTGAGATTAACATGGAGGAATCAGAGATTGCAGCACATTGTTTATATATAGGGAGAGTTTATATTTTTCCGTCCCGAAAGTTATGCCTCGGATGTCTCCTGCACCTCTTATTTGCTCCACCAGTGGTTCAATACTTAAGACAAACAAGAGAAACGACATTGCACATCCCTTCTGCATGTCCATGCTTGAGTTAAATATCTCTGACATGATTTAATTCAATTAGATTCCGGCCGTTGGCTGCCTATAAGTGCCACAACAATAGACACATATGGTAGGGGCAAGATGCATCTTATTCTTAGTTTGTCTTGAGACGGACCAGTCCACTTGTTTGATATTTTTTTCTGTCTTCAATGAGACCAAGTTAGCTGGGATATTTTTCTTCAGGGCCTGTTCTACCAAGTGGAGTGCCTGTCTAATATTACCATGTTCTGTCTTGAGGCGGTGAAACCTGACTGATCAGCGTGAATAAAATCTGGAAATGTCTTTTCTAATCTGGTAGTCAAGATATTTGAGTACATTTCATTCAGTGAGACAGTCGATCTATATGAAGCATATAGCTGGGGGTCTCAGACTTGTTTAGTCAATGTGGTTTTAACCACTTTCCATCTTGTGGACGTAATCTCACAGCATTCTGCCAAATGATTGACTAGTTCATCTATTTTATAAAAGGCTTGTAGAAGTTACTCAGTTATTTATGCTTTAATCATTTGTCTTATCTCGTCCTTGGTAATCGGGTTCTTTAGCGATTCTTGCAAATTATTTTGTAAGTGTAGGGAGGGGGTTTAATTTAAATATTAAGTTTGTGATTACTCATTATACCGGCGTTTGGAGTAGACACTCATAAAATTCCTTAAAGAAATGGTCTTTATCTTTGTCTGCTTGTAAGATCTCTCCTCTGGTAGAAGTTAGCTACTCCAGCACCTTGAGACCCTCACGGGTGATTTGCCACACTCAATCTCAATATTAACTTTATTTTGCATTAAAAGTGCATAAAAGTACATAAAATTCATTGCGAACTGTTAATATATTACTAAAAAATATTGTACAGACGACCACATTATATCAGATCAGACATCATTTCAATAAATTATTCAAGAGATTTTACATAACTATTTAAAAACGATAAAATATTATAAAATAATGAAGGCTATAATGGTGGTGGTGTGCTCCTGTAAGGAATGACAACCCTTACCAATAGGGCTAATTAGCGTGTAATCTACGCATTTGGACATTTAAATATTGCGTAGGAGCAGTGGGAAGATGAACATATATCCCCTTTTAGGACACACACAATGTGGCCATCATTATCTGATGTCAATTAAATCACGGTAACTTTATATTAACAGTCTTCCTAGTTTTTAAAATAGCTTGTAAAAACGACGCCATCATAAAACAAACAAAAGGTGTTTCTAACTGTAACAGAACTAAAACAGCCGATGAGTGATGACACAAGGTGAGTTTACGCAATAGCGGGACAATAAACTTTTTCCTCTCCGTAACATATAAGGCACAGAAAAATAGAAAGTGGGAAGTAGTTTGTTTAGATGAGGCGTCGCATGGACGTACTGGTAAATGGTTTGGTGAATATGTATTTTCTGGAAAGCCCATAATCAGAGGAACGTAGTTTAATCTTAATCTTGTCAGCAAATAACGGTGCTGGGGATTCACAACAAAAGAAAGATAAGAGGAACTACCGCATAACACAGGAGGAGAGGCCAGGTAAGTTAATTTATTCCTCTCCCATCTTATCTGTTCACTTTTTGCTATGAAGAGCTCTTTCAGTCTTGACTTGGGGTACGAATCACAGCTGCTAGGATTTTTATATAAATCCTCCAGACCCATGGAAGTAAGTGTCTGTCTTACATACGTTAACCAAGGAATAGTTTCAGCACAATCAAGTTTCATGATGTCACTTATGATGTACTGGTTAAGATGGACCTTTTCCAGATTGAAAGCCACAGCAGCAGCGGGGCTATTTTGATCGTATCGCTGATATAAGGCAACCCCAATTCCTTATGGGCAATGTAATTGCTGCAGGTACCTGGAATTGACAAAAGCCTTTTAGCGAACTTATCCTCAATGACTTGTAACTCTTCTATGTACACTCTATAAATCCCAAATTGATTGATTGGTAGATTGAATTTCTCATTTACTCCGTCTTCCATTATCCTCTCAATTGCTTCATTAGGTGTAGGCCTATTTTATATTGTGCAACATATGAATTTGTTTTCAAATGTAGGCCAACTCTTCTTTGTTCATATAGATGGAACTCAACTGCCCCCCTTAGCGTTGTCAGTTTCTTCAAATCAGCTGTAGAGGGCCTTTCCCTGTTATCAGTCTCACTTTCTCTTATCTCCTTCCCCATTTTTAGAATGTCTTGCAGGGTGCCATCAAAAAGATACATTTCCCTCATCACTGCCTTAAAATTCCTTGGGTAAGACCTCTTCATTTTCTTTAGAAGTAATGTAGTCCTCAATTTGTGTGGCTAATTCAGCTCATAGGATCGTGTCTATGAGAATTCAATAATAGGTGCAGTTTCCACAAAGGTGTCCGTTTAGATTTTAGTCTCAACTATTTTAGGTGCATCATCCGAAACAGCGATTCGACTGCCAGCGTTGTTAATGGCAGAGAATAAAGGATTACTTACTAAAATGAGATCTATATGTGTATAAGTGCAGTGAAAATGGCAGAAATAAGTGTAGACTCTGTCGTTTGGTTGTAGTTCCTGGCAACAGTCCCTTAGTCACAGCTCCTGTAGGTTTCCATTGAGTTTATTAGAGAAGGCGCCTTTCCCTCTTTCCCCTAGCCTGGATCTTTCTAGTCTGACCTCCTATGCCAAATTGAAGTCTCCCATCTGCATCAAATTGCCAGACACTATTGCTGCAAGTGTTGACAGGAAGACAAGTAAAAACTTTCCTGCGTTGAGTTTGGAGCATATTTTGGCACAATTATTAGAGGATGGCGTTCTAGTAGAACAATCCCATATCTCCCCTCCTTATCTACCTTAGTGGTGGTCACTTTTCACTGGCAACCCCCTACAAAAATATATGGCAACCCTGTTGTGTTTTCAGGTAGACACCCTTGATATGCTGTTGGATAGACTTTGTGTTTCATTTTCCCTTGGTCAGATCTGAGGAGATGAGCCTCCTATAAACATAGAATGTCAAGTCGGTGTGATCCAATTTCCCTCCAGATCGTTCCCCCTTTAATTGGGGAATTCAGCCTCTTAACATTGAATGAGCTTATTATGACCATAGTGAGTGCAGCTTGCTGTATCTGTGTAGCCACAGAGGAGTTCAGTCAACTGGCCAATGAAGTCCACTTCTTTGTCCTGGGTACAAGTCCCAGTCCTTCAGGACCCCACCCATATTACAGTCAGCAGGTCCAGTCCTCTTCTGATCTTCCGTAAGTCAAGGAAGTGTTCGGAAGTGGGTAACTGAATCTGCCACATTTATGCCTGGCATTTACTATTGGGCAAGAATAACTACTGGGCATGTCCTAACTAATGGGGTAAAAGTTCCTGGGGCCAGCCCTACCTACGGTTTCAGAAGTTCCTATTTACCCTATTGCAAACAACCCTGCAGCGCCCTCACTCTCAGTGTTCAAGATGGTAACATCCTTTTTCCCTTGTGCAGAGCCTCTGTTCTTACCCAATGGTGAGGCCAGGGTAAATAAGCAGTCCCCTCCTATGTAGTCACTCAAAAACTGGTCTGGGGATATCTTTCCTCCCACTGGGTTTGGTGCTAGCCGGACTTCAGCATACAAAGCCTGGGGCCTTTGTAGGTGTCACCTAACATTTACTTGTGACAGGGCAGGCTCCTCTGAAGTAGTTTAAGGTACTGAGCCCACCCCAACTGGTACAGGTCAAATGTTATAGTTTAAAGTGTTTAATCAATACCTTGACTTTTTCTATATGAAAGCTACAGCTTGAACAGTGGCAATGTCGTTCTGGGCCTAGTCACTGGGGGAACGTACAATTTCTAATGTCACACATATTTCACTCTTAAATATTGTGCACTCTATCTTGTAGGTGACTTATTTAATATTTAAAATCAGGCTTTCCTACCTGTAAAAAGGGTGATTTTGAGAGGTCTGTGCAGCAGGTTTTAAGCTGCTGCTGTTGGGCTATACCAGCTATGCCTGAAGCCATGCTTTCACTTTTACTGTAGTGGATGGCACAACACGTGCAGCAGTTCACAAGTGGCATTTAACTTTCCATACCAATGGTGTACTTCTGCACAATGGTGTTATAGGAAAGTGAAATGTTCCAATCCGGTTTTAAGCCAAATTAGACATGTTTTAGTGGTCGAAGAACTTTCACTGGCCACTGTGTAACAGTGTCCCTGGGTCGGAGTTCATGTTTAACAGCTAGTGAGACCCAAGAAATAGGAAAAATTGGGGATGACCATCCACAAAGGGGTCATTTTACTACAGTTCTTTTTTGTTTTTGGCCTGAACGTAGCTTTTTTGTGCAAAGTAATTTGTGACAAGTCTTAAACAAAGGTGCAAGAGTGACCCTAAAGGAAAAGACTGATTGTTTCCTTGATGTTACTAATTGTTCCTCCTTCTATTTGAAGTAATGGAATTTAACCAGAATGTCTCTAGGTTTGGTGTTTTGTTGTGTATTTTCTGGCCCCCACACAATGTGCCCTATCAAATTTGGCCTGGGATAACAGTCACCCAAAATATTCCAAAACAGGCTTGCCATAAATACCAGAATGTGTGGGAGATCTGCCCCCTCCTCCAAGCCTTTAATCCGAGCATTATACCTTCTAGAATGTTTTTTGAGGTCCTCCAGTATTGAAGAGTTATGTTCATCTGTCCCGCCATCCTACTTATCCTATTTTAAGATTCACCTTTACATTTCTCATGGGTTCCTGCATAGTCCTCTACCTCTCGAATTCTAGAACCAACTGCATCACCGTCCCTTCGGCGGTTTTCTAATTTGGACCCAAATTAGTTCTTTGATTTTTGAATTTTCCTCTCTATTTCATATTTGATGTTATCTTTGAGGTCTTCTCCTAGTACTAGTAGAGCAATTCATGACTATCATATTCCTAATTTTCAGCTCACCGTGGGGTTCTATTTTCACTGGATTTGTTTTTGTTTTAGGGGTTTGCTGCCTGAGGCTTGTACAGGAGAAGTTATGTTTGTATATCTTTATGGTATTGCAGTAAACATCTTCAAATTATCTTTTTTGGGAGGCATTCAATCTGTAACCAATATTTGCCCAAGGGTGGGGAAGACTATGGGGCTGATTACGATGGCAGGGAGACCGCCACTGACAGGCTTTCGGTGACAGTCTCCCCGCCATCGTAACCAACTTTATTATGATGGCGGGCGGATGTGTGGTGGTCGTAAAGACCGACCACCACGCATCCGACGAGCTCCTTCAGCCCACCGGTGGGGCGGAGGGGCTGAAGTAGCTACAATGGTGGTGGTGCCTACCAGGCACCGCCGTAGGGATTACGATGTCCCTTTCCACCTGCCTGTTCATGGCGGTTAACCCAACATGAACAGGCAGGCGGAAAGGGACTTTGAGGGTCCATAGTGGCCCCCCCTTACCACCGGGCCCCCAGACACGGGACATAGGTGGCACCTATGGTGCCCCCTACATATCCCTGCACCATGTGGCAGGCACCACATGGTGCCTGCCACGTAGTGCAGGGAAATGTCAATTGTCCCTTTTTTGCATTGTGGCGGGTGCTGCAGTCAGCAGCACCCACCACAATGCAAAATATAGGCAATGTGACCGCCTCGGTGGCGGTTGCATTGTAATTCGTACTGTGGGACTGCCGCTTTGTAGGCGGGCGGTCCCAAATACGAAACGATGGCAGACGGACTGAAGTTTGTCCGCCATCGTAATTAGCTCCTATGTTTCTGGTGCACCACTCTTAATAGGAATGATGCAAACCTCCCTATATATTGAAGCTCACGGACTGCCTAATGTTCTTTAGACTTTTCCGATCAGGATTCCCCCCTCATGAGTATCATCTGCTAAATCGGTCTTCTTGCCTGGGTCATTGGCCTTCCCTACACACTCGTGCTGGAGAGCATAGGGGAACTCATGTGAGCGCCCACCCTCTCCAGCTCCTCTGTCTCTGATGAGCCTTGTCTTTGCAGTGTTTCAGAATTGGCAGTTCGCCCTTCCTCCTCTCCTAACACTACTGAGAAGAGCACGCTCCATGCTTAAAAAAACACAGGCAGGGTTAATCCTTCCGCAAGCAGAAAGAGCTGGAAAGAAAGATGTTCTCAGTGCTCAGAAAGTGACAGGACTGGTGCTTCTTGCTGTTTTTCTCTACTCAGTACATTTCTGCTGAGACTCCAATGCAGACAAGAGATTAGACTTAGGTCTGGGATAGAACTAGTGCACTGGATGATGTGCATCCCTGTGTCTGACAAGATAATGGCTTGAGGGAGGACAGGCTTTGAGGTTTGAGAGAGATAAGCCTTAATATATGGTTGCTAATGGACATAATTTGGTACCCTCCTTCTATGGATGTCATGATCTAGGCTGCTGGACGTGTAGGCCTGTCCTTTGGTTGTTTGGGTGGCTACTCTGGTTATGATTCAATGTCTATATCCATTAAGGGCTGTTGCCCCTTCTGGAAGATGTCAGTGAATCTGGTGACCTACACCCATGTAAGGCTATTGTCCTGTTTGAAAGATGTCAGGGATGGACAGCTCAAAACTCTGTCCATTTTATTCTGAACTAATCTGGGCTGGAGGATGTGATTGGAAGGATGCTGGGGATTCACAACAAAAGAAAGATAAGAGGAACTACCGCATAACACAGGAGGTGAGGACAGGTAAGTTAATTTATCCCTCTCCCATCTTATCTGTTCACTTTTTGCTATGAAGAGCTCTTTCAGTCTTGACTTGGGGTACGAATCACAGCTGCTAGGATTTTTATATAAATCCTCCAGACCCATGGAAGTAAGTGTCTGTCTTACATACGTTAACCAAGGAATAGTTTCAGCACAATCAAGTTTCATGATGTCACTTATGATGTGCTGGTTAAGATGGACCTTTTCCAGATTGAAAGCCACAGCAGCAGCGGGGCTATTTTGATCGTATCGCTGATATAAGGCAACCCCAATTCCTTATGGGCAATGTAATTGCTGCAGGTACCTGGAATTGACAAAAGCCTTTAGCGAACTTATCCTCAATGACTTGTAACTCTTCTATGTACACTCTATAAATCCCAAATTGATTGATTGGTAGATTGAATTTCTCATTTACTCCGTCTTCCATTATCCTCTCAATTGCTTCATTAGGTGTAGGCCTATTTTATGTTGTGCAACATATGAATTTGTTTTCAAATGTAGGCCAACTCTTCTTTGTTCATATAGATGGAACTCAACTGCCCCCCTTAGCGTTGTCAGTTTCTTCAAATCAGCTGTAGAGGGCCTTTCCCTGTTATCAGTCTCACCTTCTCTTATCTCCTTTCCCATTTTTAGAATGTCTTGCAGGGTGCCATCAAAAAGATACATTTCCCTCTCATCACTGCCTTAAAATTCCTTGGGTAAGACCTCTTCATTTTCTTTAGAAGTAATGTAGTCCTCAATTTGTGTGGCTAATTCAGCTCATAGGATCGTGTCTATGAGAATTCAATAATAGGTGCAGTTTCCACAAAGGTGTCCATTTAGATTTTAGTCTCAACTATTTTCGGTGCATCATCCGAAACAGCGATTCGACTGCCAACATTGTTAATGGCAGAGAATAAAGGATTACTTACTAAAATGAGATCTATATGTGTATTAGTGCAGTGAACATGGCAGAAATAAGTGTAGTCTCTGTCGTTTGGTTGTAGTTCCTGGCAACAGTCCCTTAGTCACAGCTCCTGTAGGTTTCCATTGAGTTTATTAGAGAAGGCGCCTTTACCTCTTTCCCCTAGCCTGGATCTTTCTAGTCTGACCTCCTATGCCAAATTGAAGTCTCCCATCTGCATCAAATTGCCAGACACTATTGCTGCAAGTGTTGACAGGAAGACAAGTAAAAACTTTCCTGCGTTGAGTGTGGAGCATATTTTGGCACAATTATTAGAGGATGGCGTTCTAGTAGAACAATCCCATATCTCCCCTCCTTATCTACCTTAGTGTTGGTCACTTTTCACTGGCAACCCCCTACAAAAATATATGGCAACCCTGTTGTGTTTTCAGGTAGACACCCTTGATATGCTGTTGGATAGACTTTGTGTTTCATTTTCCCTTGGTCAGATCTGAGGAGAGGAGCCTCCTATAAACATAGAATGTCAAGTCGGTGTGATCCAATTTCCCTCCAGATCGTTCCCCCTTTAATTGGGGAATTCAGCCTCTTAACATTGAATGAGCTTATTTTGACCATAGTGGGGGATGAGTGGTAAAAGTCTTATTTACTTGGATGCGTTTGAGATGCTGCAATACAGTTCTTATGCCGTGGAACCCCTTTTATTCGCTTAGTGAGCATATACATGGCATTGTCCTTGGTGGAGAGCAATTCAGGACCCCTCTCTTCCCTACTTGAACAAACCATCAAAACTATAACCACTTCTAAACTCAAACACATTGACCTTCGTGTCGATCTAAGATTTTAATAGCTATCTCCACTGTTCATGGAGCCCTGCTCCAGGCTGGACTCTGTAGAGTGAGCCTTCAAAGCTTCTGACCTTTTGTCTTTTGCTGTGTGTTTGCACATATTCAAAAATTAGCCCGGAACGCTGTCTTCACATGTACATATACTGGATTGTCTCTTCTCTTGGATTTTGTAGCAAAGTGGATTATTATTTGGGGTGGCCAAGCGTCCACCTCAAAGTATAAGGCCGCTACTTTCTTGATGTCACTCAAATTAAATCAAATAAATCTCTTTGCTCAGTCCCTGGTAACGTGACATAAAGCAGTCAAGCTTAAATCAAAGGCAATGTGTAAAGTATTTAAGCAGTGCATACACATTCGAAAAGGTCACACAAAACACAATAAAACACCACAACTACTTTCAAAAGAAAGAGAAACATGTTAAGAATAAATTAAGACCAACACAACATAAATCCAATAAGGGGGAACCGAAGAGATGAATTTTTTAAATGTAATTGAAAATGGCACTAAAATCAAAAAGCATCAATGATAGTCAATGGAAGCAGTAGGCCAGCCCCTAGGTTTGATTTGAGGCTGACCATGATGGAGCTCTGGCCGGATATAAGGAGCAGATTGGTCACAATGAAAGTCTAAAAGTTAAAACGTTTACAAAGTTTCTAAGTCTCACTTCAAAGAAAACAGAAAAACATTGACATTTCTTTTCAGTCCCAATGCAGATAGGTACTCTGTTACATTTTGAAAAAAAAAATTCTCTCAGAGTGGGCCGCCACAGAACCAAAGGCTGGATATCTGAAGCAGGTTGATCCCGCTGATTAGGAGATTTATCTTTGAACATTTCTAAGTCTCAAAGCAGAATGGTACTTTTTTGGGAGGTGCTGGGAGCCTTTGGTGAGATGAAGCTGAAATTCGATCTGACATCATGGAACTGCCGGATACTTTTCCAGCAGGTTCCCCTGAAGTTCTGGAGTAAAAGTTCTTAAAAGTTTTGACATTTTCTTCTGGTGCCCAAACAACCACAGAAGTACCCTTCTAAGGCCCCTAGGACATAAGATAGGGCACTTAAAGACCCTCAGGGTGTCAGGTGGAGGTAAAGAGCAAAGTCCAATCCAGGTCCAGTTGACATTGGTCAGCCGGATACTTCAGAGAAAAAGCCTCTTGCAGCTTGCTGTATCTGTGTAGCCACAGAGGCGTTCAGTCAACTGGCCAATGAAGTCCACTTCTTTGTCCTGGGTACAAGTCCCAGTCCTTCAGGACCCACCCATATTACAGTCAGCAGGTCCAGTCCTCTTTTGATCTTCCGTAAGTCTAGGAAGTGTTCGGAAGTGGGTAACTGGATCTGCCACATTTATGCCTGGCATTTACTATTGGGCAAGAATAACTACTGGGCATGTCCTAACTAATGGGGTAAAAGTTCCTGGGGCCAGCCCTACCTACATTTTCAGAAGTTCCTGTTTACCCTATTGCAAACAACCCCGCAGCGCCCTCACTCTCAGTGTTCAAGATGGTAATATCCTTTTTCCCTTGTGCAGAGCCTCTGTTCTTACCCAATGGTGAGGCCAGGGTAAACAAGCAGTCCCCTCCTATGTAGTCACTCAAAAACTGGTCTGGGGATATCTTTCCTCCCACTGGGTTTGGTGCTAGCCTGACTTCAGCAGACAAAGCCTGGGGCCTTTGTAGGTGTCAACTAACATTTACTTTTGACAGGGCAGGCTCCTCTGAAGTAGTTTAAGGTCTTGGGCCCACCCCAACTGGTACAGGTCAAATGTTATAGTTTAAAGTGTTTAATCAATACCTTGACTTTTTCTATATGAAAGCTACAGCTCGAACAGTGGCAATGTCGTTCTGGGCCTAGTCACTGGGGAACGTACAATTTCTAATGTCACACATATTTCACTCTTAAATATTGTGCACTCTATCTGGTAGGTGACATATTTAATATTTAAAATCAGGATTTCCTACCTGTAAAAAGGGTGATTTTGAGAGGTCTGTGCAGCAGGTTTTAAGCTGCTGCTGTTGGGCTATACCAGCTATGCCTGAAGCCATGCTTTCACTTTTACTGTAGTGGATGGCACAACACGTGCAGCAGTTCACAAGTAGCATTTAACTTTCCATACCAATGGTGTACTTCTGCACAATGCACAATGGTGTTATAGGAAAGTGAAATGTTCCAATCAGGTTTTAAGCCAAATTACACATGTTTTAGTGGTCAAAGAACTTTCACTGGCCACTGTTCCCTGGGTCGGAGTTCATGTTTAACAGCTAGTGAGACCCAAGAAATAGGAAAAATTGGGGATGACCATCCACAAAGGGGTCATTTTACTACAGTTTTTTTTGTTTTTGGCCTGAACGTAGCTTTTTTGTGCAAAGTAATTTGTGACAAGTCTTAAACGAAGGTGCAAGAGTGTCCCTAAAGGAAAAGACTGATTGTTTCCTTGATGTTACTAATTGTTCCTCCTTCTATTTGAAGTAATGGAATTTCACCAGAATGTCTCTAGGTTTGAGGTTTTGTTGTGTATTTTCTGGCCCCCACACAATGTGCCCTATCAAATTTGGCCTGGGATAACAGTCACCCAAAATATTCAAAAACAGGCTTGCCATAAATACCAGAATGTGTGGGAGTTCTGCCCCCTCCTCCAAGCCTTTAATCCGAGCATTATACCTTCTAGAATGTTTTTTGAGGTCCTCCAGTATTGAAGAGTTATGTTCATCTGTCCCGCCATCCTCCTTATCCTATTTTAAGATTCACCTTTACATTTCTCATGGGTTCCTGCATAGTCCTCTACCTCCCGAATTCTAGAACCAAGTGCATCACCGTCCCTTCGGCGGTTTTCTAATTTGGACCCAAATTAGTTCTTTGATTTTTGAATTTTCCTCTCTATTTCATATTTGATGTTATCTTTGAGGTCTTCTCCTAGTACTAGTAGAGCAATTCATGACTACCATGTTGCTAATTTTCAGCTCACCGTGGGGTTCTATTTCCACTGGATTTGTGTTTTGTTTTAGGGGTTTGCTGCCTGAGGCTTGTACAGGAGAAGTTATGTTTGTATATCTTTTTGGTATTGCAGTAAACATCTTCAAATTATCTTTTTTGGGAGGCATTCAATCTGTAACCAATATTTGCCCCAGGGTGGGGAAGACTATGGGGCTGATTACGATGGCAGGAAGACCGCCACTGACTGGCTTTCGGTGACAGTCTCCCCGCCATCGTAACCAACTTTAACGCCCGCCATATTATGATGGCGGGCGGATGTCTGGTGGTCGTAAAGACCGACCACCACACATCCAACGAGCTCCTTCAGCCCAACGGTGGGGCGGAGGGGCTCGTAGTACCCTACAATGGTGGTGGTGCCTACCAGGCACCACCGTAGGGATTACGATGTCCCTTTCTACCTGCCTGTTCATGGCGGTTAACCCGACATGAACAGGCAGGCGGAAAGAGACTTTGAGGGCCCGTAGCGGCCCCCCCTTACCACCGGGCCCCCAGACGCAGGACGTGGGTGGCACCTATGGTGCCCTCTACATATCCCTGCACCATGTGGCAGGCACCGCATGGTGCCTGCCACGTAGTGCAGGGAAATGTCAATTGTCCTTTTTTTGCATTGTGGCGGGTGCTGCAGTCAGCAGCACCTACCACAATGCAAAACATAGGCAATGTGACCGCCTCGGTGGCGGTCGCATTGTAATTTGTACTGTGGGACTGCCGCTTTGTAGGCTGGAGGTCCCACATACGAAACGATGGCAGACGGACTGAAGTCTGTCCACCATCATAATTAGCTCCTATGTTTCTGGTGCACCACTCTTAATAGGAATGATGCAAACCTCCCTATATATTGAAGCTCACGGACTGCCTAATGTTCTTTAGACTTTTCCGATCAGGATTCCCCCCTCACCCTCATCAGTATCATCTGCTAAATCGGTCTTCTTGCCTGGGTCATTGGCCTTCCCTACACACTCGTACTGGAGAGCATAGGGGAACTCATGTGAGCTCCCACCCTCTCCAGCTCCTCTGTTTCTGATGAGCCTTGTCTTTGCAGTGTTTCAGAATTGGCAGTTCGCCCTTCCTCCTCTCCTAACACTACTGAGAAGAGCACGCTCCATGCTTAAAAAAACACAGGCAGGGTTAATCCTTCCGCAAGCAGAAAGAGCTGGAAAGAAAGATGTTCTCAGTGCTCAGAAAGTGACAGGACTGGTGCTTCTTGCTGTTTTTCTCTACTCAGTACATTTCTGCTGAGACTCCAATGCAGACAAGAGATTAGACTTAGGTCTGGGATAGAGCTAGTGCACTGGATGATGTGCATCCCTGTGTCTGACAAGATAATGGCTTGAGGGAGGACAGGCTTTGAGGTTTGAGAGAGATAAGCCTTAATATATGGTTGCTAATGGACATAATTTGGTACCCTCCTTCTGTGGATGTCATGATCTAGGCTGCTGAACGTGTAGGCCTGTCCTTTGGTTGTTTGGGTGGCTACTCTGGTTATGATTCAATGTCTATATCCATTAAGGGCTGTTGCCCCTTCTGGAAGATGTCAGAGACACTGGTGACCTACACCCATGTAAGGCTATTGTCCTGTTTGAAAGATGTCAGGGATGGGCAGCTCAAAACTCTGTCCATTTTATTCTGAACTAATCTGGGCTGGAGGATGTGATTGGAAGTGTTTGTCATTGTCAAGATAAATTGATTGTGCAAGCTGGCAGAGTGTGAGACGAGAGGCTACTAAAGCCCTGACACGGCATGATATGAAATGAAAATTACAGGCATGACTTTGGTAAGGTATCAATATGTACTCCTACGCTGGTGTGTGTTAAAGATGGTTGAAAGTCCCCATTGGGGGCGTGGCCAAGATGGCGGTGAGCACGGACGTGTGGAACTAAGCTCCGCTCCAGGCCCGCCAAAGAATCCTGTATTCTTCCTGATTCGGCCGGATAAAAACTGCATGCCACACAGCGGTGACATCCTAGTAACGGGGTTGATGTTTGCAGCCGAAAACCGGACGAAGACGTGACGGCGGACGTTGCCTATCCCCAAGCTGCCCGAAGCCACAGACCTCGAATACCGAGGACCCGCCCAATTGTGCAGCGGATCAGCGTGCGCTGGCTACACTGCCCCCTCGTTGAGACGAGTGCGCCGTAAAGGCGCAAGACAACGAGAAGGCCGCTGATCCATCTTGGACCTGCTGGATGCCCCCGTGACCCATGTATGCCATATCCTCCTGTGGCGCGGTGAGCCGAAGGACGGGGCACTCCCGCGGCGCACCGCTGCCTGAGTGGTATTGGGCCGTGCGGCCTACTGAGGGGCGCTCCCCGTTGGCGAGCGATTACCGGGCGGCCCTGAGACGAAGGGACACCGCAGAAGGCACATTGCGGGACCCACGCGACTACAACCTGCGGGCGCCCCGAATTGCCTGCTGTTGAGGCCTGCTGGTGCACTGGCCCTGCTGGGGGTGTCTCCCTCCGGCAACCATGGAGATTGTGTGGTTTAGGCGTTGGCGGCTCTCCTTGCATGCGGGCCCTGCTGGGGGGGAAAAAAACAGCTCTGTTATGTTATTTTAAAAAAGTTTATAAAGCGCTCGAATACCCATGGGTGTCTTGGCGCTGGTTGATTGGCAGTAGGTGAGGGTACTGGCTACCTAGAGGTTAAAAAGCCAGGTTTTTGTTAGTTTCCTGAAACTCAGCAGTTTGGGAGCTGCTTTAATGCTCATTGGTAGACTGTTCCATAGGGCCGGGGCTGCAGTGGTAAAACAACTGCCTCCCCATTTAAGTCTCTTAAACCTGGGACAGGACACTGTCAGGATGTTTTTGGATCGAAGATCTCTATTTGGTACGTACCATGAGAGGAATTCTTTTAAGGTAGCTAGGACCTAGATCATGCATGGCTTTATAGGTAAGGCATAATGCCTTGAATTTAATGCAGTTATTTACCTTCAGCCAATGCAGTTCCTTAATGGAGGATGAAACTGGATGGAATTTAGGCAGGTCGAAGACGGGCCTGGCTGCCGCATTCTGTACACTCTGAAGTTTCTTCATATGTTGTTTTTGGAGTTTGGTGAAAAGACCATTACAGTAATCCAGTTTTGCTAGGATTAATAAGGAAACAACTGTTTTTCTGGTGGTCAAAGGGATAAAAGGAAGGATCTTTCTAATGATTCTCAGAGTGTTAAAACTGGCCGAGACAACTGAGCTAATGTGTTTATTAAAGCTCAGCTTGTCGTCTATCATTATACCTAAGTTTTTTACTTTTTGAGCAGGGGTAGGGAGGGTTCCCAGGACTCTGGCCTACTGCCTGCCGCGCCTGTGGCCCTCCGGGCTCCTCCGGACCTGACGATCCTGACTGTGGTGTGCCAATCAATCAGTGTTGGGACCCCAACGGGGGAACCGGGGATGTGCGGATCCAGTGTGGGATCATTGGGGAGTAACATACTGCAGTGTCCACATTGACTCACCCCCTCCTTGGCAAGTGACTCCCACCTGTGAGATACCAGTGCTATGACAGAAACAGGGCCCCTGACACCTGGACGCCTGCCACTCCAGTAGATACACCACGCACCCAGAGCGTAAAGCTACCTTGAAGTCATACGTGCAACACGGGCTGGTGGGACACTATCGGGGTTACCTGGCGGATCAGTGAACAGTGCCGGACGACTCTTCGAGCTCCTACACCTGCACCCCATGCTTTGCCCGGTTGCGCCGTGCCCTCGGACCCGCGTCCTGGTGGGCAATTGACAGCTACTGGTTGCTGAACCACCTTTAGCCTCCCGCTAGGGAGCAATAACAGGCGGACAATCCAACTGCGATACACCAAAAGCCCATACTGTCATGATGGGAAAACCCAGAGCGGACAGGACACAATCTCAGCCACCCGATACAGTGTCCCTTGCCCCTGGCACAATGAACACAGAGTACACTGGGCCCACGAATCCTGTTGATCACCACAATCAATCGCACCGGTTTGACGAACTGATGGCAGCGATTTTAGACATCAAACCTACTCTGGGCCCAAAGATTGACTCACTCAGTGTCGACATAGGGTTCTTAAGAGAGGACCATAAAAAGTTGAAAGATAGAGTGGAGGAGTCGGAATCCGCTCTAACGTCTTTGCGCCCCACAGTGACAGCGACGGCGGACCAGATTCAATCGCTCCAGCAAGAGGTGGAATATCTGAAGACGCGTGTGGAGGACCAGGAAGGTCGGTCCCGCAGGAATAACGTACGCATCGTAGGCCTGCCGGAACGAGCGGAAGGCCACAGCATGGAGCTCTATTTAGAGTCCTGGTTCTCTATGGAAGTCCTCCAGGGTAAGAACTCGAAATTATTTCCGGTTGAACAGGCCCATAGAATACCGGGGGGCCCCCTGCGCCTGGGCAATCCTCCCAGACCTGTGGTAGCGAGGCTATTCAACTACCGGAACAGGGACCACATCTTGCAGGTAACCAGAGCCCATGGCCCATGGCAAGTGGACAATGCAACAGTTCACATCTACCCTGATTATACCCTGTCAGTGCAGCGCCGCAGATCCTCCTACTCGGAGGTCAAGAAATGCCTGCGAGACCACGAAGTCCAATATTCATTACAATATCCAGCCAAACTGCGCATCCGTCATAAAGACAGCACCATCTTCTGCGCCACCGCAGAGGAGGCCTGGGCTTGGATAGATCAACATGGACTCGCACACTCACCGCCCACTGTGGTGTCGGGTCCTCGCCAAGCATGGAAACTGGTGGGTCCGCGCAGGGGGAAAATGAAACGACCAACGAAGGCCCAGCTAGCTCAAGAACGCGCACAAGCTATAAAATCAGCGGAACACATCGGCAACCCTACATCTCCCCAAAGATCAGAATCGGACTCAGACACGGAAATGGACCAAACACTACTTCTCACTGCTTCGCAGCACTCAGAGCTATCGGGGGGTGGACCAGCTCTCACCCCGCAGACCAACTTGGTTGATCTTCCAGAGGTCTATCGGAGAATCTAAAATGGAACCGCGTATTGCAAATGAGGAAGTTGCCGGCTTGAACCAATCAGGCGGCCCACCGGCAGCGACATATGGAACTGCTGTGGCCCCCCAGAGAGCGATAAGTAGCTGATACAGCACCTTTATATCCTTTGTTCCTTCTTCTCTCTCTTCTATTCTTCTTCTTGCTATTCTCATTTTTTCTTCTTCTTTTTTGTCCCTCTGCTTCTTTACATCCTTATTTCCGGAATAAGATATCTTTTGGGACGCTCCTTTGCGAATCTTTTTATTGTCTTTTTTTTTTTTCTTGCTTCATGTTATATTTTGATTAATTGCATTTCAGTGCAGATGGCCAATTGCCCGTTGGCAAGTCGGCCGGGGGTGGGTCGTTGGGGGATCTTATCATTTGTCTCGATCTGTCCATTTCTTCACGTTGTACGGGGAGTGCGGACTGACTGGCTGTTTTGTTATTCCGGGGGGTGGGGGTTAGGGGCGGCGGACTGGTGGGGGGTGGTGCTCGGCCTACAATCCTGTGTTTGCCTATCCCTTTATTGTCAGCTAGATGGCTAATGGCGATTACACTTTATTGACTTAGAATGTGCGTGGCCTGGCAGGTTGCGCCAAACAACACAAGGTATATCAATACTTACGTAGCCATAGGGTCTTGTTTGCATTACTACAGGAAACACACCTGACTTCACAAACTCTTGCGTCCCTTCTTAAGTGCTGGAGAGGCACGGTCTTAGGTACCACATATTTGGGGTATGTTAGGGCGCCCTTATATGGGTGGCACTGGGCGTCCCTTAGAAGATATTACAATCACAAATCGACACACAAGGCCATTATGCAACCCTGGAAGGCCTCTTGAATGGTACTCCACTGGCACTGATATCCCTCTATGCTCCAAATTCAGGCCAAGCTACATTCCTGCAGGCAATTACACCGTCTTTACTCACAGACCCATCAGCACCAACATACTGGGGCGGAGATTACAATGGTGTGCAAGATCTCACCCTGGACCACTCACACCCTCCACTCCCGGGGGCGCAGTCCGTTAAACTGGCACAACACATGAGGGAAGGGATTACCAACATATAGATACACAATGCATGGAGAAGCAGGCACCCCGAGTTGGGGACCTACTCACATTATTCTGCACTCCACGACCTATACACGAGGATAGATACCGTATACTGCTCAGATAATACCCTACATAGCATATTACATGCGGAATACTTGGCGCGCCTGATTTCAGGTCACAGTCCATTGCAACTGCACCTTGCGTGGGGGGTGCAGAAGCCCAAAGTGTCGACCTGGCGCCTCCCCCTTGCGACACTCACCAATGTGTCATTTCAGACCACCTTGTCATGATCCATCGACTCATATTTCCAGACCAACACAGGTACAGCCTCGAGCACGGGGTGGAGTGGGACGCGTTCAAGGCAGTCCTGAGAGGACATGCCATCAAGACTACCTACGGCACCCGTTAGTCACTCACAGATGCACTCCAAAACCACGAACTGGAAATACAGAGATGCGAGTTGCTCTCTGCCACGGATCCCCATGTTGGCCCCTTACTGGCCCAGGCCCGCCTAGCATATAAAGAAACACTTGATAATCTTTGCGCGTTGGACTATAAGACATATCTTGCCTGTCGGCACTCTGAGGGGGACAAAGCCGGGAAGATGCTGACGCGGCTACTAAAAACAGACACCTCGCAACCTCCCATCACAGCGATACTCACGCCACTGGGGCTATAGCGAATACCCAGGAAATGATCATTCTTTCTATGAATATTACACCTCCTTATCTACTGCCCCTGATGCCGGTGACCCCACCCTTATTCAGCAGTTCCTGTCAGATGTTCAACTTCCACGGATAACGCAACCATACTATGATTCGCTCGAAAATCCTATCACTACGGATGAGATCTCTGAAGCCATCAAACAAATGGCGACAGGTAAGACCCCGGGGACGGACAGTTGGCCGTCGGAGTTTTACGTGGCTCATCCTGAACAACTTATCCCCTGACTGGCTAATATGTACATAGAAGCGTTCGAAAAGGGCAAACTTCCGTCTACCTTGCGTGAGGCTACGCTGGTGGTGTTGCCCAAACCGGGCAGAGATCCACTTCAGATGGCCTCTTACCACCCTTTATCGATGCTGAATTTAGATAGACTATAAAATCCTAGGTAAAATACTTGCCAATAGATTGGTCCAGGCAGAACCCTTATTGGTACATGAGGACCAGAACGGTTTCATTCCGATACCCTGAGCTGGCATTACCTGCTGGCAGTGTTGTCTGGCTTCAAAATAGGCCCTAACTTCCTGAGGTGGATACGTGTGCTATACACGAAGCCACATGCCAGAGTAAAGACAGGCCACACCTTTTCTCCACTGTTGCGATAGAACACGGCACAAGGCAGGGATGTCCTCTGACGCCCATCCTTTTTGCGTTGGCTATGAAGCCATTGGCATGTAAACTGCGCCAACGAGTGTTCAAATGGGGTATATATGCGGACCAGCGGTGGCACATAGTGTCTTTGTATGCAGACGATGCACTGATTTATCTGCAAGGAAAGGTTGGTGTCCTGCAAGGACTGATGGCCCTACAAAATGAACATGCACGAATATCGGGCCTACGGGTTAACTGGTCCAAGTCGGCAGTGTTTCCAATGAAAGTGCTCTCAGCAGATCAGAGACACGCCATGCCTCATACATCATTGGAATGGGCGTTTGATACCTTTAAATACCTGGGGGTCTAGGTCTATCACTCAAGCGCTGACACAATAGACGGAAACTTGGGACGTGCTATCGCCAGGGCTCGCGCAGCTCTTCCATTCTGGCTGAGTATACCTCTATCCCCTATGGGGCGAGTGGCCATCTCCAAGATGCTTGTACTTCCCTGACTTTTATACTTTTTCTCCACACTCCCTTATCGTTTTCCGCAGAGGCTATTCAAAGACTTGGAGTCATTCCTTGTCTCTCTGATATGGGGGAATTCTAGATCTAGGGTAGCTCTCCATAAGCTGTACTTAGCGTTGTCGGACGGAGGCCTGGGTGCACCAAACTACAAACATTACTATGCCGCAGCGCAATTGCAGTGGCCGATGCGGTGGCTTGCAAAGAGCAACCTCACTGAGCTGGCTACCGGGGCATTGCACTGGGGGCAGCCTGCGATAATGGAGTGGCTCTCGGGTTCCGCCACTGTGCTCCAGAAAAAACAAGCCAACATTTTAATGGCGATAGCGAGACGCAATTGGTATAAATGTGTTGCCCAAAAACCAGGCTAAACCATATGCCCTTAACCTACCACTGGAGGTCTTACCGGGCACATTCGCTTGCCACGGCCGCCCGGAATTGGAATCCTGTAGAGTGGAAGGGTTGGATACTTGGGGCGACATGTACTCGGACTCACAATTACAAACCTTTGAGGCTCTGGTGACTGCCTTTGGGATACCACGGGGGACGTTCCGACTCTATTCATTGCTAACGCGTCAATTCCTCCAGACATGGAACAACGATCGCACTGAACCTGTTACATCAAAACTCTTACAAACCTTACTGACGCACGGACGTGGCAGGCACGCAATAACAGTAATTTACACTTACATTAGACTTTATGGCGCGCCTCTTTTGATATCATTGCGTGCATACTGGTACACGGAATTGTCAATCACCATCACTGACAAACAGTGGGCACAATGCATCAGTCACCCCAAAACCATATCCACGAACCCCAGACTGAAATATACACAATTCAACTATTTACACTACACATATTTAACACCGCAGAGGTTGGCACAGATGTACCCAGCCTCCGCCGACGTGTGCCCCAGGTGTCTGAACCCTGAGGCAACGTTTATGCACATGGTATGGACGTGTCCTCGCATTCATTCATACTGGAGCGATATTGCGGCAGTGCTCACGGAGGCGGCAGGTGTCCCGGTGATGACCCAGGCGACTCATTTCTTACTGGGAATTACGAAGTGTAGCGCCTCTCGCAAAGGCCTCAATAAATTCTTGGATCTAGCCATGGGCCCCGCAAAATGAAAAATAGCAATGGCCTGGCAGTCGCAACTAGGCCCCAACACACAATCCTGGCTGTTAGACCTTCATAAGGCACTAGTCGCAGAACACACGGTGCAGCTGTCCAATGCTCCACGTGCACCCACACGGACTAACCCCACTCAATAGCAAGATTACTTGTCGTCTATAGAGACCAAATTAACCGCGACGTAGCCCCCCCCCCCTGACATAGTTTGCAAATCCGCTGGATGCCCTTAGTGGGCCATACCCTCATATATATGTAACCACAACACATATCTATGCCAAGTGGGGTGGAGCTTGTCGGGTATCCTGAGTCGGGCTGAGGGCATTACTCCATCCCCCCCTTGCCCCTTCCCTGCGTACACGTTCACACTCATTCAACCACACACGTGGTCCCATGCCCCGACCCACTAATGCTGAGGATTCACTCGGACCAGTCAAACGAGATCAGCCTTTTTCCATTATTTTATACAGTTAACAGTTCAATTGTTTTGTAATGCAATAAAAATTTGTATCTGAATCTTCTTTTTATTGTCCTGCGAAACTGTAGGCGATTAATGTCAACATTGCGTTCATTTTACTGTATCAGTTATACCCTGACATTCTGCCTAAGTTACACAAGCAACTGTCATTGTAATGATATCATTACTGACGTACGAATATTATTTGTACATTCTGTTGAAAATCAATAAAGAATATAAAAAAAAAAAAAGATGGTTGAAGGTTTCTTTTGGGCATTGGGCTGAGAGAAGGAGTTTGAGGCGTGGGTTAGGTGCAGGGCGTGGCCTGCGGTTAGGGCCTGTGCTCAACGGCCCGTAGCTGCCACCCCCAGGCCCTGAGCCCAACATGCGAACACCATGCACAGCTGGCTATGTAATATAACAATATAAAGGGTGTCATTTTAAGTAAGGCAGACCTACTAACTTTGTCAAAGGGTCAAAACACCAAAATATTTAACAAATGCGGACCTATTGGCTTTATCAAGGTATCAGCACAACATATATAACAAGCATTGGCATAGCCAATAGGTCTCGCTTTTGGGACCTTATAAGTATTTAGTTATGCAGCATAATATCCTTGGTGCAACAACATCAACTGTTGCATGGCTAAGCACTTATAAGGTCCCAAAGGCGAGACCTATTGGCTATGCCAATGCTTGTTTTGACAAAGTAGCCTTGATGTGACTGGAAGAAGCCCACCACAGACAATACCACCTGAGTACTCCGATTAGAATAAAAGAAAAGAGTAAAGTTATGATTCTAAAAACTACAAAAGACTTCTAGTCTTTTGTAGTTTATCGAATCATAATTTCAGGATTCCGCCTGTCTCCCCTTGCCCTCTCTGACTCCCTCCCCCTCAAGGGCCGACTTGAGCATTGGTGGTCATAAATTAATTAATGCCGGGCCTGTAAGCTCGCGACGTGAGGTGCAGAAAGATAAGAGCCTCGGCCAACCAGACAGTTTCAGTTTCATCATGATGAAACGGAAACTCTGTTAGCAGTAGTGCTCCTCCATCTCCCGATTTATTGTAGTCAACGTCGAAGGTTTTTTCGATCGTTTTTGCTCCTGCGCAATTAATATCCCATTCACAGCAGTACTGCACAGTTTCTTTCTGTCTTATCTGTGAGTGTGCTCATGTTAGTATTGGTGCACTTGCTGCCTAGTTTACATGACTCATTGTAAACTAAGTGGCAAACGCTCCAATACTTCGGTCGAGTTCACGCTATAATAAAACTGCAAGAAAAAACAAGGAGACAGGATCCCGATGGAGGAACGGGAGAGATCAGAGATTAGGGAAGAAAATGCAACTGGAAAGGGAACTTGGCCAACAAGAAGAGAGCGAAAATGGTGCCGGTAATGGAAGACAAGAAGGCGTGGGAACGGCGACCGTGATGGGTACTGGCGGTGCGCATTTAAGTTCCGAGGGAGGAAGGAGTAAAGAAAGGGAAGACAGCAGAGGACAAGATGGGACCAAGAACACATCGGGCATTGATACGGCTTCGAACGAGCAGAGAGACGAAGATGGCAATGCAGCTTTTGGGAGAAAAGATGTAAGGAGAAAGGGGGGGTAAAGAAAGAGCTTTGGGCCGAACAAGCACAGGAAATATGAACAAAGAAAACAGAGGGGCTGTTACTGATGACGCAGGAGATCGGATCTCAATGACAGAGGGAGACATGAGATGAGAGAGGCCATAGTACAGGAGACAAATGTGGAAGATGGAATGGCAGAGCATCCTCCATTAGTGGAGGATTAATCCGAATTCAGAACAAGCAATGGCCGCGCGGCCGTGAAACTGACACGGCCGCGAAAGTGAAAGTAATCGCGAGGGAAGCCATATGGCGCCTGATCGCGCGTGCACGCTCGCGTGAACGCAAGCTGGTCGCCAGCAAAAGCCACTGCTGTTTGCACTTCCAAAACCCGCTTACTAAAACTCTCGCCAGAGTAGCGCATGCGCTGGCTCAGGCGAGACCTAAAGATGGACCTATTGGCTTTGTCAAAAAACTCTAATAACTATAAACAAATGTATATATTATATATTTACTCATTGCAATGTTTGATAATAGTGATTGTTACAAAATATTTTAAGTAAAGCATTATTTAAAAAAAACATTAAACATGTCTGAGTCTTTTTTAACATGTTTGCGGCCACATACTGCAGCCATAGCGAACCACAGGGCCCCCCTGCACTCCAGCTGAAGAGCGTACAGCTCCAGCTCGTGAAGCTTTAAAAGAAAATGTGGTAAGCTCTCCAGGGGTCATAGATTCAATGGCACAGGCGACTTATTGTGTATTTTTATTAATATTACTCCCTGCAGCTTCTCTCTGCAGCACTCCACAACATTTAGAAGAATGGTTGGTGGGGCACAACCAGGAAGAAAAAATATTGGGGCCGATTTATCAAAGTTTTGCATTGCCCTTGCACCGCTCAAGGTAGGGCAAGTGCGACGCAAAACCTAGATGAGATTTACCAAGTCACGCAAGGCATATATCCCTGGTACCTGATCCTCGTATAGGGGACCCTCAGATGGTGGTGCACTTTAGGGTGAGAAACCCATTCAAAATCCAACTCCACTCCTTACAAAAAGGATAACACACACTCCGGTACAAAACAGAAGTAGAAATAGACAGTAAAATAGCATTTTTAATCCAGTGCGATCGTGATAGCCACAAAAAAACGTGTTTTGAAGCAACACACATGCGCCTTGATCAGGGGTCCCGTGAGCCTGACTACTTCTGTTTTGTACTGGAGTGCACGCTATCCTTTTTATAGGTAGAGTGGAGTTGGATATATATATAACCAAAAGTTACAGGGACGTTATAGTTAGGCTCAGATTTCACTCGTACAAAACCAATGAAATTCAGCAGTTATGGTTACCTGAGTTAACTATATATTACGCCCCCACAATGCACTGCTTATGACCTCACATATTACATCACTCATGACAAGGCCAGTGACATCACTGATGACCTCATCAAGCGAGTGTAAGTGTTTTAAAGACTTTATGGGTGGTCCCTGTAACCTTTGTTTTTTCTGTGAATTTCTCAGGCTTTTTTAATTCTATTTCCTAACTAAAACATCCCTGTAACCTTTGGTTTTTTAAGTGAATTTCTAAGGTTTTTCAAATTCTATTTCCTAACTATAACATCCCTGTAACCTTTGGTTTTAACTGAATTTCTATGAGTTTTTAACAAGTAGTCACATTTGTAGAGGGGTGGAGAAAGAGGGCAGGGCCTCCAACCAGCTCTCAGGAATCCTGCTATGTTGGACTTACTGGAAGTAACAGGAGTGCTTCTGGGCCCCCAAGACCCCTCAGCATCCAAGAGGACTTCATCCCCCAACAAGAAGTGCGCTAGGAGGCGCGTTTGCGGAGGGCATGGTCTCCGAATACCTCTCAGCAATTCCGCTGTGTGGGACTTACTGCAGGTAATAGGAGGGCTTGTTGGCCCTCAAGGACCCTATGGAGCCAAGGACACTTCATCCCCCAACCACCAATGGACCAGGAGGCGGGTTTGCAGAGTGATGGAGACAGGGGGCGAGGCCTCCGACAACCTCTCAGCAATCCCAATGTGTGGGACTTACTGGAGGTAACAGGAGAGGTACCTGGCCCCCAAGGAACCTTAAGAGACAAGGGGACTTTATCCCCCAACTAGTAGTGCAGAAGGAGGCGCATTTGCTGAGTAGTGGAAAAAGGGGCTGTGGCCTCCAACTATCACCCAGCAATACCAACTAGTAGTGTGCCAGGAGATGCATTTGCAGAGTGGTGGTAAAAGAGGGCAGGGCCTCCGACGACTTGCCGTCTTTTTTTCCCTTTCTTTTCTTTATTCGGGAGGGGGAGGCGCATGGCCCCCCTTCCCTGGGCCAATTTGGGCCCAGGGGACCCCATACTCCGGGCCAGCCCTTTTTTAGGTCTCGCGCCTAGCGTTGCAGTGCGCAGCACTGCTCGCGCAGCGCGAGACCTTTAGAAATGGCTTCTGAAAACGACCCACACGCTCGTGCGTGTGGTTTTGTTTTCGGAACCCCACATTAGCTGGAGCGTGCGTTTTTTTAAAAAAAACGGCACGCGATTGGTGAAAGGCGGGCGCATGGCCCGCCTTTGCCGCGCCCATTCCCGACGGTGGCCAGAACGCGCAGCAGCGCGCGTTTGTCTCGCTTTTGCTGCTGCGCTCCCTCCCCCCGCTCCTCTGTGGTGCGCGCGCACCACTGGTTTTAAGTTCCGTTGTCTGACAATATGTCTTCAGCTAGCGCTGCATGAGGCGGCAGAAGAAACCGGCCTTAGTTAAGTGCCTGTAGGGGAAGGACCTTGCTCGGCTGGTATCCCGGGTTACGGGCGCTTCTGTTGAGCCGTTGTGGGCTGTTGCTTAGCTGTGTCGGCTGCTCGTCCGCTTCCTCAGGCCTAGGCTGGGAGCAGCATGGACCAGTCACACCGCGCCTCGGTGCTGGCCGCCTCATGCCTCAGCACCCCGGTGAACCTGCACACCCGAGCCCCCGTCACCCTGTACGAGCGGCAGCAAGAGGAGGAGAGGTGGCGGCGGCGAGACAGAGGAGCAGCCCTGCACAGTGTTTCTGAAGAGCGCACGTCTTTGTGCAGACTCTCTGGGGTCCCCAGGTCAGCGAGTTACAGCCGCGCTCTGTGTACGTACAAAGTACTGCACGTACCGAGGTACGTTGTGATACAGCGTGCGTGAGGTGGGTGGGGATCGTGCAAGCTTTACCCATCCACGGTGCTTTGCCAGCCGTCTCACCACTGTGCCAGAAAACTCAGCTGTGCCAATTAGCTGACATGTACACCAGTCCCCACTGTAGCCGATATCCCCAGCTAAGCCATCCTCCTGGCTTCTGGGTCAATCACTCACTACTCTGCTACTTACCTCCGTACACTCATTTAGTTTCGCTGCCAGCGCCTGCGTTACACCCCGCATCCCGTGTGTGCCATAACTAGAGTTGAGCATCACCACAGTTTCTACTCCCAGACACTGTCTCACCTTTCTTTTCTCATGAGTTCACCCTCTCCCTGTCCTCAGTCTTTCCTCACCGGCCCCTGCTGTCCTCTACACCTGTCCGTTCCTCGTCTTCACCAGTCCCCTCTCCCTCATTAGTATCTGCTCTCCATTTCAGCCGTATTGTCACTCCCTTCTCTTCCTGCTGTCCTTTTTATCACTCCAAAATCCATCTCTTGCTCATTCGTCTCTGCTCTCCTTTTATCCGTCTGCCCTCTCCCTCTCTCTCTTATTAGTCCGTGCTCTCTTTCACTCATCTGCCCTATTAGTTTGTCCTCTCCTTTCACCAGCCGACCACTCTCCGCTCACACATCCCCGCTCTGCCTCCCGCCTGTCGCCGCTCCCTCATTAGCCCCTTCTCTCTTTTAACCAGTCTGTCCACAGTCAGTCAGTCAGTCTACTCTCCAGTAAGTGCTCCCTGCTCGCTCCCCCTTTCATCCGCCTATCTACTCTCCCGGCTCTCCTCTTCACCCAGTCCTCTCCTGCTCACTAGCTCCAGTGAACCATTCCCCCGTGTGCCACCCTCCCCACGCTGGTATTTTGTATCCATTCACCATTCGACGCCCCCGCCCCCTGGTTTCACTCGCATCCGTCTGTCCTGCCTCTCCCTCGTTGGTATCCGCTCTCCATTTCGTCCGTCTGTGCCCGCTCCCACACTGCCTCCTGCGCTTCTTTCAGCAGGCCGTCCCCGCTCCACTCACTGGTCCTCTGCTCACCTTTTCACCCGCCTCTCCCCGCTAGTCCGTGCTCCTCTTTTCATCATTGGGCCTCTCTCCCATATCTGGTTGTAGTTATCCATTGGCCAGTCTGCTCTCGCCGCCCACCCCCCAAATTCGACCATCCTCCTGTTCGTCCGTCTGTCCTCTCTCCCTCCTTAATATCTGCCCGTCTGTCCCTCACCAGTGCCTGCACACTGCTCTCCTTTCCATCAGTCCATAATCTCCGTTCCTCGTCTGTCCCTCGTCTTTCTCCTCAGCTGGTCCCCTCTCCCTCATTAGTCCCCGCTCTCTCTTTTTTCGCTCCTCTCACTGGGTCGCGTTTTGCTTTCGACAGCCTGTCCTCTCCACGCACTCGTCCCTTCTCTCTCGTTTTCATTCGCCTCCCTCCCCCTCACTATGATCTGCTTATCTTTTCAGCCGTCGCCTCCAATCCCTTACTGGCCCCTGCCCCCCTTCCACAAACTCGGCGGCTCGGTGGGTTAATGCACCTGCTGGAGCGCGCACGAGGGGAGTGCAGCTATATATAGACAAGGACACACACACTGCGGCCGTTGACGCGTTTGGGTGGAAAGGAGGGAGGGGAAGCTTATCGCGGGTTTGGCAAGTACATAGATGGTCTCCGACAAAATACATTTCAGGACCTGTTTGTATTTCAACAACAAAAAACGCAGATATTTTAAAACTAGTGGAGTGTTGCAAGGTCCCTTAAATCGTGGGAAAAAAACCAAAATTGGGACAGTGCATTTCGAGACCAACTTGCGCACGACCAGCTAAAAGAGAGCGACAACTCAGTGGGTTCATGTGCTGCCACGTCGAACCGTATGGTCATGGAATTAATTGATTCATAAACCACTAGCCTTGGGCCGCCTCAAGGCACTTTCGGCAGACGAGGGGGCAGTCGCGGGTAGTGAAAAAGGCACGTTTTGAATGACCACAATGGTGCCTTCTGCTCTCGTGGTACTCGGCGTTGTCTTCCAAGCCTCCTAAAATCAGACCACCACGGGAAATGGTTAATCTCTCAGGCGCCCTTTGCTGTTGGAAATGAGAGGATGTGGTATAACGACCAGAGCTGCCACTTTGGACCTGTGGAACCGAGTTCGAATCTCGGCGTCGGCTCAACATCCTGTGATCCTGGGCAAATCACTTAATCGTCCCATTCCTATATATGTGTGTCTGTAACGTAACTGGTGCTCATGTAGAAATTCTAGTCGACCAGTTACATATGGTCTCCATTGGACACAGTTGCTTCCTGGCTTTAGGGTGCTTGGGGCAAGCGCTTGACTACTGTGGAGGAGTCCCAGTTGTACCTTGGAATTTGTTTGTGGCACATGGTGGTGTCTGTCGGGGTTTTAATTCGAAGAGCACAGGCATATGGTCAAATGTACATATAATTGCTGCAGCTGAAACCAGTTGTAAATTGTCTGGCCGATTTTTCCTCCAGTGATGCCCCATATTAGACAAACGTAACACAAGCGACGCCGCAGTGGCCTGTGATCTTTTGAGAACACCGTATTGACCGACTAGAGAAATGAGGCTGCGCAGTGGGTTGACGTGCCGGCTGCCGAGTGGCATGTCACAGATATTAGCCATGGTGAGCTTAGCTCAACCTTTCATCCTCATCAGGGATAGGCTCAGTGATTTGGGCAGTAGTAATAACCGTTGCTCATAGTGCCACAGAGCCATAAGCATGTGAAATAAAGAAGCAAGCTATATATATATTTAAACGTTAACCAGTCTGTATTTAGGTCTTCCGGCATATCAGATTAAGAGGCTGCAAATTATCCAAAATTCGGCAGCTAGATTGATCAGGAATGTGCCAATACGACACCACATCACCCCACATCTTCGGAGCCTACATTGGCTGCCGATAGGGAGAAGAATTGAATTTAAAGCACTGACACTTGTATATAGGGCCTTGGGGGAGAAAGGCCCAAAATACTTAAAAAGAGAATACAAAAATATTCCCAGACCAGAGTCCTTAGGTCTAATCAACATGAACTGCTGGTCACCCCCGTTTTAAAAAATCCAGAACTGGAGGCTGTTCCTTTTCAGTGAAAGCAGCTGTCCTTTGGAATAAAATGCCTATATATATTAGGAAGGCTAAGTCAGAAAAATTGTTTAGGAAAGCACTCAAGACGTGGTTATTTAACCGCCCGTAATCCCCCGACTTGCTCCATGGCTTGAACTTTTTGCTGTTTCTCTAGCGCCGGGACACCTCCGTTGGAGGTAGCCGTGCGCTCTATAAATGCAAATAATAATAATAATAATAATAACCACGGACAGATGTCTAGTGAAAAGTGGAAATGTGTAGAAACAATATCCCCCACCTGTGAAACAAGCATTTGCAATGCAATAGGTCTCGCATTTACGCGAGTTTGAGCTATTGACATTGCAAATGACAATGCCTTTATTTTTGTTTTCGTTTTTAAAACATAAATAAAAGGCATTGTCATTTGCAATGTCAATATCTCAAACTCGTATAAATGCGAGACCTATTGCATTGCAAATGCTTGTTTAATAGAGGAGGGGGGCTGGGTGGCCCCCCTACCTGGCTGATTTCGGCCCCGGGGAGCCCATCCCCCGGGGCCCGGCTTTTTTTTAACAATCTTTTTTATAAATTAAAGGCAGGGAAGCAGAGTGGCCCCCCTCCTGGGTCGATTTCGGCCTCGGGACCCCATCCCCCGTGGCCTGGCCTTTTAATTTTTTGGGGAAAAAATTAATAATGGGAGGGGGGCTGCGCAGCTCCACCTCCCGGGCTGATTTTGGCCCCAGAGACCCTATCCCCCAGGGCCTGGCCTCAATTGTGGGTGCCCTGGCCCCACCCAGGAAACGCACTCTGTTGGGGACCGTGCAGCGAGCTCAGGGCTGCCGGGGTCCCTGCTGGCTTTACGCCTCCTGCGGAAGCCGGCATTGCTTTGAGAGAGAGGGAGTTGCTGAACATGCAGCTACCTCTCTGTCAAAGCAATTGTATTCCGCTGCAGGCAAACAAGCATTTTTTTCCTGCTTTTGCTTGCTGGAAGCGAAGCACATTTTTCTATGGCTTGGCAGGAGCAGTAAAGCTCCCTCCAAGCCATAGCAAACAACTATGCCCTGGGAGTGGGCACCCTGGGGCATAGCAGCAGCCGGTCCTGGGGGGGGGGGTGGTGGTCCCCAGGGCCATGTCAGCTCCAAGAGGGGGGCCACGCGGACCCCCTCCTTTGATCTGCACGGGTCGGCCCCAGGGAGGTGGTGGTCCCCAGGGTCGTGTCCCCCTCCACGTTTTTATATTATAGGTCCCCAGGGCCCGGAGGTCCGCGCAGCCCCCTCATTGCTTTTAATTTAGCCTGCCCATGGGAGGTTGTGATCCCAGGAGCTTAAACTCACCCCAGGTGGGGGGGTTCGTATGGCTCCCTCCAAATTGAAAATAACACCCCGGGGCTGTTGGTCCCCGGGGGTCAAAAAAGCCTCAGGAGGGGACCCCCATGCGCCCTCCATTTATTAATACTGCATGCCCCCGGGACCTGGCCCACCCGGGGGCTAAATTGTGGAGAAGTTCGGTAGTCTGCACTGTGAGAAGTTGGCCTGGTATATGCTGTCCACTAGTTATAGTGGGCACCTTGCACCAGTCCAAACGACCCTTATTGATAGGTTTAAAGACAACCTTTATTGAAAGCTATCCTAGTGGTAGCTATGGAGAGCAGCCTTCAGGCTAAGTCTTGAAGGAATGTAAAGCAGCTTGGTTTACCAGATTATAACCTCTTGAATGACCAAATGAAAGGAGAACCACACAAGGTATATATATAAAATATATGTATTTATTTCTAAACACTAACTACTAATCTCTTTATGAGATTAGAGTCCAAGATACACAATATCCCAGTATTAAAACGACAGTAAATAGCACAATATACACTGGGCCCCAGGGGGGGACCAAACCATATATTAAGAAAGTGGTATAAGAACCACGACTTGACTAGACACAGTGCCTATAGCACGTAGAATCGCTGGGACCCCAAGGTAGTGACACAGGAGACCCACGGGGGACGTGTGCAGTGTGAGAACACAGCCGCGAGCGCCGTAGGATTCTATGAGGAAAGTCGCGGTTAGGATATTAAAGCAAAAGGACACTTAGAAGAGGACTTTGAGCAAACTCCTTTAGACTTAAGGGGTTCTAGGGCCAACACCCACGGGAGCACCGTAGTACTCGAGTTTACCTCACCCAGGGAAGCCGGGTGCATAGGTGTCAAAGGGTGTCGGGAATCGTCGTTGATTTCAATGGTGATCTGCTGCAAAGTGCTGCTGCCGTGAAGAAGAAAAGTGTCCGGTGTGATCCAAGCCTGGATCGAAGATGTGAAGAACCTGAAAGCAGAGGGGACAGAGTATGGGTCACTAGCCAGTGACCAGGAGCGGAGCAATTGAATGTCCACCGATGTCGGGTGCTTCAGGTGTGGAGCGGTGAAGCTTGACTCTGCAGCCACGGGGTCCCGGAGACGTCAAGGACAACCAGGAGCCGGATTCGAGCTGTCCCACAAAGGATGTCGAGTGCTGGGGTGTCGGTGCTCGGATTGAATACAACAAGCCTTGGCAACAGCAACCCATGTAGGAAGAGAAAAGATGCTTCTGTGCGGACCAGCAAGGTCCTGGGGACTCCCCAAGCGATGGAGAGTCAGGGCACGTCTGGAGCAACCAGGTAAGCCCAATAAAAGTTGGTGTTGCCTTCTTGGGGACCCACAGGTAAACGGACCAGGGATCGCAAAGGGACCTCGAGAGGAATCACAAAATGGCAGCCCACGGAACACTCGTTGAGTGTAGGCCTGGAATCTTTGGTGTGATCACTGCTCGGGGTCAGGGCTACAAGTAACCCAAAGCTCAGCCTCAGGGGTTGCCGGAAAGCTGATGCTTCTGCAAATGGACGCGGTTCCCAGGGGTTCGGGTTGCACGGTCACCACGAGGGATACGGGCCTCAGACTTGCTGTGGGCACAGATCGACCTTTAAGACCTTGGAAAACCCACCTCCTGTGTGGCAATATTCTTCGGAGTCCGTCGGAGCTTCGGAGATGCCAACCGGTTAGTTGCGTTAAAGGTGCCTGCCAAGCAGGGGAGTAACTCCTTTACTCCAAGGGAGATTCTTCAGTCATCCAGTGTTGTGCAGATCATCGAAGTACTTGGTTTCTGTGTCGGAGTTTAGTCCAGGTGTAATCTAAAGTCCTGTAGTCAGAGGTTCCTACTTTATACCCAAGGAAGGGGTGGGACAAACTCTGGGGACCCACCTATGGGAGGGTCAGGAAAGAGGGGTGGCTACACCCATTTCCTTTGTCCAGTTTCGCGCCAGAGCAGGGGCTGTGTGCCCCTGCAATCGATTTGAGCTGGACTATGCACAGGGACACCAAATGTGCCCCCAGTGCAGACTTCAAAGCACTCTTGGAGTGCACCCACCCAGCCCCAATACACTAAAGCCTGTCTGGGAGGTGGTCACACCTCCCGGTGACAGGAAACCTATTGTCCAGGCCTCCCCTGCCGGAGTTTCATCCAGCAGCAGGAGGGCAGACTCGTGTCTGTGGCTGCAGCATCCATTTTGTGATGCCAGGGTTCTGTTAAGCTGGTACCGGGTGTACCGGTGGTGCCATGTTGCTCCCTCTAGAAGGGAGAAATCATACCTCCCACCCCAGTACTGGAGTGGAGGTATGATTCCAAGGTCTTTGACACCAAACACAACATGTTTCCATGCAGCCATTCTCAAGTTAGCATTTACCGCGAGGTCATAATGCACTTAAGAGTATATGGTCTGGCTGCATCACAAACAACCCCGGAATGAAGATTCCGAAAGCTGCAGAGGGGCTCTGCTCATGCATGAGCACCCTCTCACATGAAACCCAGCACCCTGCCTTCAGGATTGTTTAGGCCAGCCATAGGGGTGACTGATAGGTTTACACGTGCAGTGATATGGAGAGATATAGGGAACCTATATCTCAGTAAGGGGTGCATATACCACCTTACACAGGCTGCAGTAGCAGACCTGTTGTGTCATTTTAAAAGGCTTCCCAGGGGTAGCACAATACATGCTGCAGCCCCTGGTAGGCCTCTGGGGTACCTATGCCCTGGGCACATAGTATACCATATACTAGGGACCCACAAGGGTACCCCAGAATCCAATCTGGAGTCTACCTAAAGTACATACAGTCAATTTAGAGTAGAAAGCAGATACACTGGGGTCCTGATTAGCAGGGCCTCAGTCTGGCTAAGTCGAAAAACAGTGAAACATCAGCAAAAAGTGGGGGTAACTATAAGAAGCAGATCCTACTCTCCTACACACACCCCCTCCCCCAAACGTCAGGACATTAAACTAACCTTGACCAGTTGAGTCTTCATGTTCTAAGTGGAAATATATGGAGAGTCCATCTGCATTGGCATGGTTACTCCCAGGTCTATGTTCCACTGTATAGTCCATCCCCTGTAGGGAAATGGACCACCTCAAAAGTTTGGGGTTTTCACCCTTCATCTGTTTTAGCCATAAGAGGGGCTTGTGGTCTGTCTGAACAATGACGTGAGTGCCAAACAAGTATGGCCTCAGCTTCTTCAAAGCCCAAACCAGAGAAAAGGCCTCCCTCTCAATGGCTGACCAATGTTTCTCTCTGGGGGTCAACCTTCTGCTAATAAAAGCTACTGGCTGATCCTGACCTTCATCATTCAATTGTGATAACACAGCCCCTACCCCCAACTCAGGTGCATCTGTTTGGACAATGAATTGCTTGGAGTAATCAGGACTTTGCAGAATGGGAGCAGTGCACATGGCCTGCTTCAGGTCATCAAATGCCTTTTGACAGCTAACTGTCCACTGAACTTTCTTGGGCATTCTTTTAGAAGTCAAGTCATTCAAAGGGGTCACTATGGATCCATAACCTTTGACAAATCTTCTATTGTACCCAGTCAGGCCCAAGAAAGCTCTGACCTGAGTCTGGGTAGTTGGAGCAACCCAGTCCATGATGGTCTGGATTTTGCTCTGCAGTGGTTGAACCTGGCCTCCACCCACAAGGTGGCCCAGGTACACAACCTGACTCTGGCACTTGGTGGCCTTGATAGTTAGGCCTGCTTTCTGCAGGGCCTCCAAAACATTTCGCAGGTGGACCAGGTGATCCTCCCAGGTGGAGCTAAAGACAGCAATATCATCTAGATATGCTGCACAATAGGCTTCCAGGCCTGTAAGGACTTTGTTCACCAACCTTTGAAAAGTGGCAGGTGCATTTTTCAAACCAAAAGGCATCACCACAAATTGGTAGTGCCCACTAGGGGTAGAAAATGCTGTTTTGGCTTTTGCATCCTCAGCTAGTCTGATTTGCCAGTAGCCAGCTGTCAGGTCAAATGTGCTGAGAAACTTGGCTGAGGCCAAAGTGTCCATAAGCTCATCTGCCCTAGGGATTGGATGGGCATCAGTCCTAGTGACTGCATTGTGACCTCTGTAGTCTACACAAAACCTCATCTCTCTCTTACCACCCTGGGTGTGAGGATTAGGCACTAAGACTACCGGACTAGCCTAAGGGCTATCTGAGGGTTCAATCACTTCCAAATCCAACATCTTCTGGACTTCAGTCCTGATGCAGTCCCTGACATGGTCAGGTTGCCTGTAAATCTTATTTTTAACAGGCAGACTAACCCCAGTGTCCACTTCATGAGTGCACCAGGTAGTCTGACTTTGAGTCAGAGAGAACATATGTCTGAACTGATTGAGAACCTTTCTGCAATCAGTTTGCTGCTGGTCAGTGAGGCTGCCTGCCAAGGCTACACCATCTACTGATCCATCATCAGGGTTCTGAGAGAGCAGGTCAGGGAGTGGATCACTCTCTTCCTCCTGTCCCTCATCAGTAGCCATGAGCAAGCCCATGTCTGCCCTGTCAACATATGGTTTCAGTCTGTTGACATGGAGCACCCTGTGGGGGCACTTGGGAGTTCCAAGGTCCACCAGATAGGTAACCTCTCCCTTCTGTTCAACAATTGTATGGGGGCCACTCCACTTGTCTTGGAGGGCTGCTGGGGCCACAGGCTCCAACACCCATACTTTCTGTCCTGGCTGATAAACACTCAACACAGCCTTTTGGGCATGCCAGGCTTTTTGTAATTCCTGGCTAGCCACAAGGTTTTTAGTTGCCTTCTTCATGTACTCAGCCATCCGGGAGCGGAGACCAAGTACATAGTCCACAATATCCTGTTTAGGGGGTTTGAGAGGTAACTCCCATCCCTCCTTCACTAGACACAATGGACCCCTAACTGGATGTCCAAACAGAAGCTCAAATGGGCTGTAACCAACCCCCTTCTGTGGAACCTCTCTGTAGGCAAAGAGAAGGCAGGGCAAAAGTATGTCCCATCTGCGCCTAAGCTTTTCTGGGAGACCTTTAATCATGCCCTTCAAGGTTTTGTTGAACCTTTCAACTAAACCATTGCATTGTGGGTGATAGGGGGTGGTACATTTATAATTTACTCCACACTCCTTCCACATAGCAGTCAAGTAACTAGACATGAAGTTTGCATCTCTGTCTGATACTACCTCCTTAGGAACACCCACCCTGGAAAAGATTCCCAGGAGGGCCCTTGCTACCACAGGAGCTGTGGTGGTCCTGAGGGGAATTGCTTCTGGGTACCTAGTGGCATGGTCCACAACCACCAGGATAAATCTGTGCCCAGATGCTGTTTGAGGATCTAGGGGACCAACAATGTCAATCCCTACCCTCTCAAAGGGAACCCCCACCACAGGTAGTGGTATCAGGGGGGCCTTTGTAGTGCTACCTGCCTTACCACTGGCTTGACAGGTGACACAGGAGCGACAAAACTCCTTGGTGTCTTCAGACATATGAGGCCAATGAAAGTGAGGGACAATTCTGTCCCAAGTCTTATTTTGGCCTAGGTGTCCTGCCAATGGGATATCATGTGCTAGGGTCAATAGGAAGCTCCTAAACTTCAGAGGTATAACCAACCTCCTGGTGGCTCCAGGCTTGGGGTCTCTATGCTCTGAGTAAAGGAGTCCATCATCCCAATAGATCCTATGGGTACCACTAGCACTCCCAGCAGCCTCAGCAGCAGCTTGCTGTCTGAGGGGTTCAAGAGAGGGGCAGCTCAGTTGCTCCTGGCTCAGATCTGCCCTGGAAGGGCCCCCTGTCCCCAAGAACTCAACCTGATCAGGTTCAAGCTCCTCTGGGACAGTTCCTTCTTCAGGACTGAGATCATCTCCCTCAAGAGACTGATCTGCATTCTGAGGCAGGGGGGAGACACTGCCTTAATCCTACTGCTCCTCCTCTTGGGAGGCACCTGGTCCATTCTTCCAGAATCCAGGGCCTGTTCAGTTTTAGACATTTTTGCCTGTGACCTGGTCATAGCAAACACATCTGCAGGGATGCCCAACATTTCTGCATGGGTCCTGAGCTCAACTTCAGCCCAAGCTGAACTTTCCAAATAATTTCCAAGCAAGCATTCAACAGGGAGGTCTGCACTTACCACAACCTTCTTAGGGCCAGTTACCCCTCCCCAGGAGAAATTAACAACTGCCAGGGAATGGTCTGTCCTGACATTGCTAGCGTTGGTCACTTGGTACATTTCACCAAATATGATCTGCTCAGGGGCTACAAGATCTTTTGTCACCATTGTGACACTTGCTCCTGTGTCCCTGAATGCCAAAGCCTCTCTTCCATTAATTAAGGGCTGCTGTCTGTATTTGCCCAGATTACTGGGACTCACATAGGAGGACATATCCATGCCTCCATCACAGATCAGTACAGCCTGAGTTGGAACTCTGACTAGGCCAGCGTCCATCTCAGATCCCAGGGTTAACCCTACTACACCCTTATTTGGAACACCACCACTTGGAGCTGAACTAGGGGGAACAGTTGCCTTAGGGGCAATGGTGGCGGGAGTTGAGTCTTTGGTCTTTGTACAATCACTAGTCCAATGGGTTTTCTGCTTACAGATTTTACACCATGGTTTCCTTTGGCCTTTTCCTTTGTTAGATTGGGACTCCCCACCAGATGCAGATTTTTGGGGCCCTTGAGAAGACTTCTGGTCTTTACCCTTCTCCCCACCCTTATCAGAGTTCTTAGAATCTTGCTTCTTAGAGTCACCACCTTGGTTCTGAACCTTCTGCCTCACCCTGGTTCTGACCCACTTGTCTGCCTTCTGGCCCAATTCTTGGGTAGAGGTCAGATCAGAGTCCACCAGGTACTGATGCAACAGTTGATTTTGACAGTTGTTAAGGATCTGCTCTCTCATGATCAAATTATACAATCCTTTGAAATCACACACCTTAATGCCAAGTAACCAGCCTTCCAGAGCCTTAGTAGCACAATCAACAAAGTCAACCCAGTCCTGAGTCTGTGCCTTTTGGGTATCTCTGAACTTTAACCTGTATTGTTCAGTGGTTAGGCCAAACTCTTCAATCAGAGCACTCTTCAGGACTTTGTAGTTGTCAGCATCCTCTTCTCTTACAGTGAGGAGCTTGTCTCTACCTTTGTCTGCAAAGAAGAGCCACAAGATTGCTGCCCACTGCTCCTGAGGGACCCTCTGTACCTTACAGGCCCTCTCAAGTGCAGTTATCCACTTGTGGATGTCATCCCCACTCTGGTAGGGAGGGACAATCTTGTTCAGGTTCCTATGGTCATGAGGATGATCTCTACCTCTAGGGACACTGCTGCTGCCACCATGGGATCCTAGTCCCAATTTCTGAGAAGCTCTCAGAAGCTCCAGGGATTCCCTGTCTAAGGCCAATTGCTCTCTCTTGATTCTTAGCTTAGCTCTCTCAAACTCAAGCAGTTGGCATTTCTTCTCATAAGAGGATGCCCTTTTATGAGAAGCAGAGGACCCTATAGACGTACCAGAATGATTAGATTCCTGAGAAGGAGATCTGGATCTTCTTGGTAGACTATTAACCCTTCCAGTTGGGGTAAAGAGAACCCCACTGGGATCTCCTTCCTCACCTTCAGGAAGAATTGGATTTTCCAGGTTGGAATCATTTTGATCCCCCTGGCCAACATCAGAGTCTGGGTCATAGTAGTTTTCACCTGGCCTTTCCTCTTCTGCTGCCCCACCCCCTTTGCCAAACTCATCAGACCCTGGGATCTTTCTGAGGTCATCTTCAAGTAACATCTTTATGAGATGTTGGGCGGTTGGGCTTTTCCCTGTCTTCAATTTCCTTGAGGCACACATAGCCCTCAACTCTTGGTATGAGACATGGTCATACTTAGTTGGGAGAGACCCACTGGTTTCTGCCCTTGAAGACATGACTAGTGTGGTGTGGTGTATGCACCTACCTACTCTAGTGGGGCCTACTAAACTCTCTTGAGTTGTAGAAAGGGTGTGCTAAGCCCTTGACACACAACTCTAAGTTCAGTAGAACTTACTGTATTCTGAACTTGATTTATATGTACCTATGTACCTATAGTGGTTTTCAGTTAGTCACTCAAAGAGATTATCTGGTAAAGCAATAGCAAGCTTGAATCCCACACGCTGCACACCAATGTGAGAAGTTGGCCTGGTATATGCTGTCCACTAGTTATAGTGGGCACCTTGCACCAGTCCAAATGACCCTTATTGATGATAGGTTTAAAGACAACCTTTATTGAAAGCTATCCTAGTGGTAGCTATGGAGAGCAGCCTTCAGGCTAAGTCTTGAAGGAATGTAAAACAGCTTGGTTTACCAGATTATAACCTCTTGAATGACCAAATGAAAGGAGAACCACACAAGGTATATATATAAAATATATGTATTTATTTCTAAACACTAACTACTAATCTCTTTATGAGATTAGAGTCCAAGATACACAATATCCCAGTATTAAAACTACAGTAAATAGCACAATGTACACTGGGCCCCAGGGGGGGACCAAACCATATATTAAGAAAGTGGTATAAGAACCACGACTTGACTAGACACAGTGCCTAGAGCACGTCGAATCGCTGGGACCCCAAGGAACCACCCAAGGCAGTGAGACAGGAGACCCACGGGGGACGTGTGCAGTGTGAGAACACAGCCGCGATTCTATGAGGAAAGTCGCGGTTGGAATATTAAAGCAAAAGGACACTTAGAAGAGGACTTTGAGCAAACCCCTTTAGACTTAAGGGGTTCTAGGGCCAACACCCACGGGAGCACCGTAGTACTCGAGTTACCTCACCCAGGGAAGCCGGGTGTATAGGTGTCAAAGGGTGTCGGGAATCGTCGTTGATTTCAATGGTGATCTGCTGCAAAGTGCTGCTGCCGTGAAGAAGAAAAGTGTGCGGTGTGATCCAAGCCTGGATCGAAGATGTGAAGAACCTGAAAGCAGAGGGGACAGTGTCTGGGTCACTAGCCAGTGACCAGGAGCGGAGCAATCGAATGTCCACCGATGTCGGGTGCGGAGAGGTGAAGCTTGACTCTGCAGCCACGGGGTCCCGGAGACGTCAAGGACAACCAGGAGCCGGATTCGAGCTGCCCCACAAAGGATGTCGAGTGCTGGGGAGTCGGTGCTCGGATTGAACACAACAAGCCTTGGCAACAGCAACCCACGCAGGAAGAGAAAAGATGCTTCTGTGCGGACCAGCAAGGTCCTGGGGACTCCCCAAGCAATGGAGAGTCGGGGCACGTCTGGAGCAACCAGGGAAGCCCAATAAAAGTTAGTGTTGCCTTCTTGGGAACCCACAGGTCAACGGACCAGGGATCGCGAAGGGACCTTGAGAGGAATCACAAAATGGCAGCCCACGGAACACTCGTTGAGTGTAGGCCTGCAATCTTCGGTGTGATCACTGCTCGGGGTCAGGGCTATAAGTAACCCAAAGCTCAGCCTCAGGGGTCACCGGAAAGCTGAAGCTTCTGCAAATGGACGCGTTGTCCAGGGGTTTGGGTTGCACGGTCACCACGAGGGATACGGGCCTCAGACTTGCTGTGGGCACAGATCAACCTCTAAGACCTCAGAAAACCCACCTCCTGTGTGGCAATATTCTTCGGAGTCCGTTGGAGCTTCGGAGATGCCGACCGGTCAGTTGCGTTAAAGGTGCCTGCCAAGCAGGGGAGTAACTCCTTTACTCCAAGGGAGATTCTTCAGTCATCCAGCATTGTGCAGATTGTCGAAGTACTTGGTTTCTGTGTCAGAGTTTAGTCCAGGTGTAATCTAAAGTCCTGTAGTCAGGGGTTCCTACTTTATACCCAAGGAAGGGGTGGGACAAACCCTGGGGCTCCACCTATGGGAGGGTCAGGAAAGAGGGGTGGCTACACCCATTTCCTTTGTCCAGTTTTGCGCCAGAGCAGGGGCTGTGTGCCCCTGCAACCGGTTTGAGCTGGACTATGCACAGGGACACCAAATGTGCCCCCAGTGCAGACTTCAAAGCACTCTTGGAGTGCACCCACCCAGCCCCAATACACTAAAGCCTGTCTGGGAGGTGGTCACACCTCCCTGTGACAGGAAACCTATTGTCCAGGCCTCCCCTGCCGGAGTTTCGTCCAGCAGCAGGAGGGCAGACTCGTGTCTGTGGCTGCAGCATCCATATTGTGATGCCAGGGTTCTGTTAAGCTGGTACCAGGTGTACCGGTGGTGCCATGTTGCTCCCTCTAGAAGGGAGGAATCATACCTCCCACCCCAGTACTGGGGTGGAGGTATGATTCCAAGGTGTTTGACACCAAACACGACATGTTTCCATGCAGCCATTCTCAAGTTAGCATTTACCCCAATGTCATAATGCACTTAAGAGTATATGGTCTGGCTGCATCAAAAAACAACCCCGGAATTAAGATTCCGAAAGCTGCAGAGGGGCTCTGCTCATGCATGAGCACCCTCTCACATGAAACCCAGCACCCTGCCTTCAGGATTGTTAAGGCCTGCCATAGGGGTGACTGATAGGTTTACACATGCAGTGATATGGAGAGATATAGGGAACCTATATCTCAGTAAGGGGTGCATATACCACCTTACACAGGCTGCAGTAGCAGACCTGTTGTGTCATTTTAAAAGGCTTCCCAGGGGTGGCACAATACATGCTGCAGCCCCTGGTAGGCCTCTGGGGTACCTATGCCCTGGGTATATAGTATACCATATACTAGGGACTCACAAGGGTACCCCAGAATCCAATCTGGAGTGTACCTAAGGTACATACAGTCAATTTAGAGTAGAAAGCAGATAGACTGGGGTCCTGATTAGCAGGGCCTCAGTCTGGCTAAGTCGAAAAAAAGGTGAAACATCAGCAAAAAGTGGGGGTAACTATAAGAAACAGGTCCTATCTCCTACATTAACTTCTTTTTGTTTTTTTTAAAAATATATTTTTTTACACCAAATAACCTAAAGGATCTTTCTGGACCAAGAGCTAGCTTTCTGCCAAATTTGGTGTAACCCAGTGGTTTGGACTTAGGTCTTGTTCAAAATCCCTATGGGAATTAATATTGTAAAAACACTTTTTTTGACCCCTACTTTTTCTCGGCCCCCGCTTGACAGATCATCCCAAAACCTTTGATGCACAACAAGAATCACGGGTGCACTTTCTTTTGGGAAATTTTGCAAAGATTCGTCAAACAGCAGCAAAGATATATGGAAGTGAAAAAAACACTTTTCATATTGAAACATGGTCCTAACTATAACTACCTACTGTCTACCACCAGTAGGCAATATAAATAGATATTTAATAATGAAGCTATAATAATCTGTATATATTTACATTGTCAATATTTTGATCATTGCTATTTTGTATTGCGGTATTTTGGTAGCCTGATATATAAAACTTGATATCCTTATACCATACTCCAAATTCCGGAGCATCAAAGAGAGCTCACACCATAATGAAGCAAACTTATCTTGTACTTACAGACGCATATAATTTGATAGCAGAAAAAAAGCATAGGTCTGCTTGTTTTCTCACTTCTTGTTTGCTGTAATGCTACCATCGGTCCCATGGAGGTGTGAAAGCAGTGGCTCATGTCCAGGTGAGCACGCTAAGCAGTGAGGTGATGGTAAGACTGCCATGAACTAGATTTAAGCAGTGATAGGATTGAAACACCACTATCATGCTTTGGGGGAGATTTACACAAAAGTGACGCAAATCAGCGTGAAATATTTTTTTCCCAATTTACTTTCCAGCGCTAAACTTGTTTAGTGCTGGAAATAACGGAAATGAACGAGCTGCTATGCATTACTTTGTGACATGGGGGCATACCAAGGGGGAGCATGGACGTTCCCATGCAACCACCCAAGTTTTCTCACGCTAAACCCAATTTACTAAATAAAGTAGATTGGGTTTAGCATGAGAAAACTGCACCCTTTTCAAGTAGGCGCAAGGAAGGAGAAATGCTTTCATTTCTCCTTCCTTTTCTGACTTTGCATGTGTGCTGCACTGTACAGCATGCATACAAAGAGGAAAAAGGTTTGAAGTGAGGCTCAGCATAGTGTTTTGTACTGGAAGGGTACCCTTCCAGTACAAAACCTATGCTAGACTCACGGAGACACCCTTGCACCATGGCGCAAAGATGTCTCCGTGGCACACGGCAGCTGATTTCAGCACCGGTGCTCGAGAGACGGGAGGAGAGTGCCATATTTTAGTAAATAGGGCACTCTCCTCCTCTCTCATTTTCACATAGCGCAGCGCTTGCGGCTGCTGCAGTGCGCTATGTAAAAAGTAGGTGAATCTCCCCCTCAGTGTACTATTAGACTGAGGCAGATGCATGCATTCCCATCGGCTTCCATTGATTCCCGTTCACACTGGCAATGCTGTCTGAAAATGATGTCAGATTGCTGTCTACATTTTCAATTGATGAAAACCAGCCACAAAGCGCCCCTCTGAAGATAGAATGGAGTCAACTGCAGTGCTGAAACTGGCGCCCTTGTCAAGGCCTGACCTTGAAATCTGAAAGAGACTATTAGTTATAGATTCCTCACCTTAGCATTACCCCCAGGCGTCAGACTGGATCCGGAGAATTGTTCTTCAGGAGTACCCCTGCGCGTCGGTAGGTGGCGTTGGTCGACTCCACGTCTGTCATCAGCATCGTGGTCGCCGGGATGATGTTGCAGTGCCTACTTAGACGCCGCCCCTGCGCGCTGATGTCAGTTCTTTCTTTTTCCGCGCCAGCCTAGCGCAGATCCGGAGAGAGCTTGCCCCTTAGTAATTATTTGACTAAACTTTTTCGACTTTTGTCGACTTCTTTTTCCGACTCTTCGACCCCTGGTGTGCGAGGGATGTCCGATTGTCGTACCAGCTTCAAGCCTTGCGACTCCTGTCACAAGTTGATGTCTGTGACGGACCCGCACCTCGTGTGCGTCTGGTGCCTGGAGTGCGACCACGACTTGAAGTTGTGCTCCGACTGTCGGGCCATGAATCCGAAGTCTTTGCAGGAGCCCGGCAGTCGGCTCCACATCGCTCCCGGTCTCGCTCGAGGGGAAGGTCTCGAGACCGGTCACAGAGCCACCACACCTCGTCCGCGTCTTCACACTCTTCGGGTAAATTGAATCACAAGAGGAAGGCAAAGAAGCATCATTGCTCTTCGCCTTCTCCCCGTTGGTCGGATGACGCAACGCGGGATCTGGAGCGGCGTCGCTTTAAGGCTCCATCTCCGGCGCTTGACTCAGGGACGACTTTGCACCTCCCCCCGTTTCCGGGAGCCGAGGTGTCCCCTCCCAGCTTCGTACACTCTACGAGGCCCTCCACCGTGTATTTGGACAGCCCAACTCTGCTGGTGTGCCTTCGGGCCCCATGGAGTCGGTTGGGGGCCCTGGGCCTTCGATGCCGGCAGCTCCGGTCGACCTTACTCGACCTTCCCCGGCGCCAATCCTGGTGCCGACGCCCCCAGCGCAGGCCGTGCCCCCGGCCGAAGCCGTCCCCATCCTCATCCTCGAGAATCCAGCGCCAGAGGGTACTTTTGTTCCCCTGTTCATCCCAGGTGTTCCGTATCGCCCTGAGGGTGGTGATGAGGACTGGGAGGGGTCGCTGGACCCTTTGACAGACCAGCTGGAAGAACCGGACTGGAGAGAGGAATTGGGTGACGCCAGTGGTCTGGACACCTCCCCAGAACTTGGCATGCTTTCTTCCCCTACCGTGGCTACGGAGCAGAGAGCGTCCTATGCAGTGGTGGTGCGTAGGGTAGCTGAGGCCTTGGGCCTGGAGCTCCCTACAGTGGCAGTCAGGACTAACCTCCTGACGGAGGTGCTTCAACCGGCGGCAACTTCCTCTGAACCCCTCTTGCCCTCAATGAAGCCCTCACAGATGTCCTTCTGGGCACTTGGTCCAAGCCCAGCACAGAGGCTCCTGGTGTTTGGTACTCACTTCATTGTTCAGACAGACCGTAAGCCCCTCTTGTGGCTTAAATAGATGAAGAGTGAAATCCCCAAACTTTTTGAGGTGGTCCATTTCCCTACAGGGGATGGAATATTCAGTGGAACATAGACCTGGGAGTAACCATGCCAATGCAGATGGACTCTCCAGTTATTTCCACATAGAAAATGAACACTCAACAAGGTTAGTCTCATCTCCTTAAGTTTGGAGGGGGTTGTGTAGGAAAGTAGGATCTGCTTTTATGGTTACCCCCACTTTTTGCTTGATGTAATGCTGTTACAAATTGAGTGGTCTCCCATGGGTGGCATAATACATGCTTCAGCCCATGGGGGACCCCTGGGTACCTTAGTACCATTTACAAGGGACTGATAAGGTTGCACCAGTGTCCAATATGGGATGTACCTAAGTACTTACCAAACCAATTAAGGGGAGAAAGCACAGAGACTGGGGTCCTGATTAGCAGGATCCCAGTCAGACTAGTCAGAAACAGCATTGCATCAAGCAAAAAGTTGGGATAACCATAAAAGCAGATCCTACTTTCCCACACAACCCTGCCCCAAATGTAAGGAGATGAGACTAACCTTGCCCAGTTGAGACTTCATTTTCTAAGTGGAAATATCTGGAGAGTCCATCTGCATTGGCATGGTTACTCCCAGGTCTATGTTCCACTGAATATTCCATCCCCTGTAGGGAAATGGACCACCTCAAAAGTTTGGGGTTTTCACCCTTCATCTATTTAAGCCACAAGAGGGGCTTATGGTCTGTCTGAACAATGAAGTGAGTGACAAACATGTATGGCCTCAACTAATCAGGGCCCAGACCACAGCAAAGGCCTCCCTCTCAATGGCTGACCAACGTTTCTCCCTGTGGGTCAAACTTCTGCTGATAAAAGCTACTGGTTGATCCTGGCCCTCTGCATTAAGTTGTGATAACACAGCCCCTACCCCTAACTCAGATGCATCTGTCTGGACAATGAAAGTTTTAGAGTAGTCAGGACTTTGCAGAATGGTAGCAGTGCACATATCCTGCTTAAGGTCATCAAATGCCTTTTGACAGCTTACTATCCACTGAACTTTCTTGGGCATTTTCTTAGATGCAAAAAGACCAAGTGATGGACAGAATGCAGAACAATGTCATACATTCACCCCAGTACAGAGATCTGGGCCTAAATCCATCGTTTTTTTGCTCACCATGCCATTCCAGTTTGAACCCAGCCATATGCAAATCAGTCTTGACCCTGCACCCAATGGGAACAGTCCAGCCCGAACTGGCAGGCCAGGTCCACCCTGGACTGGAAACAAGCATCCTAGGACCAGTTTTGGGGTTTCACCCCTCATCAGCCAGGATAGCTTGACTCCAGTGGCATGGGGTGGTATGGTGAGCAAAAGAATGATGGATTTAACGCAGATCCTTGTGACTGGGGGTGAATGCTTGCATTGTCCAGCATTCCGTCCATCAACTGTTTCTTTTGCATATGTCGCCCTAAGTAGGAAGGGTATGCCCAGACGTGGGTCTTGTACTCACTACACCACTGGATTCAAGCTAGACTAGCTGATGATGGGTGTTGCCCTGAAACCGGTCCCATGCTGCTTGTTTCCGGTCCAGAGGGGACCTGGCTTGGCAGTTTGGGCTGGACTGCCCCACAAGGAACAGGGTCAAGACTGATTTGCATATGGCTGGGTCCAAACAGGTGTGGTGTGGTGCGCAAAAGAATGATGGATTTAACCCAGATCCTTGTGACTGGGGGTGAATGCTTGTATTGTCCAGCATTCCGTCCATCAACTGTTTCTTTTGCATTTTCTTAGATATCAGATCATTCAGGGGAGTCACAATGGACCCATGCCCCTTCACAAATCTTCTGTAATACCCAGTCAGGCACAAGAAAGCTCTGACCCGAGTCTGGGTAGTGGGAGCAATCCATTCCATTATGTCTGGATTTTGCTCTGTAATGGTTTAACCTGGCCTCCACCTACCAGGTGGCCCAAGTACACAACCTTGCTCTGCCATATCTGGCACTTAGTGGCCTTGATAGTGAGGCCTGCTTTCTGCAGAGCCTCCAGAACATTCTTGAGGTGGACCAGGTGATCCTCTCAGGTGGAGCTAAAGACAGCTATATCATCCAGATATGCGGCACTGTAGGCTTCCAGGCCTGTTAGGACATTATTCCCCAACCTCTGGAATGTGACAAGTGCAGTCTTCAAACCAAAGGGCATCACAATAAATTGATAATGTCCACTAGGGGTTGAGAATGCGGTTTTTGGCTTGGCATCTTCAGCTAGTCTGATTTGCCAGTAGCCAGCAGTCAGGTCAAATGTACTCAGAAACTTGGCTGAGGCCAAAGTATCTATGAGTTCAGCTGCCATGGGAATTGGATGAGCATCAGGCTTAGTGACCTCTGTAGTCTACAGAAAACCTAATTTCTCTCTTTCCACCCTTGGTGTGAGGTTTAGGCACTAGGACTACTGGGCTAGCCCAAAGGCTATCTGAGGGTTCAATGACTCCCAACTCCAGCATCTTTTGGTCCTCTGCCCTGATGCAATCTCTGACATGGTCAGGCTGCCTGTACATTTTATTCTTAAAGGGCAGACTATAGCCTGTGTCTACTTCATGGGTACACCAGGTGCTCTGACTGGGTGTCAGGGAGAACATATGCCTGTACTGGTTGAGGACTTTCCTGCAATCAGTCTGCTGTTGATCAGTGAGGCTGCCTGCCAAGGCTACTCCATCTTCTGATCCATCTTCAGGGTTCTGAGAGAGGCGATCAGGGAGAGGGTCACTCTCTTCCTCCTGTCCCTCATCAGTTCCCACGAGCAAGCCCATGTCAGCACTGTCAACAAAAGGCTCTAGGCGGTACACATGAAGTACCCTATGGGGACTTCTTGGAGTACCTAGGTCTGCCAAGTAGGTGGCCTCACCATTTAGCTCAAGTATAGTGTGGGGTCCACTCCATTTGTCTTGGAGAACTGCTGGGGCCACAGGCTCCAACACCCATACTATCTGGCCTGACTGGTAAACAGTCAAGGCAGCCTTTTGGTCATGCCAAGATTTTTTGAGTTCTTGGCTGGCCTCCAGGTTTTTGCTGGCCTTCTTCATATACTCAGTCATGCGTGAACGGAGGCCAAGTACATAGTCCACTATATCCTGTTTAGGAGGTTTGAGAGGTTGTTCCCAACCTTCCTTCACTAGACACAATGGACCCCTAACTGGATGTCCAAACAGAAGTTCAAATGAGCTGTAGCAACCCCCTTTTGAGCAACCTCTCTGTAGGCAAAGAGAAGGCAGGGTAGTAGGACATCCATTTCCGCCTAAGCTTTTCTGGGAGACCCATGATCATACCCTTAAGGGTCTTGTTGAATCCTTCAACAAGCCCATTGCACTGTGGATGGTAGAGTGTGGTGAACTTGTAATCACTCCACACTCTTTCCACATAGCAGTAATGTAACTAGACATGAAGTTGGTACCTCTGTCTGTTAAGACCTCCTTAGGAAAGCCCAGTCTGGAAAAGATTCCCAGGAGGGCCCTGGTCACTACAGGAGCTGTAGTGTTTCTAAGGGGAATGGCCTCTAGGTATCTAGTGGCATGGTCCACCACTACTAGGATATAACTGTGCCCACATGCAGTTGGAGTGTTCAAGGGACCAACAATGTCAATCCCTACCATTTCAAAGGGGACCCCAACCACTGGAAGTGGAATTAAGTGGGCCTTTGTGATGCCATCTGACTTACCACTGGCTTGGCAAGTGGCACAGGAGCGACAAAACTCCTTGGTGTCCTCAGACATATGGGGCCAGTGAAAGTGAGGGACAAGCCTGTCCCAAGTCTTACTTTTCCCTAAGTGTCCTGCCAGAGGAATAGCATGTGCTAGGGAGAGCAGGAAACCTCTAAACGTCTGGGGTATTACCAACCTCCTGGTGGCACCAGGCTTGGGTTCTCTACCCTCTGCGTATAGAAGTCCATCCTCCCAGTAGATCCTATTAGACCCACTGATATTCCTTGTTGCCTCAGCAGCAGCTTGCTGTCTGAGGGGTTCAAGAGAGGGGCAGGTTTGCTGCTCCAAACTCAAATCTGCCTTGGAAGGGCACCCTGCCCCCGGGAACTCAGCCTGATCAGGCCCAAGTTCTTTTGGGGCAGTACCTTCACAGGGGATAAGATCATCTCCCTCAGGAGACTGATCTTCACTCCGAGTCTGTGAGGAGGATAAAGCCTTATCCTTCCAGCACCTTCTCTTGGAAGGCGCCTGGTCCATTTTTCCAGGATCCAGGGCCTGTTCAGTGGTAAGCTGTTTGGCCTGAGCCCCGGTGACAGCAAACCACTAGCAGAGATGCCCAACATTTCTGCATGAGTCCTGAACTCTACTTCAGCCCAGGCTGAAGTTTCTAGATCATTGCCCAGCAAACAATCTACAGGTAGGTCTGGGGATACCACAACCTTTTCAGGTCCAATTACCCCTCCCCAGCTGAGGTTCACAACTGCCAAGGAATGGTCAGTCCTGACATTGCTAGCATTGGTCACTTGGTACACTTGTCCAAGTATGATCTGATCAGGAGAAACAAGTTTCTCTGTCACCATAGCCAGCAGCACCCAGCGCAATGCAAAATATAGGCATTGCGACCGCCGTGGTGGCGGTTGCATTGTAATGCCTGTTAAGGGACCATCGACAGTATGTCGGGCGGTCCCGTTTCCGATACAGTCTGCCCGCCATCGTAATCAGCCCCTAAATATTTATTTGTTCACTCCCTTTTTTGACAAACGTTTGGGCTAAGTCCCAGTGTTAGGCCATACATTTAAAATTAGACTGGAATTAGGAGATTTGAGATTTGCAGGTAATTATCGACTTTTTGAGCAGATATGGGTTTCGTAATCAGCATCAGGTAGATTGTCGGCCAGAATATGAGATTCTTAAATTAAGGAAGACGTGCTAGCTGAGGAAGTGTAGTGCAAAGCAATCCACTATTGCCAAAGGTTATTGACTTCACGGAAACAGTTTCTTATAAACCTAGTCAATTGGGTTTGGTGGTTTTCCAAACCCAAAAGCATGCCAGAAGCTACCTTTTTTATTTATATATTCAAAAGCATTTCTGCTCAGAAGGCATTGCCTTTGAAAAGTGTGGTACCATATTAGCGGTAGTGTCCTTGAAAGGTACAGCGACACCTTAAGGAACTTCTCAGCCACAACACAAATTCACCCCCATTTTCCCATCTGAAGCCATGTCTAAATATTTTTTTTGTGCTTTATTTCAGAAAACAGCATTGAATGCCTGCAAAGCCAAATCTGAGTGGATAGAGAATGCAAAGAGCCCCACAGTCCAGGACTTTGTGGATCAGAAGATTCAGCTGGAGACAACCATCACTCCCATATTCAACAAACTAAATTCCCCACGTGAGTACCGTAGGAGAGGACAACAAAAGAAAGGCGATGATCTAGAAAAGGGTGGAATATTCAGCAAAACTAGTTTACCACCAAATGTACTGCCACGGAGAAGTGTTCCATTAGTGGAGAGTTGTATACAGGTGTGTCACAGAGAAGTGCTCAAAGTACCAGACAAGGGGGATGTGGAAATATGCCTTCCGACCCCACTTTCAGATATTTAGAAAAATGTAAATATTTAGCACCTACCTTTTCAGGAATAGATTATGTTCATTTCCTCATGTGCATCGAACTTAAGATCTTTTTAATATTTCTGAACGCACAGCAGGATCATGGTACCTCTCTAAAAATAATATTTAGAATCCAAATATGTTTGAAAGGTTTAAAAAAAAAAAAAACATTTTTACTTTAGTTAAAAGGATTCTGCAAAGGCTGCACAGAGAGTCATGTGCTCCACCATCCTAGTCAAGTCACCCAGTTCTATTTTATTGTTGGCCCGAAAAGTATTACTGATATTGAGACTTTTCTAAGAGCCTTGGGGGGTATATTTACAAAGGGATAGTGCCACCAGATCGCCACTTGTAGCGACATTCTGGTGGCGCTATGCCCTTCTACATATTTTAAAGCGCCGTTAAGCCTCTTTTTGTGGCCTAACGCCACCTTGTAAATACGGCCCTTTTACACGTATCTCTTAGCGTGGAAGGGGCATGCAGTGGGTGTTGCTGTGGGAGTTCCACTGAAACACTTATTGCTTTTTGGTGTTGCCCCAGATTTACAGGGATGCGTAAATCTAAGGCAGCGCCAGAAACTAACACCATGCAAGAGCAGGCTTTAGAATGGTGAAACGAGGAGAAACGCTTCTATTTCTCCTCATTTTTGTATTTTTATGTGTGCTGCATTTGCACCACACATAGAAAGAGCAAAACGCCATTAATGATCGTTTATGTGCAGGAATCATTAAATAATGACGATTTGCTACTTCTATGTGTGCTGCGTTCTGCAGCACACATAGGAGTAACAAATCCTATTACATTATGGTTTATGTGCAGTAAGGGACACCTTCCTGCACATAAATAACCATTCCATGCAATGCAGGCACCCTTGACTTTGGTGCAAGGGTAGCTGCATTGGGACGAAGCAGCTACTTTTATGCCCAGCGCTAGGGAAAACACAGGGGTGTGCCGTATTGTTGTAAATACAGCGCATGCTTGCGTTTTGGAATTGTTGGAGCACACCGCTGCCAAATTTGGTGCAGCTCCACGCTCTGACATTTTGTTGTAAATAGGCTCCTTGGTTTTTTTAGAGAATGCTTTTTGAGGACTTTAAAAACCTTTGTTTATAGTTTAATTTTACCTAACTTACAATGGTCCTTCCCTTCAAGAATGGGTCCAACTTGGGAGCAAGAAAGACAGGCTCTCGGAATTCTAGATCAGTGGTTCTTAACCTTTTGATTTCTGAGGACCGCCACGTAATCATTACTGGAGCATGGAAACCCCACTGAATCATTACTGGAATGACACTGCAAGAGAAGTGTAGAGGAGAGAGAAGGAAATTGGAGATAGAGAGAGGTAGAGAGATAGGTGAGGCAGAGTGAGATGTAAGGTTTAAAGCGTGGGTTGCCAGAAAGAGACAAAGAGGTAGAAAGAGGAACAGGTGCGTAAGGAAGGGTAGAGAGACAGATACAGTTTTTGAGTGAGGTATAGAGATGGAAAGAGCTAGAGATATCAAGATGTTGGAAGGATGAAGGACGTGCTTTACTGAGGTGGTGAGGTAGAAAGAGAGGCAAATCAAAAAGAGCTAGAGTGTGAGCGAATCAAAGGTGGTGAGAGAAGTATAGAGAGATGCAAGGTAGAGAAGGAGCAGCAAGGTAGAGAGAGGGGCAACACGAGAACAGCTATATCAATACAGGTCAGGCAAAGAGAATAGTGAGGCAAACAAAGGTAGAAAGAGCAGTAAAGGTTAGACAGAGATGACTTATAGAGAAAAAGTGGTGCAATAGAGAAATAGATAAAGGTGATAACAATAGGGTGAACCAGAGTAAGTTGTAAGATAAAAAGAGAGATAGAAAGGTGAGGTACAAAGATTTTTAAAGAGGTACACAAAGAGGTGAGGTACACAGAGTATTTTTTTTATAACTTTATTTTTCATTTTACCTTACAACATTAACTGTTGCTATCTCAAGATAACACATCATAATAATATAATAAACACTGTGCATTCCACTCCTCAACTTCCTTTAACTTGCTGAATGATTGCTTGATCGCCCCATACATTCATTGAGGTCTATACATGACACCAAGGCAACTTTATTTCCAAAATATTACAATCACACGTAGACTCTTATTACCTTATGGAGAGTAGTACTTCTTTACGTGACCTCGGGTTGCAATACGTGCCTCCAGCTGAGACTTCAGATTGGCCCAACTGCAGTATGTCCACAGCATATGTGTCAACAATGAATCCTCTTAGAAGCAATAAGGTTCTAGCCATCTCCCTCTGGGGGTTTATTAAGTTAGCCACTTCTTTCCACATCTCTAAATCTTCAGTTGCTCCTTTGTCTATTCTGATCTCCCTTATGCGTTTCTCTTCGGCCCAGGCCCTTTCCACTGTGTTCCCTTCCCATGCAGGTACCGTGTAGACCCTGGTGGATAGCCAAATTATTGCTGTTGTACACTTGTCCAGCAATAGACCTAGAGCAGCTAATCTATATTGGATCTTTTGTTTCTTAGGTTTTGGTATAGTGCAGAGCAGCATTGTTTTTTGGTATTGGCTTGAAGTTAGTTACCCACCTCTGCCCAAAATTCAGCGATAAAACCGCATGTTCATGCCATATGTAAGAATGTGGCGTCTCCCACTCCCCACATTTGGGACTGGGAGAGTCTGTTTGCATATATCTTGTGCACCCTTAATGGAGTAAGGTAAGTATGATGCAGAAAAATGAAGAGTGCCAGTTTAAATCTGGCATTACTTGCTATCTTCTGCACCTGACATATTCCACTCTGTGTTGTGAGGGTCACCTGCAGGTCCTCCTCCCACTTCTGGCAGGCTTTCAGGGGTGGTAGATTCTGTCTTCTTTGAGAGCCTTGCTCAGTTGCGGCACTAAACCACAGTCATGATCAACCTCCAGCAGAACCTCGAGTGGGGCAGACACCTTTGGTGTGGTGGAGAAGTCTTTCCCTATCTCTCTACAGTGTTTCTGAGCTTTGCATACAGTAAGAACTGTCCACACCCCAGTGCTTAATTTGTGAAAGAATGAGTGCCTGTGCCCAAAGCTCTGCTCAGAAACTGCGGCCTGTGAAATTAGACGTCAGTGTACCGAATACCAAGGCAAGTAGTCTTAAACCCACCTCATGCCTCTTTAATCTACTACCAGACATTCCATGCCTCCTTATCTCTCTCTTGCAGGTTTATGCTTCCTTCCTTTGTGACGGTTTTGCCGTCTTTCTCTTCCTCAGTCTTTATGATCAGTGTGTTTTCCCTCTCTTTCGCTCTATAATTATCTGATGCTGAAAAATAAGTGCTGGTGGCCCACCTTGAATGATTCACATCACTTTTCTGATGTGAGAAATACCTTAGAGCAGTGCTTCTTAAACTTTTTAGACCCACAACTCACTTTTTAGAACATTAAACTTTCGTGACCCACCTTGCTTAGTGGAAATGAGGCAGGTAATTTTTTAAGTGTAACTAAAGTATCGTGTAGTAGCGAACTGTCACTTACAGACAGCATATTTTCCAGAGAAATAGCCACTAAATTTGCACAGACATACAGCATTACTGATAAAACTATATTGCACACAAATGATAATGTGTGGAAATCGGGTTTCAGTGAATATTTATTATTTGTGCTTCACCAAGTAAAGTGTCTTGATTTGTTCTGATTGTATTAAAATCTTTGTTTCTATCACTCTTGGGAATTACAAAAAAATGTGTTTCATTTTTGCTTGGCTGAATGTATACAGTTAATTTACAGGTCTTTGAAGCGCAGCATATGTGAAAAGATAATTGCAGAATTTAAAGGCATCTTTATTTATTGCTTGGACTTTCACGACCCAGCAAAATTCGGCTCGGCAAAACACTGCCTTAGAGGGATACAGATCTCCCAGTGTGAGGGAGCCTCCATCCTTTCATTGGGCCATAGACATGATGTGGTGGTGGGGAATGATTGAGGCCATCATATTTGTAGGGATTTGGAAAAGGGTGGATGCTTCAGGACCTTCCTGAACGTTATTTCCCAAGCTAGAGCCACTTGGCATACATTCTGGGGGCCCACACCCTCAAGAGATTGCCTTCTCCCTGTGAAGGGCATTCCAACAGGGTCACCACCTCCAAATTTCCATTGAGGAGTCTCTTCGTCCAATTATCTTTCTCTGAGCTCCAGTGTGACACATGTTGCAACTTAGTCAAAATATAATACAATTCTAGGTCAGGCAGCCCCAGGCCTCCTGCTTCCCGGAGCCTTTTTTTAGGTTTCAAGTAGTACTCTGCTCCTTCTGCTCACCCACAACAAGCAGGCTATCTATTTCTTTAAAGGGCTACTTAGTGATTAGACACATGTAGTTTTGTAATGTGTAAAGACAACAAGAGGTACACAGAGCTGAAACAGAGGAGGAGGAGAGAGCTGAGAGAGTGAGACAAAGTAATGATAGCTACAGACAAACAATGTAGGCATAGAGAAGGAGATGTAGCGAGAAAATAATTCAAGTTGTGAGAGATGAGGTAGAGAGAACAGATGGAATAGAGAGGGGAGGTAGCAAACAAATGGTGGGATAAATTCAGAGGTTTAGTAGTGTAGTGTAGAAGGTGGGGTAGTGAGAGATGAGCTATAGAGATAGATGTGCACTGTAGAAATGAGGTAGAGTGAGAGATAAGAGACCGGTAAAGAGAGTTAAGGTGAAGAGAGATGGGTGAAGTTAGGAGAGATGAGGTTGAGAGAGGTAAAGTAGGTGGAGGAGAGGTACACTGAGGTGAGATGGAAACAAAGCAGTGAGATGCAGCAACAAGGGTGAAGTGGTGAGAAAGTTTGGAAACAGGAAGTAACAAGGGTGAGATGTAAAGGTAGGCATAGAGAATGGTAGAGGAGAGACCAGGAGAGAGGGGTGGTGAAAGGTGGGGTTTATAGAGGTCTATTGAGAGAGAGAGGTGAGGTGGACATTGGTGAAGTAGTGAGAGTTGAGGTAGGTACAAAGGTAGAGATAGGCAAACAAAGGGATGAAGAAAGGAGTGAGTAGCATAGGTGAGGTAAAGTAAGGAGGAAGGCATGAGACAAAAAGATTATTTTTAATTTTACTGCCACAACCACCTACGAGAAGGAGCTGGGTTAAGCTGTCCCACTAGGCTTTAGTGAAGCTGGCATGCCCACCTTCAAATTAAAAACCAAAATAATCTTATTTTATGCACGCTTATTACAGTGGGACTTTTGACTGTCTGAATATTTTTTCCAAAGGGGCCCTTGGAAGGTGGGGCCCCAGGTCAATTACCCATTTTGTTCCTTCCTTAAAACCTCTCTGCACAGCAATAAAAGTATATGTTTTTTTAACCTGGTCTAAGGTTGAGCATTTGACAGTTTGCCCCTCATTTTGAGGTGAATAGTAAAATCAGCCACTTAAAACCTACTGGGAAATACCGTTACTGAATGGTTGTGTTATAGCCCTGGAAACCAGTAAAGCCAAATGTTTACCCCCTTTCATGTCTCCAATTGAAAACTTGTAACCTAAGAACAAACTCTGTGGGACCTCTTTGTTGAGCTAATCGATTTAATAGACTGCACTAGAGTGTTGCGCCACTCAGGAAATAGTTTGTTAAGTGAGGGGAGCCAAGGATATTATCATAAGATGTCCCTCATCTTTAACATAGTCCTATAGATACAGCACTGATGCATTTTTTATTTAGAAACTTGCTGGTTTGCCTTGTATGTTCAAACTATTCATTCTCTTTTTTGCTAGTCTCTCGTTTGAAATCAAAATTGGAATATTAATTGGGGTGGATAGTTGCCCACTATAAGGACCAATCACAAATCTTGTCAGGATGAACCCTCAAGGTCACTTAATAAACCTGAGCTCATCTCCCTGGTAGCTAAGGCACAGAAGAGACACACTTTACTTAGGACAATGTGTAAAGTATTTATGCAGTACTAAAACAATAAAAGTCAAAATGCAAAAAAATAAAAATCCCAAACGGTATTAGAAAATAGAGTACATTTTAATAAACACAGTGATGACAAAAATCCAATTAGGGGAGCCAGAGATATGAAGTTTTAAAGTTTCAAGTAAAAATACCACCAAAAAGCACAGAGCACCAATGATAAGCATTGGTTGTGGTAGACCAGGACCTAGGTGTGATTCATTGCTGACTGCAATGGAGTGTCGGTCAGATACACCATCCAGGTTCATCCTAGTCAAAGATTTTACCTTCTGTCATTCAGGTCCCAACCAACCATAGTGGTAGAGTTCTAAGGACCCCAGGATCTCAGGGGATGCACTAAAAAAGACTCCCAAGGTGTCATGCAGAGGCCAACAACAGGGTCCATTCCAGTTCCAGTAGCCACTGGCCAGCTGGGTACTTTCAGGAAAGGGCCTGCTACAGCTGGTTGTCTCCCTGTGGCTACATAGGAGGTCATCCAACTGACCCTTAGAGTCAAATTCTTTGTCCTGGCTATAAGAGGGAGCAGATCTAGTCCTTCAAGGTTCCTCTCTGGTCTCAGTGAGCAGGTCCAGTCCTCTTTTGATCTTCCCCAAGTCCAGAAAGTGTTCTGAAATGGGTGCCTGGGGATGCCAGATTTATGCCTAGTGGCATGGTGCTAGTGCGTAGGGGTGCCTACTGGCTCCTCCCTAACCAATGAGGTAAAGGTTTCTGGGCCCAACCCTTCCCACTTTGGGCATTTGCAAGATGGTGAAGATGTCTGGCCAAACTAAACTTGGGCGCTGAGGCTGTGAGTGGGGAATGTACAATGGTACTCTAGTTTTCTTCCACATCTAACACTAAAATGCAGTTTGAAAGAGGCACGGTACCCACTCCAACAGATAGACAGAGGTCAGGGTCCTTTAGCAAACCATCTTGGCATCCTGTTCTCTCCCTTTAAATTGTGCCCCAAAGTATTACATGTGGCTCAACAGACATGTCAAGCAGGATTTGATAGTGTTCTGTCAAATGGAGGCCCTCAGACCCCATCACCATCCCCCCACGCATAGTCTGTTGAGCTCAGAGGAGTCATCTCGCTCATTCAGGTCTGCCTATTGTTTGTTTCTGGGAAGCATTTCATACCTACTCAATGCTGAACACAGTCGGAGTTTGTTGAGGTGTATGTTAATTAGCTTTTTGACAGTTCAGGCAGGTAAAGGGATGTTTCTAAAACCCTTTTCCTTAATATTTATTAAAAATCCAACTTCACTATTGAATTGGATTTTTAATAGCTATTACAATTAGTTGTTTATTTGTCTAGCTGTTCCCTTTCCTGAGTTAGCAGAATAAGTATTTTACTCTGCACTCTGTTTTCTACATAGGACAGATAGGCCTGCCACAGTGAAAATAGCTTTTTTTGGCCTTGTTGCTGTAGATCATGGGAATGAACAAGTTACTTAACTTCGGTAACACCTTTTCTGGTAGTGACTGTCTAACTGCAGATTCTTCAGCTTGGGAATTTCCCCATGTGCCAGACTGGATCTGGAAACTTTGATAGCAGTTCCCTTGCACATCAGTAGGTGGAATCCTGCGGTTCTGTGTCGGATCCCTCTCACCAAGGATGTAACGTAGGTGCCACTGTATGTGTGCCACTTCAGCATGCTGACATCAGTTTCTTTCTGATGTCTGTCTGCGCTGTTGAACGCAGAGCTCATAGAAATCAGATTATACCAGTGTGCAGATCTCCATGTTGGGATATTATTAGTGGACTGTGTACGTCCATTCCACAGAATGGGGAGGAGGGTGGGTCACTGAGGAATCTGTGGTTACATAGAGTCTCTACCAGAAAAGGCGTTACAAAAGGTAAGTGACTTGTTCTTCTGATAGAGACTTTTAACTGCAGATTCCTCACCTTGTGAATAGAAACCAAAACAGCACACCCTCAGGTGGTGAATCTGTGGAATGCTTCAGACCAGAAAATCTTGCTGGACAGATTGGGTGAATTGCCTATCCTCCCAGACCTGGGCTGTCCAGGCAGTAGTACTTTGTGAATATGTGGAGACACCCCCATGTAGCAGCCTGGCAGATGTCCAAGACCGGCACACTGTGCGTTAGCACAATGTTAACAGGCTTCGCTCTGGTGAAATGAGTGTGCAAGCCTTCTGGGGGCTGCTTTTTGGTTAGCCCATTGCAGATCTTATAAAACAATCCATCAGGAGATGGTTCACTTTTGCACTGATTTGCCCTTTTTTGTGTCAGAGAAACCAACAAAAAAACTGGGCATTCCCTGAGTGGTCTCTGGTTCCCTCAATGTAGAAGCTAAGGGACATCTTAGAGTCAAAACAATGGAGCTTTTCCTCCTCCTTGGTGGGGTGAGGCGGATCATAGAAAGCAGGCAAGTTGATGGATTGCCCTACGTGAAAAGGATCACTATTTTGGGCAGAAATGCAGATTTTGTCCGCAGGACCAGTTTGTCCAGGAAGAAGGTTGTATATGGTTGATGTACAGACAAAGTTTGGGGTGCACTTACTCGCCAGGCAGATGTTATGGTGATGAGAAACACGGTTTTGATGGTCAGTAGGCATAGAGAACAACAGTGCATCAGTTCAAATGGTGTGCAGGTAGGTGAGAACCAAATTAAGGTACCACTGGTGCATCACAAAAGATGTCTGAGGGAACAAATGGATCAGCCCTTTGAAAAAACGCATCACAACAGGTGACTTGGAGAGGGATGGCTGATCTGGCAACCTTAAAAAGGCCATAAGATAACCTTTAACTGTAGCCACAGCCAGGCCTTGCCGGGCTAGGAAAAGACAAAACAGTAAAATGTCAGTCAACTTTGCATTCAAGGGTTGGATGTCACAAGAAAAACACCAAACAACGTCTTCCAGCGTCCTGCATATACAGTTTTGGTGGAAGGATCCCTGACTGCCAAGATGACACCAACCACTTCAGGAGGGAGATCGAAAATCTTCAACTGTCGCCATTCCGTTTCCAAGCATGGAGATATAGGTTGTGCAGGCTCAAGTGCAGAACCCGGCCCTGCTGCTGTGACATGAGGACCTCCCAAGGGGGCAGCCAGCTTGGGGAACATCTGCTCATGGCCAGAAGTTCCTGATACCACACTCGCCTCGCCCATTCCAGGGCAACTAGAATGACTGGGGCTCGGACTTTCTTGATCGTTTTCAGTACTCTAGGCAGAAGAGGTAGGGGCGGAAAATCATAAAGGAGTCCTGGCCCCCAATTTAGGTAAAAGGTGCCTCCAATGGAGAGCTGCCTTGGAAACTCCAACATGCAAAAGTTCAGACACTGCATTCTCTGCAGTGGCAAATGGATTGAGCCAGGTTCTCCCCATTCCTAGAAGATACCCTGCGCCACCTCTGAAAGCCATTTATGATCCGCTAGGTGACATTGGCTGAGTTTGTCCACCGTAGCTTTTGAAGATCCGGCCAGGTGATGGGTGATCAGGGAGATGCCCTGAGTGTTCAGCCATCTCCTGGGACGTAGCACCTCCTGGCACACTGTCCTGTATGTTTGCAGTACCACGTGGCAGTTATGTTGTCTGTGAGAAACTGTGCCCATTTTCCCTTGATGGTTGGAAGCACAGCCTTCAGAGGCAAGCAAATAACTCCCAACTCCAACAAGTTCATATGGAGGCGAGTCTCCACCAGGGACTAGAGTCCTCTGATCTCCATCTCTCCCAGGTGACCTCCACACCCCAGCAACTATGCATCCGTCATAACCGTTAGCTCTTGGTGGGGTAGGGAGAAGTGTCTGCCACTGGTCCAATTGCTGTTGAGCAGCCACCACTGTAGATCTTTAGCAGTCTCTTCCGACACCTACATGGAATCTGTGAGGTTCCCTTGGTGTTGAGCACACTGTGACTTCAGATCACACTGCAGAGCCCATATGTGCCACCTGGCATGGTCCGCAAGCAGGATCCAGGAGGCCTAGAAGCCTAATAGCAGCTCTCTCTGAGACCCAGGTTCAGGGTTGAAACCTCTGGATCATAGCTGGAGTGTTCTAGACTCGAGGCAGAGGGAAGGCTCGAAAGAGCACTGTATATAGGATGGCTCAGATTAAAGGGAGCCACTGGGAAGGAGTTGGGTGAGACTTCGGCACGTTGATGGAAAAACCCAACAATGTGAACAGGCTGGCCATTCGTCTGGAGGTGGCTTACGACTGTTTGAGGCGAGCCCGCCTTAAGTAGCCAGTCATCAAAGTATGGGAAGACTGGTATTCTCAACTTCCACAAGTAGGCTGTGACCACCACCATCACCTTTATGAACACCCGAGGTGCACTGATGAGGCCAAAAGGGAGCACAAAGACCTGAAAGTGCCTTTGGCCTACATGAAACCACAGGTAGCATCTGTGATATTGCAGGATGGGGATTTGGAAGCACCCATTGGTCGGATGTGATGCTCCTCCATCCGTGGAGTTGGAAAGTTACACATCCTTCCACCGGGCAATTGTGAGCTGCTGAGGTTGAATTAAAGTGGTTTCACAACAGCTGCAAGAGGGAGTGCTGGGGTTTGGGTAGCACGTTGCCCCTGGGAGACTGCACGCTGCCGACCTGAACCCGGCCTCTACCCCGAATGTACTGAGAGGCCTGTTGCTACTGAGGCATGTTTTGGCGTTGCCTCTGCTGAAATCTCCTGGCGAACCCTCAAAAGGGGCAAAAATGCTTGGGGAACTACCGAACAGGCAGAGCTAGGCCGAAAGTGCGAGCAGTGGCTTTGCTCTCTTTAAATCTTTCTAAGCCTAAGTCCGCCTTCACTCCAAACAGCCAGGAGCCATCAAAGGGCATATCCATTAAGTATTGCTGGACACTATTGAAAAAGTTCATTGAAAGAATATAGGCTTGGCGCCGAAGCACAACGCTGGTCCCAATTGCCCTACCCAGACAGTCGGTTGTGCCCAGGTCCGAACAAATGGAGGAATTCACTGTGTCCTGGCTGTCTGTAATGAGTTGTTCCAAGGTTGTCCAAATGTCCTCCAGTACAGCTGGCAAGATATCCTCCACTCTGCCCCACAACGCATGCAAGTACTTCGTCAAGAGACGACTAGTGCTGGCTGATCGCAAGGCAAGTCTGGCAGAGGAGAACATACTCTTGGCGAATGTCTCCATGCGTTTTTGATTCTCTGTCCAGAGGAATTGTAAGAAAGGCATTCATCTTGGGGCAACTTGTGGACACTTGTACTACCAAGCTCTCCAGGGTGGAATGTTGAAGGAGAAAACATAGGTCCCAGTGAGCAGGTCTATGCTGCCTTGCTACTTGCCTATTAACTGGGGGTTAGATTTTGGCTTTGCCTAGGCGCCAACCAGCACATAAGTGAGTGCCTCAATGAAGTGCAGAGAGGTTCTTGGTTTGTTTGCCCAGGATTAAGCACTTCAGTTAACACATTAGTTTTCACCTCTGTCTTGGGCAGAGTGAGGTCCAAAATGTTCACCACTGTCCTGATCATTGTCGCGAAGGAGGTGGATTCCTCTATTGCCATACCTGGTTTGGGCATGAAAGATCAATGTCTGGAGTGATGTCCTGTTCACTGTTATCCTGGTGACCTAGTAAGCGGTTCTCATCATCATAGGGTAGGCCAACATCAAAATTATCATTATGTGGTTGTGGCGTTTTGGGGTAAGAATAGGAATACATACAAGAAGGCTAACATCTCGGGTTGGGTTAAACTGAATTTTGTGGCTTTTCACTTTTTCTCCTGTGCTGAACAGGTCTATTTATGGAGTACCCCAGATATGGAAGACCTGGAAGATTCATTGCTGTCATGGAGATGCTTCTCCGTTCTCTAGTGCCTGATCCATTGGCTTCCCTCGACAACACTCTGAATGTCAGACCCCTTGCTTAATGATATAACTCCGGGGACTGTGTGTGTTAGGATGAGCACCCATATCACCAATACAGATGCAAAACACAATTTCAGAGCCACATGTACAGCCCTCGGCTCCAATAAATTGAACTGGTAGAGTTTCTCTGCCGGAAACAGAGCTTAATTTGATCCGGTGGGGTCCATTGGCACTTATTTTTGTGGACCGCACTTATTTCCCTCTACAGACATTTCTCGAGATCAAGTGAGGTAAAACACAAAAAGACAAAAGAGAAAGATGGAAAGACCATCACAAAGGGAGAAAGAAGGAACCAGCAAGAGTGAGGTATAGGGGCATAGAGTGTTTGGTAGTGAATAAGACACCTGGGGTGGATTCAAGGCTTCAGTATTCGGTGCTCTGACGAGCTTCAGAGCAGAGCACTGCAGAGACCATCTCTCCTGAGTTGAAAGATATTCCATATGTGCTTCCCAACCCTCAAGTGCTGCATCTTTGTAACATAGTGAAAACAATTATTGCCTCTGTCAGGCATAATTTCTTGCCTCTTAACAAATGTATTTATTCCATGTATATGAATCCAAAAATTCAGTCTACCTTCACATAACTCATAATTCCCTATGTCTCATACAAGACATATTGAGGTTTATCTCCCTTACAGAAAACAACACCCGTTGCCTCAATGACCTGTGGAGAGTCTTTGTTTCTTTAATGTCAGGTTTGTCAGTTCAATTATACATGAGTAAATCATATAGTTACAAAAATCCAACTAACATCACAACTAGAAATCAGAAAATAGTGTCACAAATGAGCACATACATAAAACCTACATAAAACGTTGTACATTTACATCCGTGACATATTTCACATAAAGAAAACCAACTAAGACATAAACATATAAATGACAGCTTAATCAGTGTCATAGGCCAATATGGGATGGGGGAAATGATTCAGTCAAGTCTCTTCAATGAATATAACAATTAATGAATCTTCAAAACAATTTAGCTACACTTTTCTCAAAGAGAGCTGGCGTGATGCTCAGATAAAAGGTGAGAAAAGTAGCACCTCTTGGAAAGTAAGGTAAAAAGTAAATCCCCGCCCCCCAAAAATGCAGGAATATACAGGCAATGTCAAATGATGTGGCATGAAGGTTAAAACCTCCCAAAAAGCCCTGGTTTTTAGTCAAGAAAAGAGCCCAAGAAAGGCAAAAGTGTTGGGGATCCTTCTCTGGTGAGCTGGAAAAAGAACTGCCTCACAAACCCTGCACTGCATGATATTAGGGCTCCCTAGCTCTACAATCTTTAAAGGTGTATTGTTTTAATTTTGTGCTGTTTGTGCTATATTAGAGCAACGTTTCCCCACGTTTTGAGGTTTTAAAAATAGGTAATTTAGTAGTGTTTTCAGTCGAATGGATAGGACTTTAATCTGTTAATTGGAACTACTTTTTAAAACCAAAAAGGGTAGTAGAACATATTAAATATTATAGGCCTGTATTTCACTTAAAATGTTTTTCAAATGGTGTTCCTAGGATCTGACGTGTGTGGAAATGTTCAAATTGTTTATGGATATCAGAGAGAATTCCATGACAGAGAACATGGATGCCTTGCTGGAGACATCTGTTGCACCCAGTGCAATATTAGGTATACTGATGAACACAGAACATGGGCCCAACTCGGAGGCAGCCACCAGGGTCTATCCCTTGAACAATTATGATTGACTGCTAAAGATATAAAGGTCAAGATTGTAGCCAAAGAATGTTAGGATGGAAAAGTTACATATAAATGCAACATGATCTCAATCTATTTAATTTTTTTATTTGAAATCCAAAAGCTTTGGAAAATATCTGATGCGGTCAAAAGGAAGCTATGGGGGTGAAGAGAGAAATGTGTTGCTTCCTCTACCCATCCCACAAAATTGAGAATGGACATAAATAGAAGAAGCCACTTCAAGTTATTTGGCTCAACAACAGGAGCTATAGGTCAAATTGCCTTGCAACTATGAAAGGATGGAAGTTATCAATGGGTATTGCTAATGCAGTGGAAGGATTACAAAAACAGCAGTCAGCAGTGAGAGATTCAGAAGGCCCATGGTAATACTAAAAGTGTGGTGAATGCAATAGAGTCAAAGATAACTTGCTTAGATAAAGTTTGGGCTCTTAATCCGTTTTCTCTTAATTGAAGATCACTTATCTGAGGGCCTATTACTCTCCTTTCAGGGAATGAGAAGCTGGTTAAGGGTTCTATTGTGCTAAATGTGACACTGGTGGCCCACGTGTGGGTGCGTCATGGCACACTGAGTTTCCATTTGTGATGTAACCCAAGTTGGAAAATGCAATTTTACCCAGGTAGGAAGAGTAGGTTGAGATGGTTTGTTATCCACCTAATATGCAGAAAGTATACATGGAAGAAGTGCGCAATCTACAGTTGGAGATGTCATGGAAATGCAACATTAACAAAATTAATTTAGCTGATGCTGAATATGGGTAAGTGCAAAGTCCTCTCATTAAAGGTGCTTGGAATCAAAGGGGTGGTGAAAAGCCAAAAGATCCAATCAATCTTCCAAGGGCTAAGGATAAGTTTGTAAGAAATACATCTGTTGCTAAAATTTGGCACACTGCTTTCTCAAATATCAGCCTGAGGAGTTCTGATCTGTGTGAGTCTATTTCTGTCTTTAAACTCAAGAAGATTGAGAAACTAAAGGAACAGCTATTTTGGAGTGGAGTGAAATTTAACTTGTAAGTGGATATCGCTGATGGTATTTACATGAACAACCACAAAACTGCACTAATGCATACAAGAGATTTGCATACAGTTGCAGAAACCACTTTGAATGATTGACACATAGCTATGCATAAGCATCTTGAGGGGGTAAGTCAGCAAATTGAATGGAGAGTTGAACGAGGGGCTGTTGGGAGTGTCTGACTTGGTCCTAAGTGTTAAAGCAAGAGCCAAGCCAACAAAGATTTGGATATGGCATGTTAACATGTCATATAAAAATTATAGGCATTTTAAAATTCAGTGATGTTTATTAAAAGTTTCAAAGCACACAAGAATTCCAAACCAGATGTCCTGACAACACTGAAATGAGTGTACCAAATCAGTTTGTAATATGATCAGGGACACCCCAAGCTAGTGCAGTCAGTAAAATGGCAGTCCCTCCTGCTAGCACAACAACCCTCTGGCAATGTGCACATGTAGAGCCAGCAGCGTCTGGTTACAAGTCCCACGCAGTGTCTGAAAACATGGGGTCAGAGACCCAGTACTTATACTCAAAAAAGTCTTTGATGTAGTGTGAGAAAGTGCCTCTTTCTTGCATGGTATGCCCCCACTTTTTGCTGAATTGCTGATGTGCTTTGACTGAGTGTGCCCTGGGCTCCTGCCAATCAGGTACCCAGGGCCTGTGTTCCTTCCCTTAACTGCATTGAAGCCTTAACCCAATTGGCATCTCTGGCCACAGGTAAGCCCCTGGCAAGTGGTACCACAGGTACCCAGGGCACTGTGACCAGAGAAGACCTCCAAGGACTGCAGCACTTATTGTGCCACCCTTAGAGGCCCTGTACCCTGACACACACACACTGCCTTGCAGGCTGCGTGTCTTGGTGCAGAACAAAGTGAAGAGTCGACATGGCACACATCCCTGTGTGCCATGCCCACAAACCACTGCCCTGGCATACATCTGTCACCCCTCTAGCTGGGTGCCCTATGCCAGTGGTGAGGGTACAGGTGCATGAGCCCTGTACCCCTACAGTACCCAGGTCCATTCCTGGGCACTGTAAGTGCAGTGCTGCCATTAAGAGTATATGGTGCTGGGAGTTTGTCAGTACGAACTCCACAGCACCATAATGGCTACACTGAAGACTGGGAAGTTTGGTATCCAACTTCTCAGCACATTAAACCCACACTGATGCCAGTGTGGGATTTAATGTAAAATGCACAACAGAGGGCATCTTAGAGATGCCCCCTGAAACTCGACCAACTCCCAGTGACCTTTCTGAGTGGCTGCCGCGGCTGCCACCCCCAGACATGTTTCTGGACCCCTGGGTCGAGAGCTTGCTGCTCTCGGGGTCCTGAAACAATGCACATCCTGGGACGAGGTGCCAAGCCTCCTCTCCCAGGATGGGCAGGGTTCACGAAGGAGAAGCTTCAAAGGCATACCGCCTTTGAGAGCCTCTCCAGACCACATGCTGTACTCAGCAACTGGTCCCCACTGGTTCCACCCCCCCCTTTGGGTGGGAGACCCGGCGGGAAAAACAGAGTGAGGAAGAGAGGTGTGCCCACCTCTGCCAACTCCACCCCTAGGGTGGGGGAGGCGAGGTGAAGCACAACCTCGAGTCCCCGCCATCTTGAGGATGGGGGGACCCAGCCAACCAAGGACAGGCTCCTGCCCCCCTCCCACTGGAGAGTGGCAGAGTAGGGGGTGTACCCACCCCAGGGAAGGGACCCATTGGTCCCTGCTCTTTACCTACCTGTAACGCCCCTAAATTCAGTATTTAGGGGCACCCTGAACCTTCCTTCCTCAGATCCCGATTCCGAGACAACAAGAAGAACAAGAAGAAAGAAGACCAGCCGTGCAGCTGCTAACAAGAGGATGACACCAACTGACTTGGCCCCAGCCCTACCGGCCTGTCGAACCTCGAACCTGCTCCTGCTAAACCCCGGCCTCTTCAGTGGTCAGCAACCTCGAAAACCCCGGAGGACCTGACTGCCTTGCTCAACTAAAAGACTGGGACTCCCACGAGCAGTAGCTCTGCTCAAACATCTGTAACCCCAGGCCCCGGCCTGAGACCGCGGATCCTGCCCACTCTGCACCCGCCGAGCCCGGCCCGAGCCAAAGTGGACAAAGACCACGAGGACGTCCCCCCGGCGACTGTGACCAAGAATCCAGCACCCAAGGACTCCCCTCGACACTGCTGACGACGCCTGCAGCCTCAACACCAGGAACCCCTCCAACCGCGACCAGCAGAGGGTAAGATTTCCCGACGCCTGGCCCAACTCCTGGGTGTCTACCCCTCCTACAGCATCCCAACTTACCTCTCGAAGTGGTGGTCGCACCTGAAGAATCACCGTCCCCGAGTTTGCAGCCTTTGTTCGTCTTGCAGTTTTCCCATTGAAATCCACTGGGCGCCCGACGGCCCAAAAGCCCACTGCACCCGGCCGCCCCAGTGCCGCTGAGGGTGCACCAACTACCCTGTTCGACTTCCCCACTTGCCCTGAGTAAGTGACCAGGAGCTTTGCTCCCACAGCCGAGTGGCCTGCCTGCCAGCAGCCACCAACCAAAGCCCCCCGCCCACCATAGGCTAACGTTGGGCCTACTCTCTCTGCACCCGGGCGCCCCTGTGCCGCTGAGGGTGTAACAACAGTACATACCTGAACCTGGGAGACCCCTGAGTCTTGCCCCAGAACTTTAACTCTGCCAGCCGAGTACTTACCTGAAAGCCGATAACTTGCATTTTCTCCATAGGGTAACATTGACTGGTTTTCACTTGGAAATTCTTCTAAGTGTCGAGTTTTGGAACTTTGAAATATTCACTAAAAATCGTCCGAATATCAAAAACGAAATTACTCACCTGTTCTCAGGAGAGATCCCAGTGCCGGATTTAGGTACCCAGCACTGACTAGAAAAAGTGATTACAAATGTGATTTTCCGGTAACTTGATTTTCCTCCATAGGATAACATTGCCTGGTTTTTGCCAGAAATTCTTCTAAGTGTCGATTTTCGCAACATACAAATATTCCTTAAAAATCGCCTGTGTAACAAAAACGATTTCTTTCAACTGTTGCAACCCCTGTACTATATTGCATTTAAAGTCTATTGTTCATTGAAAGTATTCAACTAACAGCATCTTATCTTGAGAAAGTATTTTTATGCAACCCTGTGGTTCTAAAATAAAACAACAGTATATTTTTATTATACAAAACAATTGGCCTAGAGTTCAGTTCTTGAGTGTGTGGATTCATTTGCTGACTGGGTGTGTACATCAAATGCTTTACACTGTCCTCTGATACTGCCTTACTGCTCGACCAAGCTACCACTTTAAAGAGTAAGGTTCTATCTAACTTTAACCTCTGCCAAACCTCTGGCGACCGTTGGACTCTATACACACTGTACCTCACTTTGGTGCAGTATATATAGAGCCAGTTTCTTACATTGGTGGATCAGCGGTGGGATATAAACTTGCATTTGTTGGACTACTTGGTTACCATCTGATCACACGACAGAACTCTTAAATTGCCTTTAGAATTCTGATTTTTTTCAAATTGGCATTTTTTCCAAACTACTAAAAGTCTTGTTAGGGCCTTGCTTAAGTCCCTTTGGAATTTTAGAAAATAAAAAGTCACTATAGTCAAGGGTAGAGGGGTTAAAACTTTTTGTTAGAATGTCTCAAGACAAGAACCCAGCTATTAGTGAAGATAATAATGACATGCAGGACATGGTTGAGGAGCTCGACCTCACCCCTTACCTTCACTTGTCTTTCAAGGAAGTAAGGTCCTTATGTAAACTTAAAAATATACCAATAGGCCAGCATCCAACCAAACAAGGGCTCCAGGAGCTCCTTGCTGAGTATGCAAAGGCCCACCCATCTGAGCATGGTGATGACCAAGCAGAGGAGGAAAGGAGTGAGGAGGATGGAGAAAGGAAACCCACCTCCACCACTGCCTAGGGAAGAAAGGGTCCCTGCACCCTTATTTCCAAGAATTAACCTCTGGGGACCTAGAGGCCACACAGATGGTTCAGGTCCCAGGGAGGACATAGAGGACAGCCTCAGTGAGGAGGACAACCTTTTAGCAAGGTTGGCCAAAAGGCTAGATCTAGAGTCCAGACTCCTGGCTCTAGAGAAGGAAAGAAAGGAGATGGGTTTAGCACCCATCAGTGGTGGCAGCAATACCAATAATAAGGATAAAGAGCAATCTTATGATCCTAAAATCCCCAAAGGGATTGTCCCTAAATTTGAGGAGGGTGATGACATCACCAAATGGTTCACAGCCTTTGAGAGGGCCTGTGACCTGAGACAGGTGAAGAAACCTCTGGGGGGCACTCCTGTGGGAACTGTTCTCTGGTAACTGCAGAGACCAGCTTCTGACCCTCTCTGGGCCAGATGCAGGGTCCTATGACCTCATGAAGAGAACTCTGATTGAGGGATTTGGACTCACCACTGAGGAGTACAGAATTGGATTCAGGGGGGCTCACAAAACCCAGAACCAATCCTGGATTGATTTTGTAGACTACTCAGTAAAGACACTGGATGGTTGGTTAACTGGACACAATGTGCATGACTTTACTGGACTTTACAATTTGTTTATGAAGGAACATATATTAAGTAATTGCACAAATGAAAAGTTACATCAGCATTTGGTAGACCTAGGTCTAATTTCTCCCCAAGACTTGGGAAAGAAGGCAGGCCACTGGGTCAAGACTAGGGTGACAAGGACAACCACTGGGGGTGACCAGAAGAAGGTGGTTACAAAACCTCCCCAGGGGAAAGGTGGTGAGAATCCCCAAGATAAAAAGTCTGAGTCTTCCTAAAGGCCCCAAAAACCTGTACAGGGGGGTGGGTCCCAAACTACTCCCTTTGTGCCACAGCCCTATAGGGGGAAGAACTTTGATCCCACAAAGGCCTGGTGTAACAACTGTAAGAAGTTGGGACACTTAACTGTAGACAAGTCTTGCCCTCACAACAAGGCCCCTAAGCCCACAAGTACAGCTACTCCTGGGGTGGCAAGTCTACAGATGGGATCAACAGTGTGCCCAGAGCAAATCAGGATGCACACTGAAGCAGTTCTAGTTTCAGAGGGGGAAGTTGAGTTTGCCACTGTAGCTGTGTGGCCACCCAACTTAAAGAAATACTTACAGTACCCTTGGATCAATGGAACTAGGATAGAAGCTCTGAGGGATACAGGTGCCAGTGTCACTATGGTGAGAGACACACTGGTTTCCCCTGAGCAATATTTGATTGGGCGTACTTACCCAGTCACCAATGCTGACAGTGTCACCACTAACCATGCAATGGCTATGGTGACATTAGACTTGGGGGGGTTACTGGCCTGAAACAGGTAGTGGTCTCTCCAAAACTACCAGCTGCATGTCTGCTTGGCAATGACCTGGAAACCTCAGCATGGGCTGAGGTTGAACTGAAAACCCATGCAGCAATGCTGGACATCCCTGAATTGGTGTGTGTAAAAACAAGAGCACAGAGCAAAAGGCAGGGTGAAGAAATAGTGTTGGAGCCTGAAAGAATGGCCCAACCTACCAAGAGAAAAGGTAAGAAGACTGGGGGACCAGCTTCTATACAGCCAAAGGATCAGGACCCCTCTCCTCAGGGAGAGGACTTGGACACCCCAGAGGGAACTGAGCCCATGGAGCTTGACCCTTACCAGGTTGAACTCTTGGGCCCAGGGGGACCCTCTAGGGAAGAGCTGTGCCAGGGGCAGCAAGACTGTCCCACTCTTGAAAGCCTGAGGCAGCAAGCTGTTTCAGAAGCAAAGGGAGATGTCAGTGGTACCCACAGAGTTTATTGGGAAGAGGGATTACTGTACACTGAGGCAAGAGACCCCAATCCTGGAGCCACCAGGAGAGTGGTAGTGCCACGGAAGTACAGGGAGTTCCTCCTAACTTTAGCTCATGACATCCCCCTCGCTGGACATCTGGGCCAAACCAAGACTTGGGAAAGGCTAGTTAGCCACTTTTACTGGCCCCAGATGCACCAAAATGTGAAGGAGTTTGTCAGCTCCTGTGCTACCTGTCAGGCCAGTGGCAAGACAGGTGGCTACCCAAAGGCCCCACTGATACCACTGCCTGTGGTGGGGGTGCCCTTTGAGAGGGTAGGTGTGGACATAGTGGGTCCACTTGAACCTCCCACAGCCTCAGGGAACAAATTCATACTAGTGGTAGTGGATCATGCCACTAGGTACCCTGAAGCAATCCCACTTAGGACTACTACAGCTCCTGCAGTAGCCAAGGCCCTCATTGGTGTCTTCACCAGGGTAGGGTTTCCTAAGGAGGTGGTTTCAGACAGAGGTTCTAACTTTATGTCTGCTTACCTGAAACACATGTGGAAGGAATGTGGGGTGCAGTACAAGTTTACTACACCCTATCATCCACAAACCAATGGCCTTGTTGAGAGATTTAACAAGACATTGAAAGGCATGATTATGGGGCTCCCTGAGAAACTCAAAAGGAGATGGGATGTCCTCTTACCATGTCTGCTTTTCGCTTACAGAGAGGTGCCACAGAAGGGAGTAGGTTTCTCACCCTTTGAACTTCTGTTTGGCCATCCTGCGAGGGGACCACTTTGTCTTGTAAAGGAGGGCTGGGAGAGGCCTCTCCAAGAACCCAAACAAGATATTGTGGACTATGTGCTTGGCCTAAGGTCCAGAATGGCTGAGTACATGGAAAAGGCATCCAAGAATCTTGAGGCCAGCCAGGAGCTTCAGAAGCACTGGTATGACCAAAAAGCTGCACTGGTTGAATTTCAACCTGGGCAACAGGTGTGGGTTTTGGAGCCAGTGGCACCAAGGGCACTCCAGGACAGATGGAGTGGCCCTTACCCTATCCTGGAGAGAAAGAGTGAGGTCACCTACTTAGTTGACCTGGGCACAAGCAGGACACCCAAAAGGGTTATCCATGTGAACCGCCTAAAGCTCTACAATGACAGGGCTGACATCACCATGCTGATGGTGACTGATGAGGAGCAGGAAGCAGAGAGTAAACCTCTCCCTGACCTCCTCTCATACAGCCCAAAAGATGGGTCAGTTGATGGAGTGGTCTTTTCAGACACCCTCTCTGCCCAACAGCAGACTGACTGCAAGCAAGTCTTGCAGCAGTATGCTAAGCTCTTTTCCTTGTCCCCTGGTCTGACTAACTGGTGTACCCATGATGTGGACACTGGTGACAGTGCACCTGTCAAAAACAAGATCTATCGACAGTCAGACCAAGTCAAGGAAAGCATCAGAGCTGAGGTCAGCAAGATGCTGGAGTTAGGGGTTATTGAACCCTCTGAGAGCCCCTGGGCTAGCCCAGTGGTTCTGGTCCCCAAACCTCACCCACAGGATGGAAAGAGAGAAATGAGGTTTTGCGTGGATTACAGAGGGCTCAACTCTGTCACCAAGACAGATGCTCACCCTATCCCAAGAGCAGATGAGTTGATAGACAAATTGGGTGCAGCCAAATTCTTAAGTACCTTTGACTTAACTGCAGGGTACTGGCAGATTGGCATGGCACCAGGAGCAAAAGAGAAAACAGCATTCTCCACACCTGATGGGCACTATCAGTTCACTGTTATGCCCTTTGCTTTAAAGAATGCCCCTGCCACCTTCCAGAGGTTGGTGAATCAAGTCCTTGCTGGGTTGGAGTCCTTTAGTGCAGCTTATCTTGATGATATTGCTGTCTTTAGCTCCACCTGGCAGGATCACCTGGTCCACCTTGGGAAGGTTTTAAAAGCCCTGCAAACTGCAGGTCTAACTATCAAGGCATCCAAATGCCAGATAGGGCAGGGCACTGTGGTGTACTTGGGCCACCTTGTTGGTGGAGGCCAGGTACAGCCCTTATAGCCCAAGATCCAGGCCATCCTGGACTGGGCAGCTCCAACAACCCAGACCCAAGTCAGGGCATTCCTTGGCTTGACTGGGTACTACAGGAGGTTTGTGAAGGGGTTTGGGTCCATTGTGACTCCCCTCACAGAACTCACCTCCAAGAAGATGCCCCAAAAGGTTAACTGGACAGTTAGTTGCCAAAAGGCTTTTGACACCCTGAAAGAAGCAATGTGCTCAGCACCAATTCTAAAAGCTCCGGATTATGCCAAGCAGTTCATAGTGCAGACTGATGCCTCTGAGCTAGGGATAGGAGCGGTCCTATCCCAGACCAATGATGAAGGCCAAGACCAACCTGTTGCTTTTATAAGCAGGAGGCTTCTCCCCAGAGAACAGCGTTGGAGTGCCATTGAGAGGGAGGCCTTTGCTGTGGTTTGGTCCCTGAAGAAGTTGAGACCATACTTGTTTGGTACTCTCTTCCTAGTTCAAACTGACCACAGACCTCTCAGATGGCTAATGCAAATGAAAGGGGAAAATCCAAAACTTTTGAGGTGGTCCATCTCCCTACAGGGAATGGACTTTGAAGTGGAACACAGACCTGGGACTGCCCATGCCAATGCAGATGGACTTTCCAGGTTCTTCCACTTAGACAATGAAGACTCCCAAGGGCAAGGTTAGTCTCATCATCTTTCGTTTGGGGGGGTGTGTGAGAAAGTGCCTCTTTCTTGCATGGTATGCCCCCACTTTTTGCTGAATTGCTGATGTGCTTTGACTGAGTGTGCCCTGGGCTCCTGCCAATCAGGTACCCAGGGCCGGTGTTCCTTCCCTTAACTGCATTGAAGCCTAAACCCAATTGGCATCTCTGGCCACAGGTAAGCCCCTGGTAAGTGGTACCACAGGTACCCAGGGCACTGTGACCAGAGAAGACCTCCAAGGACTGCAGCACTTATTGTGCCACCCTTAGAGGCCCTGTACCCTGACACACACACACTGCCTTGCAGGCTGCGTGTCTTGGTGCAGAACAAAGTGAAGAGTCGGCATGGCACACATCCCTGTGTGCCATGCCCACAAACCACTGCCCTGGCATACATCAGTCACCCCTCTAGCTGGGTGCCCTATGCCAGTGGTGAGGGTACAGGTGCATGAGCCCTGTACCCCTACAGTACCCAGGTCCATTCCTGGGCACTGTAAGTGCAGTGCTGCCATTAAGAGTATATGGTGCTGGGAGTTTGTCAGTACGAACTCCACAGCACCATGATGGCTACACTGAAGACTGGGAAGTTTGGTATCCAACTTCTCAGCACATTAAACCCACACTGATGCCAGTGTGGGATTTAATGTAAAATGCACAATAGAGGGCATCTTAGAGATGCCCCCTGAAACTCGACCAACTCCCAGTGACCTGACTGAGTGGCTGCCGAGGCTGCCACCCCCACACATGTTTCTGGACCCCTGGGTCGAGAGCTTGCTGCTCTCTGGGTCCTGAAACAATGCACATCCTGGGACGAGGTGCCAAGCCTCCTCCCCCAGGATGGGCAGGGTTCACGAAGGAGAAGCTTCAAAGGCATACCGCCTTTGTGAGTCTCTCCAGACCACTTGCTGTACTCAGCAACTGGTCCCCACTGGTTCCACCCCCCCGTTTGGGCGGGAGACCCGGCGGGAAAAACAGAGTGAGGAAGAGAGGTGTGCCCACCTCTGCCAACTCCACCCCTAGGGTGGGGGAGGCGAGGTGAAGCACAACCTCGAGTCCCCGCCATCTTGAGGATGGGGGGACCCAGCCAACCAAGGACAGGCTCCTGCCCCCCTCCCACTGGAGAGTTGCAGAGTAGGGGGTGTACCCACCCCAGGGAAGGGACCCATTGGTCCCTGCCCTTTACCTACCTGTAACGCCCCTAAATTCAGTATTTTGGGGCACCCTGAACCTTCCTTCCTCAGATCCCGATTCCGAAACAACAAGAAGAACAAGAAGAAAGAAGACCAGCCGTGCAGCTGCTAACAAGAGGACGACACCAACTGACTTGGCCCCAGCCCTACCGGCCTGTCGAACCTCGGACCTGCTCCTGCTAAACCCCGGCCTCTTCAGTGGTCAGCAACCTCGAAAAAACCCCGGAGGACCTGACTGCCTTGCTCAACTAAAAGACTGGGACTCCCACGAGCAGTGGCTCTGCTCAAACATCTGTAACCCCAGGCCCCGGCCTGAGACCGCGGATCCTGCCCACTCTGCACCCGCCGAGCCCGGCCCGAGCCAAAGTGGACAAAGACCACGAGGACGTCCCCCCGGCGACTATGACCAAGAATCCAGCACCCAAGGACTCCCCTCGACGCTCCTGACGACGCCTGCAGCCTCAACACCAGGGACCCCTCCAACCGCGACCAGCAGAGGGTAAGATTTCCCGACGCCTAAAGATACCCCTGCACCCGGCGCCCCACGGCCCCCTGTGCCCAACTCCTGGGTGTCTACCCCTCCTACAGCATCCCAACTTACCTCTCGAAGTGGTGGTCACACCTGAAGAATCACCGTCCCCGAGTTTGCAGCCTTTGTTCGTCTTGCAGCTTTCCCATTGAAATCCATTGGGCGCCTGACGGCCCAAAAGCCCACTGCACCCAGCCGCCCCAGTGCCGCTGAGGGTGCACCAACTACCCTGTTCGACTTCCCCACTTGCCCTGAGTAAGTGACCAGGAGCTTTGCTCCCACAGCTGAGTGGCCTGCCTGCCAGCAGCCACCAACCAAAGGCCCCCCGCCCGCCATAGGCTAACGTTGGGCCTACTCTCTCTGCACCCGGCCGCCCCTGTGCCGCTGAGGGTGTAACAGTACAAACCTGAACCTGGGAGACCCCTGAGTCTTGCCCCAGAACTTTAACTCTGCCAGCCGAGTACTTACCTGAAAGCCGATAACTTGCATTTTCTCCATAGGGTAACATTGACTGGTTTTCATTTGGAAATTCTTTCAAGTGTCGAGTTTTGGAACTTTGAAATATTCACAAAAAATCGTCCGAATATCAAAAACGAAATTACTCACCTGTTCTCAGGAGAGATCCCAGTGCTGGATTTAGGTACCCAGCACTGACTAGAAAAAGTGATTACAACTGTGATTTTCCGGTAACTTGATTTTCCTCCATAGGATAACATTGCCTGGTTTTTGCCAGAAATTCTTCTAAGTGTCGATTTTCGCAACATACAAATATTCCTTAAAAATCGCCTGTGTAACAAAAACGATTTCTTTCAACTGTTTACAGGAAATGCACCAGGGCTGAATCCAGGATCCAGCCCTGAGTAAGAAAAACATTTGTAAAGTAATTCTATTGCAGTTTACTTGAAAATCCCATTGAGCTCAATGTTATAGTATACCAAGTATTGTGTTGCCTATTGCAACCCCTGTACTATATTGCATTTAAAGTCTATTGTTCATTGAAAGTATTCAACAAACAGCATCTTATCTTGAGAAAGTATTTTTATGCAACCCTGTGGTTCTAAAATAAAACAATAGTATATTTTTTTATACAAAACAATTGGCCTAGAGTTTAGTTCTTGAGTGTGTGGATTCATTTGCTGACTGAGTGTGTACATCAAATGCTTTACACTGTCCTCTGATACTGCCTTACTGCTCGACCAAGCTACCACTTTAGAGAGTAAGGTTCTATCTAACTTTAACCTCTGCCAAACCTCTGGAGACCCTTGGACTCTATATACACTGTACCTCACTTTGGTGCAGTATATATAGAGCCAGTTTCTTACATTTAGTGGGTGACTTCAAAAGAACTCTTAAAAGTGCACAACAATCCCTTCTAGCCCAGCCCTGGCTCCAGAAGATCAGTAGAGGGTAAATCAGCCCTTTGTGAGAGGGCAGGACACAACCTATTCAAAGTATGAACCACCTCTCGATCTCCCAACCCAGGAAGACTATCAGTATGCAGATGAATGCAGATGTATCCCCTGTCCCGCCCAGCCCTTCCTGTGTTGTGGCTGTCTAGAGAGTATGCACAAAGTGTAGCTGTCACCCAGCCCAGACGTGTATTGGAGACAGGCTGCAAAGCACAAAGAGTTATAAGCACAGGGAAATGCCCACTTCTAAAAGTGGCACTTCTAAAATAGTAATGTGAAACCCAACGTCACCAGTAAGTAGGATTTATCACTACTATTCTAAACATACCAAACATGGCAATGCCACTCCTTTCTGATCAGGAATTACCACTTAAAAGTATACAAGGGAATTCCTAATGCTACCCTATGAGAAGAGTAGGCCTCACAGCAGTAAAAAATGAAATAGACTGTTTGTGACTAGCAGGACATGTCAAAAATAAAGGTACATGTCCTACCTTTTACTTACATGGCACCCTCCTGTAGGTTTACCTAGGGCCTACCTTAGGGGTGACCTATGTGTAATAAAAGGGGAGCTTAGGGCTTGGCAAGTAGTTTTAGATGCAAGTCAAAGTGTCAGTAAACTGCGCACAGGCCCTGCGGTGGTAGGCCTGGGACAGGTTTGAAAGACTACTTTTGCGGGTGGCACAAGCAGTGCTGCAGGCCCACTAGTAGCATTACAGTTATAGGCTGTGGGTATAAGGTATACCACTTTACAAGAGACTTACAAGTAAATAAAACATGCCAAACAGGTGTAAACCAATCATCATATGTTTAGGGGGAGAGCACATGCACTTTTAGCACTGGTCAGCAGTGTTAAGGGCCCAGAGTCTCAACGCCAACTAAAAGAGGGTCAGAAAGAAGGGAGAAGGAAGCCAAAAATGTTTGGGGATAACCCTGCAGAAAGAGCTAGGTCCAACACCAATCTTTTCCTTCGTAGAATGAGAAGGGGGTAGAAGGTTAAACTGATAATTGATTGGGATAGGTGAAAGGGAGTGACCATCTTAGGGAGGAAAGCAGCCCTGGTTTGCAACATCAGCTTGTCTGGAAAGTAGGTAGTGAATCCAAGGACAACAGCTAAGGGCCTACAACTCTCTGACTCTTCTTGTAACACCAGAAATAGTGTTTTGAGGGTCAACATGTAAAGTGTACAACTATGTAGGGGCTCAAATGGAGTCCCCATTAAGAATATGAGAACGAAATTCAAGTCCCATTAAGGAACCTCAGTTGGAGGAAAAAGGTTAGTCAGGTCTTAAACAATATACATGAGAACAGGGGGTTTGAACACGGATGGCTGATCCAGCAGACAGAGGAAGGCAGACAAGACAGCTGCATAGCCCTTCACAGTGCCAACAGTCCAGTGCAAATTGCAGGACTTGGGATAATTTGGCGTGCAAGGGATCCACACCATTGTCCTCACACCATGCAACAAATTTGCTGCATCTGCCCAAATAGGCCGACTTAGTGGAGGGGGGACACGCAGATAAAATGACATCTACCACCTCTGATGGCAGCTAAAAGGAGCTCAGTTGTCCCCGCTCAATCTCCAAGCATGTAGGTGGAGGCCTCGGAGATTGTGGTGCAAAACCATTCCCCCCTCCCACCCGGCTAGAAGAGAAGATCCAGCCTGAAGGGCAGGCAGAGCGGAGGACACGTGGAGAAGTGCTGGAGGTCTGCATACCACACCCTTCTCGGCCAATCCGGAGTGATGAGAATGACTTGTGCCCGGTCTTGAATCTTTCCCAGAACTTGAGGAATCAAGGATATGGGCAGGAGAAACGCGTAATGCTGCTGAAAGTCCTACTTCAACTGAAACTTGTTCCCCAAGGGTCACCTCAACAGATACTGGAGGGTGCAGAATTGCTGCCACTGAACGTTTTCTGACTAGGCAAATAAGTCACCTGAGGAAGGCCCCACTGGGCAAAGATGTTCTGGCCTACCTCCGGTAGAAGACACCACTCTTGCTCTGCTCATGCTGTCGGCTCTGACTTTCAGAGACCCCATCAGGTGATTGGCAGTGAGCCAGATCACTTGGCGGTGTGCCCAAGACCACAGTCTCAACACTTCCAGGCAAAGGAAGCGAGACCCTATTCCCCCCGCTTGTTCATGTACCACATTGCAGTTTACCAACCTTCGATGGAGGAGAGGAAGGCTTTGAGCTCCAGCCGAATCGCCCTGAATCACCCACAGTTCTAGCAGGTTGATATGAAAAACCTGCTCTTCCGTAAACCAGAGGCCTCTGATCTCCAGATCCTCCAGATGAGCTCCCAACCCCAGGGTGGAGGTATCTGTCACTACCAGTCACGAGCAGAGAAGGAGTGAAGGCCATCCCATATGCCAGGTTCACCTCGGTCCCCTACGAAGCCCCTCCTGCCGCAGCGCTGGGGGAGATCGCGATGCAGTCTGAAAGGTCTCCCCTGTACTGGAGGCACCACAACATGCATGTGTGACCAGGAGAATGCAGGGAGCCAGCAGACCTAGGAATCGCAAGACTATTGAAACTGGTACTCTCGCACCTGGTTGGAAGAACTGAATCGTCTCCTGGATGTCTCCGATTCTCTGTGGAGAAGAAAAGGCGCAAAGAAGGATGGTGTCCAGTACCAACTCTATGAACTGGAGCCATTGGGAGGGCTACAGGTGAGATTTGGGCTAGTTGATCGAAAAGCCCCGGTCGAATAGCAGAGATGCCGTTGACTGCAGATGATGCAACACAATCTCTGGCGAGCTGGCTTTGATCAGCCAGTAGTCCACGTACGAGAAAGTCGTTATACGCGACAGTCTGGGATGGGCTGTAACTACTGACATCACCTTCATGAAGACTCAAGGTGCCGATGTCAAACCAAAGGGCAGTACTGCAAAATTGGTAGTGCGTATAACCCACAACAAACCGCAAGTACTTACGATGGAATAACAGGATAGGAATGTGTAAGTACATCTCCTGCAGGTCCAGTGACACCATCCAGTCTCCAACGCCAGTAGAAATGAGCTAGGGCATCTTGAACTTCTCCTTTTTGAGGGAGAAGTTCAGGCTCCTGAGGGTTAGAATAGGACGCAGGCCTTCTTGGGCACCAGAAAGTAACGTGTGCAGAAAACTTGGCCTATCTCCTTGTCTGGCACTAACTCCACTGCCCCTTTCAGAAGGAGAGCTGCCATTCTTACTACATAATGGTCAAATGATCAGGAGGTGGGGAAGAGGGAGGAGGTGGGATGGAGGGTGGAACCTGAAAAAAGGGAGGGTGTACCCCTTTCCTATGATCTGAAGGACCCACTGGTTCAAAGTAATGGCCTTCCAGGCCAGAAAAAAATTGGTTCACCCACCCTCCTAAAGGCTCCGTGTGAGGTCGGAGAAAAAAACTAGGCCTGCTTTTATGGATGCGCAGGGGAGGAGGAATAAGAGGAGGAGGAAGGTTGCAATGTGGATCCACAGCTCAGCCGTCTGGAGCGGCCCCTTTGTTGTCGAATTAGGTGGTTAGGTTGCTGTTGGAGTGTCTGGTACTCCCTGGGACGAAAGGAGAAACCTGTGCTAAAGCCAAGAAAGCAGTGAAAGGATCGGAAGTCCTTTAATGGTGGTAGAAGCTTAAGGCCCAGTGATCGTGCCATGAGTTTAGAAGTTTTAATTTTCTCCAGCACCAAATCTGCTTTATCGCCAAGGAGGAGTACTCCATCAAAGGAAAGGTCCATCAGATTGGATTGAACATCTGAGAAGTTGGATGTCCGGAGTCAAGCATGGTGACGGATGAAGATGGAGTTCCCCATCCCATGGGCGACAGAGTCAGCTGTGTCTAGTCCGGATTTAATAATATGGCGAGAAGCATTCTGACCATCTGAGAAGAACCCCTGAAAATGCTCCTTCATGACCACGGGGATGTATGTCAGCATCATTTGGGTCATGTCCCATAATGCATTGGTATAACCGCCGAGAAGGCAACTAGCATTTAACGATTTCAGGGCCATCCCCCCTGCCAAGAAGGCTTTGTTGCCTCAAGCCTCCAGTCTTGTAGACTTCCTATCTGAAGGTACAGTATGGAAGGGACCACCCAATTCCATACTGGAGCAAGATGATTGAATATCCAGGCTGTCTGGTGATGGGTGTTTGAAGAGAAATGGTGGGTCGCCTTGCACTGTACGGTAGCGGCGGGCCAGAAGTCTGCCCAACACTGGCGTAAATGATGGCTTTTGCCAAGCCACCACAACAGGTGCCAGCAAGGCCTCATTGAAGGGCAACAAAGGTTCTGATGTGGCTGATGATGGCAAGAGGACCTCAGTAAGAATGTTGGTCTTTGTCTCTGGTGAAGGGAGCTGCAAATCCAAGGTCTCTGCTGCCTTTAATATAACATAACATAACACATGTATTTGTAAAGCGCACTTATCACCCGTGGGTCTCAAGGCGCTGAATAACAGATGTTTATTGTTACCCAACTCAATGGTACTCATTTTATCGACCTCAGATGGATGAAAGGCTGAGTGGACCCGCCGAGATTTGAACCTGTGACCATGAGGTCGAATACAGGCCCCTGCAGTGGAAGCATTAGTCCACTAAGCCACCAGACCCATTATCTTATGGAGAGACACCACCTCAGATATTGGTGGTCTAGTGGGGATTCCATGGCCAGTTCCAGCAAGGCATCCAGGCCACTTGCTGATGACAGGCCATGAAATTCTTGGAGGGGCTTGTGGTCTGGGTCGACATAGGGCAGAAACTCCACAGGGTCTGAGCCTGTGTCAAAGATTTTGTAGATGTGTGTCCTGTAAGCCTCCTCTTCCAGCAAGCTTTGTGCCTCCCTGCAGGAATGGACCCAAGGATCAACGTGGGTCTGCAGCGCCAATGATGCTGTATCTGAAAGTTGTAGTGGGGGTGGCACCGAGAAGTGGAGTGATGGATCAAAGCAGGGAGGCATCGGCATCGGATCCAAAGGCGTGGTGCCGACTGGCGTTGGTTGGAAAGACAAGAACAGCGGAAACTGTGGTGCAGCCAAAGAGGCTCCGTGAGATATGCCACTGGAGTCGGGAATTTGGGTAATTGCAGCATCAGAGGCTCAGGCAGGGGTTACCGGCACTGAGGGCTCAGGACACTGTGAAGGTCTATCTGGAGCCGGTCTCGATGAAAGAGCTGGGCTGCGCGGAGGACCCTCAAGTGGTATCTCGACCAACTCTGGTTCCAAGGTTGAAGCTCCAGTGGAATCTGAGAGTGCCTGGGAGACTTTCCTCTCAAGAGCTTCTTTGCCTTCGTATGGTGTTTTCCCTGTTTGGTGGACGAGGAAGATGGAGAACGGGAACCATGTCAAGAACACTTTTGATGCCAGTGGTCGTCCTTTGCCCTGGGCATGAAGAGCTTGGCATCCCCGCTCCTTGATGGCCTTGTGGTTCATGCTGGGGCACAATGAGCAGGTCTTGGAATCATGGTCAGACCCCAGACACCACAAACAAACTGAGTGGAGGTCTGTTGGGAGGTGATATGGTACTGCTTTTTGTTAAGTTTGTGTGAGGAATTTCCTTTGAGTTAGAAGCTCCAGATCAGCATAAAAAACATGTTAAAAAAGGAATGGAATTTGATGTGCAGGGGTGGGCGCTTTATGGCCTTAGAGGCATTCCCTGACGCCATGTCAGGCGCCGACTGAGTCCAGCACTCTCTAACAGCGCCATTGTGACTTTGAAGTTTTCCAGATCCAGTCTGATGCCTGTGGTTACTCTACAGGTGAGGAATCTGCAGGTTTTTCAAGAAGTTTAAGACAGTGTCACTTTCTTTCCTATGGAGCGCCAGGACACCCTACTGGGCAGCTGATACGCTATACAAATGCAATTCATTCAGTCATTCTTACAGTCAATTATGTTGCATTTTCCTTGATATCACATGAGAGATGAGTTGTATTTTCCCTCATTAGTTACAGTAGAACACTGGAATTTTGACAACTTCATTGAAAATTGAGTGGGGCCAGGTCAATAATGGCCAGTATAGATCTTCTGTTTCAACATTCTGATTTTTCTTTTTTTCTTAATTTTTAATTTAGAATACTATACCCTTATTGGGTGGAATAAAAGCATTATAGCCCTTCTGCTATAAGCTATAACAATTGTTAAAGACCCTCTTTCTCATTATAACTCGAGTTAAGGGCCTTTAACAACTGGTATCACCTTCGGAAGCAGGCTATAATACTCTACTAGAACACTGGAATGTGGAGAGTGACTTTGATTGGAATGAAGTGGCTCAGTCTTATTAATTGCTGGTATAGACTTTCTTCTCCAGGATTCCAATGCTTGTCCTTCTGTCTCTCCCGGTTTATTTTAGAACACTCTACACTCAGTGAGTGGAATGTTCTAATGGCATCATAGCCCTTCAGCCACTGACTACAATGGTTGTTGAAGGCCCTCTCCTTTGTTACAGGCTATAGTAATAGCATGAAGGTTAAACTTTTTTCCTTTCTTAACAAGTCCACCAACAGTTCCCATAGAGAGGAATCACAGTTGCTCTCCACTGACATAAGCAAGAGGCCACGCCTCCAACAGCTGCAAAGAGTGCAATGCTTGTCATTGTATGTAAGAAAACTGCCTGCTCCAAGTTTAAAGGCACAATTAACCTCTTGTGGCATCGAGACACACACTGCCTCACTTACCTGCCACTAGGTCTCATGTTGCCTGTTCCACCAGGATAGTCTTGCAGAGCTGCAGTTTGACAATCGCCCAACTGAGGCTGGGAGGAGAAGCAAACTCACCAATCCTGATGTCTTGAGTCCTGGCCACCTGTACCCATTTCCCACCTACAGGGCGCCTATTGACTTCAATTGCGTTCATCCCCACCTATGGGCACTAATTGTGGTGGGAGAAAAGAGGAGGGAGAGCCCAAGCCATGGTTGTTACCTACCAAGTGCTCCAAACTCTTTCACTATTCTAGGGGCCGTATTGTAGAAAGTGTCCCGGGGATGCAACAGGCATGTGCGCCACCAGGGCACTTTGGTATTGCAGAAGGGGCGGCAGATGCTTGTGAGGCCCCTTCTGTAATACAGATAGCGCTGGCGCACATGTAGTGCCACCGCTATCTCATGAGTGTATTCCCTCATTTGCATGGGGACGTGGCCTTATGCAAATGAGGGAGCCTCTTTACCTCTGTGCCTTTGCCGTATTATGGACGAGGGTGCAAAGGCAAAAAAAGCTTTCAAGGGGTGCACTGAAAGTGCGCCACAAAAAGGTGGCACGTTATCAGTGCACCCACCGATGGCAGCCCTTTGGAGGGGGAAAACAGACATCCCCTTGCAGGGGGTGCAGTTACTCACTCTCTCCCCCTATTGAAAGTGCAGGTGGGTTGCTGCCTGAACTATGAAATGCGGAGCAGCGTTGAAGCAGCCGCTCCGGACTTCACTTGAATGTACTGCCCCCAGGGCAGCACATGTTCGCGGCTGCCCTGAGGGCAGGGCATTCAACATAATAGGGTGCACTTTCCCTGTTTGCACACGGCACACCTGTTTGAAGCTGCACCGTGGCGCATAAAGGAAAAGTGTGCTCTGTTTGCAATAGGCCCCCAGGTCTGCTTCAGTCATGCAGCAGTCAACACAATGGAATTTTAATTATCTCCATGAGTTGGGTATAGTACCAACTTTTGAGTTTGCACATCTACCCACTCAAAATATCTTTTCTCCATATTGTCAAGGTAAGGAGTTATGGCATTAGAATAGTAAAACCTATACTTTGTATGCATGTTTACCTTAACTATTGAATGGTAGTAGATATTGTGGAGTCAATATATGTACGAGTTGTTGGTTTTGTAGTTGATAGTTGACTTGCAACAATTTGATGGTCCCTCGAGCAACACCAGGGGGACATAAAAACAAACTACATGGAGTTGTGTGGTAGAGTGGCATAGCCAAAAGCATGTGCTACTGCTAATATTTCATCTTGGAACATTCCCTTGTTTCGCTGCATTTCGTAATGATTGTTTACAAGCAGAGGCTTTTATCACCATTTGCATTATTTAGTTGTGCTAATGTTTAGTTGCATTTCATAATATTGAGTTAATTTTTAGTTATGTGTTTATGTTGTGTTTATGATTAGTTGTGCATGTTTAGTTTTGCTTTTGTGTAGTTGAGTTTCAGAGTATGTGTTATGTTTATAATGAGCATATTTCCTAACTTGGGGCCAGATTTATCAAGATTTGACACAATGCATCAAGACAACATTCGGCGCTGCGTCAAATGGAGAGGCCAGGAATGTGCCATATTTACTAACATATGGCACATTCCTGCTCTCTCTGTGACTGCCAATGCAGGCACCCTTACACCATGGTGCAAGGGCGTCTGCATTCAGAGGCGGCTCCTCCACTAAAATGGTAATAACTTTTTGATATTACCATTTTATATTTGCTTTGCACATTGCGGGCGGGTCGGTGGGCGGGGCTGCTATGCTCTTTTGAGCAGGGCAGGGGAAGAGTGGTTTGCCCACTCCTGAATGCACAAAGACTGTTTGGTCGGCCCTCTCGGCCGCCCAAACCAGTTATGCGCACTCTGCCCCCTACATGGAGAACATGCCCACCCCACTAGCCCCAGGCTGGACGTCGTCCCGACCAATCACAACCCGGCGGAAAGGTAGGTTTAATTTTATTTATTTTATTCGACCGCGATCCCCCCACCCCCACGACACTCCCCGCGAACCCCCCTCCCCCCGTGACCCCTCGCGCCCGCCCCCCACCCGCGAGCAATGCCGGCTGCTACTGTCTGCATTACACCCAGGAATATTTTTGTGTAGAAAGGGACACCTTCCTGCACATAAACAATTCTTAGAGGCGTTATTCTCTTTCTAAGCGTGCTGCAGGTAAATCTGGGAATGCCCCCAAAATACATGAGTGGATGCATGGGAACACCCACTCTCCACCCATGTAACCCTTCCCGGTGCAGAGTAAATCAAGGCAGAGAATTGCCCTGCCTTGTGTTGCTCCAAATTTACCAAGCCGCGCTTAATTTGACTTAAGTATGGCATTGCCCTTGTATCACCCTGTGTGACGCAAGGGCAACGCAATCCTTTGATATATCTGGGCCTTGGTCTGCAGAACTTCCAAGGGTAATATGAGTAACTTGAGCTTACAACCAATCACTGGTAATCACTGCAGGGGCATAAAGTAGGCCCTTGCATCTCCTGCATAGCAGGCAAGCCCCAACCCTCATGGGACCCTTTACTCAAACCAAGGCCTTTGCATAGCTCAGCCAACCAAAGTGATAAATACTAGAAGGCACCCACAACATTTTGCAAGGGGTAACCCACTTTTTAAAAATTATTATTATGCCACTGACCAGTGCTCATTGTACGGAATTTGGATTTTTGTACTGAAATTGATAGACACATTTCAGCATCAGAACTGCAGTAGTTGGGCATGCTCGTCTAGTACAAGTAGGCTATTGCAAATAAGCCATCCTCGTATACCAGATACTTTCAAGCATAGGCCAGGGCTAGTGAGTCAATTTCTAACCTGAAAAGATGCCCTCAGATCTTTCCATGTCTTTCTATATTGGATTCTTACACTTTGATTTCCTCTTTCAGGTCCAGAAACAGGGAAAAAGAGTAAACACTGAAACCCGAGGTATCCAGGTCAACCTCAACCCGCATTTTTGCTGCTGTTTTTACCAATGTTCTTTTTTATTGTGTTGAACAAATGTCGTTCAGGCTAATGCTGGAAAGTCCAAACAACGATCTGAAATGGAAAATAACACAAAAATATATAATTGGGAAATTAAACCTATAGATGGTCCTAGAGCCTGGTACCTGTTGATCTAGAACACAAGCCAGAATTGTTTTGCCCTGGATGAGGATTGTAGTGAATAAAAAAAACAGGACTTTGAGTATAGTTTGTAATTATTCTATGTAGAAAGTAATAAACACTCAATAAACAATATATTATTTGTGTTTATTTGCTGTGATCTTAGCTCTATATTGAGAAAGAGATAAATGTGTTCATCTTTGCCAAAAAGGGCTCATGCTGTGGGTGGAAGCACTCATCACTCATCAAACTCACCCGCTAAAGTGTAGGAAAGTCAAAATAGGATGTCTCCGGCAAGGCTGCCGAGGCTGCGCTTGGAGGCTTTTCTGCCCACCCTTCTCAAAACGACCCTCTAAGGCCCTAATTACGAGTGCAGGGTTAGATTCCAATCATTGAGCAAACCCTGTTGCACAGGGATCGGAATTATGAGTTGTGTGATAATTATCAAACCCTCGTAGTTTTGCCCTGATAAATTTGGACAGGTCAAACCTGCCCGAAATGTAATCGGCAGTGTCCCGGGGGCTATTCACAAAGGAAACTTACAGTTTTGAGTAGTTTACACATATAATTTACTCTTACTAAAAAGAATAAGTGTAGAGTTACTCAAAAGAGTAAATTTATGGGTGTACTTTGCGACTATCCCCAGTCCCTTAAATTTGGTAGAGACATGCAAGTGACACTTTTGAAGTAAATTTACACTTTATTTTATGAATAGTCAAAAAGTAGTCACCTTACGCAAAAGTGTAAATTACTCAAAAGTCTAAGTTACCTTTTTGAATCAGGCCATCTATGTTTAATGCTCTTTACGGTTCTTTGAAATGGTACTACTTTTGAAGAAGCTCTGCAGAGCATAGTTTAGACGACAAGCTTCCAGTCTGGGTTTAAAAATTCTGAAGGCAGAATTACCTCTGTCATAAATCCAATGACGGAAACATTTTAACCATGGACTCTCCATCAAAAGGGAATTCTCTCCTCCCTGCACTGTTGACCGAACTCGAGCGATTTCTTCTTGTGGCGGGCTTCAAGATCCGCTATCAAAAATCTACGGCAATGGGAGTGGGGAAGGCTCAGGCGGTTAGTTCGGCGGTGGCAGTAGGGTTTGGACTGCACCTAGGATAAAGTATGTAGGATTGGTTATTCCCCCATTCCGACTGACGTTCATCAGAGCAATGTGCCTCCTCTCCTGGATACCTTAAAGACCTGTATAAGTGGGGTAGATTGGAATTTTTTGTGTGTGGTTAGGATAAACTGTGTAAAGATTACTTTATGCTTAGACTGCGTTACCTTTTCCATTCCCATTTCCCTTTTCCATTCCCTCCCTGTGTGAATCCCCTCAGAGGTCCTTAACCTCCTAACTCAGAAGATGTGGGCCTTTATAGGGGATAACAAGCAACCGTGGTTAGCCAGGTCCCTTTTGATGAGGAGACCCGAGGAGGGGGCATGGAAGTCTCAGATATCGAACGTTATATCTTGGCTGCACAGATATCACCGGCCCTGGTATGGTGCTCCATGGATGCTGATAAACCCTGGTGCCTCATTGAACAGGAACGTAGTATGATTCTTCTCCACCAACTGTTTTGTCTTCCACTGCAAGCCCGTCGTCCTCCTACCACCCTAAGATGAACCACGACATTGACCCTGCAGTACTGGACTAAAGCAGTCTGGACGAAGGGGATTACGACTTACCCCTCCCTCCTGACCCCAGCATTAGAAAACCCAGACTTCCCACTTGCACTGACTGCCAAGAGATACCTATCTAAGGTGGGGGTGAAATGCTGTGCTTGGGTCAACTATACATAGGGGGCGTCCTTAAGAGACCAATGTGATAACGTCATTTTAGTGAGTCCCAAGAATTTATATTGCATGACAGAACTCCTTCTTTGGGCCAGGCAGCCCGAAGGTGCACAAAGGGTGAGGGACACCACCATAGTCGAGGATATGTTTTCAGAAGTGGGCACCAGTAGCATGATGTCCCGGCCAGGCGTGCAACGCCCATAGTGCTGAAAAAGGGCTTTAGCCTCCTTCCGTGTCTCTCAGCCCGTGCTGCTGTCGCATCGGCTGGGCAGAGTCTGGAGTCTTATCACAGCCACACCCGAGTTTTTCACTGGTCTTTAAAAGACCATTTACACACCTTTTGTGAACTCGTTAACGAGGCTTTGTTTTTGGTTTTTCACAGGTTCCGGTACCCTCTGGGTCCCCAATCTGCTTATTCCTTACATTTGTATTTTAGTTTTACTGCCACAGTGGGAGACTGCTTTTAGTGAAAAGGCCTCTCAGGAGTAGAGATGCCACCTTTCCAAAAGAAAAATACCGGCCATTTATTGTTTAAAGAGTCTGCAAAGGCCTGGCCTTGACACTAAATAGGGTTGTAAATAAAATGGTATGCATTCATTTGTAACATGACATTTCTTTCTTTGTTTCCATTAATTATTATTAGTCATGGATCATTAATGCAGCCCTAGACCACATTTAAAAGTGTTTTTTATTTATATTTGCTGTTTGAAGTATGCACAGATAAGTGCTAAAAATACCGGGTTTAGGTGACTTTGCTTATTTTTGTACTGGCTGGGACATCAAAATACCGGTGGTGTTGGTAGAAATCCCATCATCTGGCAACCGTAATCAGGAGACTGAAATTTTGTTGCAGAATCAGCACATTATTTATTTCCTCCATCCCTGATTGATGCCATAATAACAATAGTTAAGCTTATATCTGAAACCCTATGGCAGCCGTCAATACAATGCTGAGTTACTCCAGATGTCTGGGAATACATCCTGCATTCAGACAACTCACTCCTCACCCTTCACTTTCACGCTCACCCTTCACTCACAGCGCTTACACTGCACTCAAACTGCTCACTATGCACTCACGCCATTCACCCGTCTCCTACCCTGCACTCACATGAGCACACTGCTCACCTTGCACTCACAGCGTCCACACTGCACTCATGCCCCTCACCATGAACTCATGCAGTTCTCCCTGCACTTACCCTGCAGTCACATAAGCACACCGCTCACCCTGCACTCACAGTGATCACACTGCACCCACACCACTCACCATGCACTCCTATTTTTCACCCCGCACTTACACGAGTACACTACTCACCCTGCACAAGTGGCACTTTACTCACCTGTCACTCTCACTGCGTACTCTGCAATCTCACTCAAACGAGCACATCACTCACCCTGCATTCATTCCACCCACTCAGCACTTTCACCCGTACCCAAACTCATATGTCACATTACTCAGCCTGCAGTCACTCCTCTCACCCTACTCTGTGTCACATCGCTCACTGTTCTCTCACAGACACTTCTGTCACTTGCACAGCTCCCTTTCACTCACATGGGCACAGCACTCACCCTGCACTCACACAACACAATCAAGCACAGCACTCACCCTGGAGTCACACCACTCACCCTGCACTTCCTCCTCTCACCCTGCACTCAGAGACAAACTTCTCAGCCTGCCTTCATCCTGCCTGCACATAGAGACAATAGTCTGCTGGAACTTAGAGGGTCACACCACTCACTCTGCACTAACTCCTCACTGCACTCTCCAGTCACTCTCACAGATCACCCTTCACTCTAGCCGCTCACCCTGCATTTACACTGCTCACACCACCCTTCACTCACTCCTCTCACTTTGCATGCACTCCTCTCACCAGACACTCACATGGGCGCTCCTCTCACATTGCATTCATGCAGCTCACCCTACACTCACACCACTCACTCTGCACTCACTCACACTATTCACCAGCACTTACATGATCACATCTCTTACTCTGCACATATAACAATTACACAACTATCATAAATATACACTTATTTCTACAAAGGCACCCACAGAATACCTACTCTTTCCATAGTACTAGATGCCTACTTGATTCCATCTGCAACAACGGGGCTGGTGCAAGAGGGGGAGAGTGGACTGAGAATGTGGGATGGCACAAGGAGGTAGACTAGAGCGGAGGCTTTGGGGTATGGTGCTGGATTGAGGATTGTGTGACACTTTCAGCCATTCCTGGCTTTCCATTCACCACCATGCTTCATTCCAAATTTTGTAGTTTTACATTGTAAGTTGAGTCTCAAATACCCAAGAATGCAAAGTGTTACTGGATAAAATCCATGGTTGCTGAAGAAGTCAAACATTTCATAGGATCAGTTGGATGCTGTGACATTACGTGTTGGAACGTGGATTAGTTCATTTCCAACACTGTAACTGCTTGATCCACATGTGAAACCAAATATAAGCCTCGTGCAGCTATTTTAAGGAAGTGCACTTCTCATTCACATCATACTTGTAACATACGTTGACAAGGCAATATATTAATATTTTTGAATAGCGTATAGAGTATTTTTATTAAGCTTCACTAAAAGGCAAAGATAGGTATAGCAGACGCAGCAGGGGAAGTTTTTCTAACACAAAAGCAGATTGACTAATGGAAGTGTGAGTAGCAGCGTGTTTGTGAGGGTGACAGAGTACAAATGTATGAAAGAGTGCATGAGATATAGTGAGAATGTGTGAGTGAGTATGTGTATTATGAGTGCAAGTGTGCTGCTGGTCTGGCATACTGGACGTTATTCTTGCCTTATGGACAAGGGCACTAATAACATATGGATGGAGAGTGTTACCTATAGCAAACTGAAGGACCTGACATGCTTCTATGAAGACACCATCATTGGCTGTGGGGACTCTAACTGTCTAATTGAGAAAGCTGCTAGCCCAGTCATACCCAGTGGCAGGCACACAGAATATGCGCCACCACACCTGGCCGAAAGCCCTGACATGATGTCCTTAATTCTTAGCATATTGGATGGATCCATAGCAAAATCTTGGAACTGATATTTGAGGTAACTATTGTCATAAGATTTCCTGTGCTGATTTTATAGGGGGTGTCAATGGCAAAATGTTGACCCTTGTATACCGAAGAGAATTTTTAGAGATACATATGACTGTGGCTGAAGTATCCATGGTAAATTTCTGGCATTGTCTTAGTAAATGTACTCCTTGGCATAAGGGGCTCCCCCATGAAAAAATAATGACCTTGGTATAGTGGAAGAAATTTCTGACTTAAGACAATTGAACAAAATGAGATCTACTCCTAGGAGTAGTTCTGGTGCAAATATGCCTCTTTTTCCCGCATACTATTACGCCGCATGTTGTTACAACGCGATTGTTACAACGACCGCGTTGTAACAACGCATACCATTACCCCGCAAGTCGTAACAACGACTTGCGGAGGGGGGGCGCTGGATGTTGGAATAGTAAAATTTACTATTCCAACTCCAGTCTGTGCGGACAGTAGGGAAGGTGTTGGATTTTAAATCCAACACCTTCTCCCCCCTCCGCAAGTCGTTGTAACGACTTGCGGGGTAATGGTATGCGTTGTCACAACGCGGTCGTTGTTACGACCGCGTTGTAACAGCATGCGGGGTTACGGATGCGGGGTGACGGTTGTTTACCGTTCTGGTGCACCATGAAATTACTCTTAATATTTCATGAATGCCCTATAAAGGTCTATGGCATTTTAGCAAATTTGATCCCAAAAGTTTCAAAAAATTCTGAGGGGAGGAGTCTACTCTCCCTTAAATCATGTACAAAAAATCTGTTAACTTGATTTGCTTGCTGAAATTGGGGTTGGGGGGGGGGGGGGGGGAGGAGTATCACACTCCACCACTTACATACATATTTTTCCTCATATAATGGCTATGAGGTTAGCTCTGACCCATTTCTGGAAATGCTTGTCCTGTCCCATTGCTGGGAGCAGGACTGGCTTTAGGGCGGTGACACCAGTGCAGCCACACCTGGCGTGGACTTTTTTTTGGGGGTGGGAGGGGCTAGTGGTGGTGCTGTGTTTAAAAATACATTTTGGATCTGAAAGAGACCATTAGTTATAGATTCCTTACCTTAGAATTACCCCCAGGCGTCAGACTGGACCCGGAGAAATATTTTCTTAGCAGTACCCCTGCGCGTCGGTAGGTGGTGTCGGTCGACTCCGCGTCCATCGTCTGCATTGTGGTTGCCAGGATGAGCTCGCGGTGTCTACTTAGACGCCGCCCCTGCGCGCTGACGTCAGTTCTTTCTTTTTTTGCGCCAGAGAGAGATTGCCCCTTAGTCTCTTTTTGACTAACTTTTTTCGACTTTTTGTCGACGTCTTTTGAGTCATTCGACTCCTGTTGCATGAGGGATGTCCAGCCGTCGGCCTGGTTTCAAGCCCTGTGACTCCTGTCACAAATTGATGTCTGTTACCGATCCGCACCTCGTGTGCCTCCAGTGCCTGGAGCGCGACCACAACCCAAAGTTGTGCTCCGACTGCCGGGTCCTGAACCCGAAGTCTGTGCGGGAGCGGTCCTGAAAGCTTTTGGAGGCCCGACAGTCTGCTCCACGCCGCTCGAGGTCCCGGTCGAGGAGGAAGGTCGCGGGACCGGTCGCGGAGCCATCACCACTCGTCATCGAAGTCTTCGCACTCCTCGGGTAAGTCGAAGCACAAGAAGAAGGCGAAGAAGCATCGTCGCTCTTCGCCTTCTCCCCATCCGTCGGCCGACGCGGGACCCGGAGCATCGTCGCTCCCCGGCTCCTGCCTCCGAGCCCGCTGGGATGGCTCCGCAATTCTCTCCCTTTCCAGGAGCCGGAGCATCCCCTGCCCAGCTTCGTCAATTTTACGAAGCGCTGCACAGCATCTTTTTCCAGCCCGACTCCACAGGCGTGCCTTCAGGCCCCACGGGCTCGGCTGGGGGCCCTAGGCCTTCAATGCCGGCTGCTCCGGCCCCGCAGGGTCCCCAAGGATCCAGTCTGGATCCGGTTCGGTGCCTGTCGACATTACGGTACCTTCCCCCGCGCCGATTCCAGTGGCAACGCCCCGACGCCGGTTGTGCCCCCAACCGGCGTTGACCCCAGCCTCACCCCTGAAGTGGACACGGTGCCGGACCGACGTTGCCCTGGAGGGTACTTCTGTACCGCTGTTCATCCCTGGCGTTCCCCATCACCCTGAGTGGCAGCCAGAGGAGGGTGAGGAGGACTGGGAGGGGTAGCTGACCAGCTTGAGGAGCCGGACTAGCGAGAGGTGTTGGGTGACGCCAGTGCTCTGGATACCTCCGCAGACCTTGGTATGCTTTCTCCCCCTACCGTGGCTATGGAGGAGGGAGCTTCCTACGCTGTGGTGTTGCGTAGGGCTGCTGAGGCCCTGGGCCTCGAGCTTCCTACGGTGGCTGTCAGGACTAATCTCCTGACTGAGGTGCTTCAGCCGGCAGCAGCCTCTTCGGAGCCCCTGCTGCCTTTTAATGAGGCCCTCACTGATATCCTTCTGGGCACTTGGTCCAAGCGCAGCACAGGGGCACCAGTGGACAGGATGATTGCCCGACGCCACTGCCCGGCACCGGGCGACCCACTTTTCCTCTCCAAACACCCTACCCCTGAGAGCTTGGTGGTCCAAGCCTCAACCTCAAAAGGCGCATTCCCTGCTGCTCCCCCAGATATGGAATCCAAGAAGCTGGACCATCTTGGGAAGAAGATGTTTGCTTCAGCCAGCTTATGACTGTGGTCAGTGAACACTGCATGTCTCTTGGGCCGTTATACACACACGGTGTGGGATACGGTTGCGCAAGTGCTGCCACAGTGCCCGGAGGAGGCCCGGGCCGTGCTCACCCGTGCTGTTGCTGAGGGTCGAGACACAGTGAAGTTCACCATCCGGTGTGGGCTGGATACCGCCGACTCGCTGGGTAGAAGGGTTTCCACGTCAGTAGCCCTGGGGTGCTACGCCTGGCTGAGAACGTCTGGCTTCTCTGGGGATGTCCAATCTACCCTTTTGGACATGCCCTTTGATGGCCGTCGCCTGTTTGGTGACAAGGCGAACAACGTGCTCGAGAGTTTCAGGACTCTAGGGCTACTGCCAGATCCTTGGACCACGCAGCAACTTCTCGCCCCATGCAGTCTGCCTTTCGCCCCTTTTGTGGCTACGGAAGGGGTGCCCCTCCACGTTCCACCCAGAGCCACAGGGCTGCACAGCCTATGCGTGGCCGGGGACGTGGAACCCAGGATCGTGTGTCTGGGGGCCAGCGCCTCCCCCACTGGCACAACATCACGTCGGACAGGTGGGTTTTGCAGATAGTCCGAAGGGGCTACTCCCTCCCCTTCGAGACTACCCCTCCCTCCTTGCCACCAACACTCCATCACATGGCGGAGGATCATTTGGCCCTTCTCCGCCAGGAAGTTGCGGCTCTCTTGGCCAAGAGAGCTATTGAGCGAGTCCCTGTGCCAGACATAGGTCGTGGTTGCTACTCCCACTACTTCCTGGTACCCAAGAAGGACAAAGGCCTGCGTCCTATCTTAGACCTCAGGGACGTCAACCGCTTCCTCCGGAAGGAGAGGTTCAAAATTTATCCTTGGCTCAGGTCTAGTCTGCCCTCGACCCTGGAGACTGGATGGTAGCGTTGGACTTGCAGGACGCTTAATTTCACATCCCCGTCTTGCCTGCCCACCGGCATTACCTACGGTTCACGTGGGCCATGAACATTTTCAGTTTACCGTGCTCCCCTTTCGCCTTACCAGCGCCCCTCGGGTATTCACGAAAGTGATGGAGGTGGTCGCAGCTCATCTGCGCAGATCAGGGGTTCCTGTCTTCCCCTATCTCGACGACTGGCTGTTGAAGGCGGGCTCGCCCCAGGCTGTCGTCTCCCACCTCCAGACTACGGCGGACCTCCTGCACTCGCTGGGGTTTACTATCAACATGGCGAAGTCGCATCCGATTCCTTCTCAGAAGCTCCTTTTTATCGGAGCAGTTCTGGATACAGCGCAGTTTCGGGTTTATCCTCCCGAGCAGCGAGTCCGGGATATTCGGGCTATGATACCGATGTTTCAGCCTCTATCCCGGATTTCGATGAGAATGACCTTGAGGCTGCTGGGCCTCATGGCCTCCTGCATCCAGCTAGTGGATCATGCCAGATGGCATATGCGGGCTCTGCAGTGGGACCTGAAATTCCAGTGGGCGCAGCATCAGGGGAATCTTTCCGATGTCGTCCAGATCTCGCAGTGGTGGCTCATGAACCAGGATTGGGTCAACGGCAGATCCCTCTCCCTTCCCCAACCAGAGTTCACAGTAGTGACGAATGCGTCACTCCTGGGATGGGGCGGTCACATGGGAGAGGTGGAGATCAGAGGCCTCTGGTATCCGGCGGAGTCCGGGTTCCACATCCACCTCCTGGAGCTCCGGGCGATTCATCTTGCACTGAAGGCATTCCTTCCTTCTGTCAAAGGAAGAGTAGTGCAGGTGTTCACAGACAACACCACCGCCATGTGGTACTGCAACAAACAGGGCGGGGTGGGGTTGTGGATCCTATGTCAAGAGGCTCTTCACCTTTGGACATGGCTGGAACATCAGGGCACATCTCTGGTGGTTCAACACCTGGCGGGTTCCCTGAACGCCAGGGCGGAGAAACTCAGCTGCCGGTGCATGATGGATCACGAGTGGCGTCTTCCCGCAGGGGTGGTGCAAGGTCTCTTTCAGCAGTGGGGAGAGCCTTGATTAGATCTATTCGCCACCGAAGAGAATGCGCTATGTCAGCAGTTCTGCGCTTTGGAGTTTCCAAGGCAGCACTCGCTCGGCGACGCCTTTCGTCGCGAGTGGAATTGCAGCCTCCTGTACGCCTTTCCGCCTGTACTACTTCTACCCAGAGTGCTGGAGAAGATCAAGCGCGACCAGGCCCAAGTAATTCTTGTGGCTCCGGACTGGGCATGAAGAGTCTGGTACCACGAGCTCTTGAGCATGGCCATCGATCCTCCGATCAGACTGCCTCTTCGGGAGGATCTTCTGTTGCAGCAGGGGACGGTCCTCCACCCAAACCTATCCAGCCTCCACCTCCTTGCGTGGAGATTGAGCGGCGGCAGTTGACAGCTTTCGACCTTCCTCCCGAAGTCTGTAATGTCATCTTGGCAGCCCTGTGTCCCTCCACTAAAACAGTATACGCCTATAGATAGAATAAATTTGTGGCATGGTGCACAGCAAAGGCTGTGGATCCCCTTTCTGCCCCTCTTTCAGAGGTTCTCTTCTTCATTCTTTCTTTGGCCCAGCCGGGCTCTGCTCTGGACACTCCTAAAGGCTATCTTTCGGCCTTTCTTCGCCTTCCTGACCAGCCTTATCTTTTCAAGTCCCCTATTGTAAACAGATTTCTGAAGGGTATTACTCAGCTCTTTCCTCCTTCTCCTTTCGTAATACCCCAGTTGGACTTGAATCTTGTCCTTACTTACCTTATGTGTGCTCCCTTTGAGCCACTACATAATTGTCCTCTTTGTCTTCTTACTTTAAAGACTGCTTTCCTGCTTGCCATCACCTCTGCTCACAGGGTGAGTGAGCTTCAGGCTCGGTCTTCCAAACCTCCCTTTCTTGCTGTTCATCCGGACAAAGTGGTCCTTTGTACTAGGCCCTCTTTTCTGCCCAAAGTGGTTACCTCTTTCCACATAGGTCAGACCATCACATTGCCCACCTTCTTCCCACCTCCGCACCCTTCCAAAGAGGAGGAGAGACTCCACCGTCTGGACCCAAAACGTGCGCTGTCCTTCTACCTTGACCGCACTAAAGACTTCCGGGTGGACGATCAACTCTTCGTGGGTTATGTGGGCGCCAAGAAAGGTCGGGCAGTGCATAAATATACCATCTCTTGATGGGTTGTCCTATGCATCAAGATCTGCTATTCTTTGGCAAAAAAAGGAACCTCCAGTAGGACTGCGCGCCCACTCTACCAGGGCGATGGCAGCCACCACTGCTTTGGGACGTGGAGTTCCGCTGGTTGACATCTGCCAGGCAGCTATGTGGGCATCACTGCACATGTTTACAAAGCATTACTGTCTGGACAGCCAAGTCCGGAGAGACGGCTTTTTCGCCTGTTCTGTTCTCCATGACTTCCTAGTGTGAACTTAGTTCGCAGACCCACCTCTGGGGTTGGTATTGCTGGGGTATCTATTCTAAGGTAAAATCTTTAACTAATGGTCTCTTTCAGAAGAATAAGTTACTTACCTTCGGTAACGATGTATCTGTAAGAGACATACATTAGTTATAGATTACTTACCGCCCCACCCATCCTCCCCGTTCTGCGAACTGACTTCTAGGGATAGGGACTCCCTTGCAGGGCACTAGTTTTGTGCACCAGTGGTCAGTGTCTTTTATGGCTCTGCGCTTCTGGCATGGAAAGTTGTGTCAGAACTGATGTCGGTGCGCAGGGGCGGCATCAAAGTAGACACCGCAAAGTCTTCCCGACGACAACGAGGCCGGGCGCGGATTCGTACGATGCCACCTACCGACGCGCAGGGGTACTGCTAAGAAAAAATTCTGCAGATCCAGTCTAACGCCTGAGGGTAATTCTAAGGTAAGGAATGTATAACTAATGTATGTCTCTTACAGATACATCGTTACCGAAGGTAAGTAACTTATTCTTTAACAGCACATGAACATTCTGGTGCATCAGGTAGTTTTCAAGCAACAAACTTTTTTTTTATAGATAACTCTGGTTATTAATGTTCCTACTGTTGAGAGTTCTGAATTTTGTCTAGTGGCAGTTTGGCTCATCGTAAAGTAGCGTGGAGGGTTAATGTGCCTGCTGCAAAAAACATGTACCATGCAGATCACAGAACTGAACTATGAGTAGCACTATAAAAAATTAAATGTACGTCAGAGAGGCTATGGCAAGATGAGGTGCACTGTTGGAGAGTGGTAGTGAGGGAATTCATGGTGGAGAAGGAGGTTATAGGGGAGGAGAGCGCCAAAAAAGACTATCCTAACAGCCGCCACCAGTGCTCGAGGCAGGTCTGACTGAGTCTTAGCCCCCCACCTCCACCCACTCTGAAGTTTGGGTCTACTTGCATCCCTGGTCCCGGCTACACAAAACATTAGACAAAACTATCCCCACAACACAACTTTTATAAATAATGAAATGTGATGATGACCTAGATTTAAAATTGACGGATTCTGACTGGATCTTGATTTGGAAAAAAAACTGCAAATCACCTATGTGTCTTCAGCACAGGGACAATGCTTTCAAAATTATGTTACGTTGGTATACGATACCCATACGCATGAAAGGGATAGCTAATTGTTCTGATGCCTGCTGAAGGGGTTGTGGGTCAAGAGGAACGCATATATGGTGGGACTGGAGACGCAGACACACACAAAAGTTCTGGGTCCAGGTAATTGGGGCTAATTTAATACATTACATTTGTAGCTCTGCCAGTGCAACCTATAATAACCTTACTGGGGCTGGTTGAGATGTGTCCCTTCTCTGCACCTGGGACTAAACTGTAACACTTTCTGCTCTTGGCAGCCTGTCTGGTAGTGGCGCAAAAATTGCAGAATCCTGCATCACCGTCACTGGATCTGTGGTGGACTAAAGTTTGGAAAATTCACTCAATGGAATGGCTCACAGCTGTGCTAGAGATACCATGACCCGATATGATATGGATTCCCTTCCATACTTATGTTAAACGAGACAGAGGGGTACTCCGCCCTCCGGAGCTGGTGCAGCTTGCAGAGGAACAGAGCTCGGAACCTATAGAATGAGGAGGACATGCATGGCTGAATTGGGAGGGGTTATAGAGCGGTAACCTCTTATTAGCGAGGTACATTGGCCTTTTCTGGTGGATTCTCTTGATTGATGTAATCAATCTTTACTTTACAATAGTGAGCTGCACATATACATTTATGCCAGTAAACTGCACTGACCCACGCCCGGGGAGTAAAAGTTTAAATAAAGTTATTAAATAGAAAAGGAGAATTCACTAACAGGATTTAGCACTTCCTGTACAAATCCAAGCGTTTTATATTACCACCCAATTCTAAATCGGGACCTCCGTTGCCAACTCGTACACTATGATTACTCTTGGTAAGTCAAAGACTATTTATCGTTAACTGAAAGAAACCCTTCGATCAAAACCATATTTGATACTCCTGTTCAAACAGAGCAAGTTCCCCAATATGTCTTACTATCCCAGAACGACTTTTTTTTATTTTTTACATTTTACATTATAAGAAGTAAAAAGGGTGTTTAGTACTGCATAAGACACATCAAAGCACTCTCAGAGCTTGTCCCTGAGACTCAGATATTGATTCTAGCTCAGGGTGCAAGGTTAGGGATAATTTTCCCAAGGTGAATCCTTACCCGACAGTACACATGGTGCCAAAATTTTAAAGGGATTGCATTGCCCTTGCGTCACACAGGGTGTTACAAGGGCAACGCAGTCCCCAAGTCAGATTTACCAAGCAACGCAAGGCCCCCTTGCGTTGCCCTGCATTGCTTGGTAAATCTGGAGTAACACAAGGCAATGCAAGGCGCTGCTGCATTACTCTGCACTGGGAAGGCTTTTCATGGGTGGAGCGTGGGTGATCCCAAGCATCCACCCATGAATTTTGTCACATTGCCAGATTTACCAACACTGGTAAACCTGGGAGTGGGTCAAAATGCTACGCCTTCCCAGGGGAGGCGCAATGAGGAGAAATATCTTTATTTCTCCCCATTGTTTCCTCTTTCTAAGTGTACTGAAAAAGCCTGAGAGGATTGTTTTTGTGCAGGAAGATGTTCATTCTTGCACAAAAACAATCCGGCCTGCAAAGCAGGTACCTTTGCACCATGGTGCAAGAGTGGCTCCGTTGGCGCTAGGCAGAATTTTTTTGCGCCAGAGCAGAAATGCGCCATATATTGATAAACATGGTGCATTCCTGCCCTCTTCCTTTCACGCAGTGCAGCAAGTTGTCTTACTGTGTTGCATTGCTTGAAACCTTGAAAAATCTGGTTCATGGTTTTTACTATATTTCAATAAACAGTTATTCCATGTGCGCCTGCAAAGCTGTTTCATCACAACTAACAGTATCACTACATCATGTATGTTAAAAAACCATGCAAATTTTGAAACGTAAGTTGACATTTCTTGGGGGGTGAGAATACCAGGGCTGGTTTTAAGGCAAGGTAATGCAAAGCAATTGCCTACGGTATCACCAGCTGGTTGTGCCATATTTTAGCCATAAGGAGCACATGTAGCTTATTGCTGTGGTAAGGGGGCACAACAATATTTCCTTTACCTAGGGCCCTGATTACAAGTGTAGTGGAAACAGCAATTACAACACAGTCTGAACCACGCATGCAATTACAACGAAAGCTTAACAATGCATGCGTCTTTACCACGCAGTATTTTACCACAACCTGCCTTTACAGCAAAATGTAAGTATAAAGGTAACTGTATTATATGTACATGTATTCCCTGGAAAAAACCAAAGGTTTCAGGGACGTTATAGTTAGGCTCAGATTTCACTCGTACAAAGCCAGGGAAATTCAGCAGTTATAGTTACCTGAGCTAACTATAACTTACGCCCCCGCAATGCCCTGCTTATGATCTCACATATTACATCACTCATGACATGGTCAGTGACATCACTGATGACATCGTCCACAGAACCACTCACACACCCACTGTGAGAAGTTGACCTGGTATATGCTGTCCACTAGTTAAAGTGGGCACCCTGTACCAGTCCAAACAACCCTTATGGTGATTTAAGAGGTTAAAGATAACCTTAAAAAGCTATCCAAGTGGTAGCTGTGGAGAGCAGCCTTCACGCTTAGTCTTGAAGGAATGTTAAGCAGATTGTTTTACCAGAATGCAACCTTATAGTATTGGTTAAATGAAAGGAGAACCACACAGTAGTTATAAAAATATGTATTTATTAATATAACACACACTAAGTACGACACAGTATCTTCTACACAAAGATACTCACAAAGCACACAATACTGTAGCACAGAATCAATAGTAAATAGCACAAATACACGGTGGGCTCCAGGGGGAGACCAAACCATATACTAAAATAGTGGTATTAGAACCACGACTTGAGTCAAGACAGTGTCTAGAGGACGTAGAATCGCTGGGACCCCAAGGAACCACCCAAGGTGAGTAAGTAGGGACCCCACAGAGGACGGGTGCAGTGTGGGAACACGACCGCGTGCACCGTACAATTCTATGGGAGAGTCGCGGATGCAGTTTTAAAGTTGAAGGACCCTTCTAAGTGGACTTCGAAGAAACCCCGTGGAAGTTAGGAGGTTGGAGAGCCACCCCACCCATGGATAAGAGTTACCTATCCCAGGGAAGCCGGGTGAATAGGTCTGAAGTGGCGTCGGAAACCGCCGTCGATCTCTATGGAGGACTTCGAAGAAGAGTCACTGCTGGGAAGGAGAAAAGTGTCCATCGGAATCCAAAGGTAGATTCTTGTTGAAGTGTACCTGAAAGCAGAGGGGACAGAGTCTGGGTCACTCGAGTGACCAGGGGCTCGGTAGACGAATGCCCACCGATGTCGGGTGCTTCAGGTGCGTTGAGAGGGTTCTTGACTCTGCAGCCACAGGGACCAGGAGATGTCGAGGACGACCAGGAGCCGGATGCAAGCTGTCCCACGAAGGATGTCAAGTGCTGAGGGGTCGTGTCCGGCTGGAGCACCAACAAGCCTTGGCAGCGGCAACCCACGCAGAAGGTCAAGAAAGGTTACGGTTCGGACTAGCAAGATCCAGGAGACTCACCACACACAGGGGAGTCAGGGCAGGCCTGGAGCAACCAGGGGACCCAAGAAAAGCAGTGTTGACCCTCAAGAGGACCCACAGGCCAGAGGCACAGGAGTCGCGAGGGGACCTTGAGCAGTTTCACAAAGCAGCAGCCCACGGAGCACTTCGTGTGAAGAGGCCGGAGTTCTTTGTAGGAAATGGTGCCAGAGGTGGGGGCTACTCGGAGCCCAGTGCACTTGTTCGGGAAACGCCCACAAGCATATGCACTTGCAAAAGTACACGGTGCACAGGGGTACGGTTATTGCAGCCCCCACAAAGGATTCTGGCCTCAAACTTGGTGAGAGGGCAGCTCGGACCTTGAGGTACTTGGAAACCCACCTCCTGTGTTGCTGGAGCCTTCGGAGTCCGTAGGAGCTCAGGAGCAGCAGACCTGTCAGTTGAGATGCGGTGCCTGCACTTTCAAGGGAGTGACTCCTTCACTCCAAGGGAGATATCTTCAGTTGTCCTTGATGCTCCACAGGTCCTGCACGGAGCCTGTATGGTGCACGGTCACAGACGATGCTTTGGACGGAGTGGGAGACGAAGTCGGGCCCAAACGAAGTCCAGCGAAGTCCAAAGTGTCGAAGGTCAGTGGTTTCTTGTTCAGAATCTTGTCCATGTCGAATCTAGGGTCCTACAGCCAGGTAAGCCCTTTTGTATCCATGGGAGAGGGTTTGACAGATTCAGGGGAACCTCCCAGGGGAGGGTCTGGACAGTGGGGAGGCTACTCCCATGTCCTTTGTCCAGTTTCGCGCCAGAGCAGGAGCCAAAGGCTCCCAGGACTGGTTTGAACTGGACTATGCACAGGGACACCAAATGTGCCCCTCATGCAGACTTTCGGTCGCTGGCAAGCGCACCCACCCAGGCCTAATACACTAAATCCTGTCTGGGAGGTGGTCACACCTCCCTGTGACAGGATGCCTATTGTTCTGCCTTCCCCTGCTCGAGCTTGGCTCAGCAGCAGGAGGGCAGAAATGTGTCTCTGGTCGGCAGCAACCATTTTGGGCTGCCCGGGACTAGAAGGCTGGCCCGGGAACACCAGGGACCTCACTAAGCTCGTTTCTGAGGGTTGGAATCATACCCCCCACACCGGTTACCAGTGTGGGGGTATGATTCCACAATGTTTGACACCAAACACGATAGGGTTACTTTCAGCCGTTTTAGAGTTGGTCATCACGCGGTCGCATAATGCCACTCTATATGTCATAAATGGCTGCAGCACTAACAACCCGGGAGAATGAACTCCGTAGGCTGCAGGGGTGTCCTGCTCATGCAGTGGCACCCTCTCACTTAGAACAAAGCACCCTGCCTTCAGGATTGTTAAGGCCTGCTATAGGGGTGACTTATATGTTTTAAGTGTAGTGACCCTTAGATATAGTAAACCTATATCTTAAGTAAGTGGTGCATGCACCAACTTATAGTGTAAAGAGAGAGAGGCCCCCTGCTGATAGGGTAAGAGTTCCTTAAGGCAGGGATCAATAAAGCAATGTAAAGACTTAAGGCAACAGACGAATATTATAATCATACATCGATAGTAATTAGAAAAAGAAAGAACCAAATCAGATACTGTTTTTATCCAAAAATACAAAACAACCTTTTATTAATAATATTCAATACAATTGCATAGCCCATTCATACTTTTTCAATCGTATCATCATACACACCTCACCACAAATTGCTCAATTAAAAACATTGTCACTAATAATGACAACAGCAGTGAATTGATATATTTGATAACCAAAATGGTACTTCTTCATGTATACAATTGTTGAATATTTTTTCATATGTATATAGCTTCACATGTAAGTAAAAAATAGGGCAAAACAATGTGGCACAGATTCAGTTGACAATCGTTGTATTCTACGCGCGTTTCGGCACTACGAAGTGCCTTCGTCAGGAAAAGGCCACAGCTTAACCACGTTGATATCCTATATTAAATGGCAATGAAGAAATAGCGACGTCTGTGTGTCTTACATTTGTGTTAGCACCTGAAGTGGACTGCGTCTATGTTCTTGGTTATAGATTAACTGATGAATCAAAGGCTGATGTACCAGAACCCTTTGGGCTCTGATCCAGATACTTCGGTGAAAGGAGGAACCCATTATCCTGAGGCCCCGAACCAACCTGAACATAGACTTACCAATATCAATCTAATCTATTGACGAGTTCGCTAAACACTGTTATCCCTATATGGAAGAACCCATTTAAACTCCTAGCCGCATCAAAATAATGCTGCCTTTATTGCCAAAGGATTCTGGTACATCAGCCTTTGATTCATCGGTTAATCTATAACCAAGAACATAGACGCAGTCCACTTCAGGTGCTAACACAAGTGTAAGACACACAGACGTCGCTATTTCTTCATTGCCATTTAATATAGGATTTCAACGTGGTTAAGCTGTGGCCTTTTCCTGACGAAGGCACTTCGTAGTGCCGAAACGCGTGTAGAATACAACGATTGCCAACTGAATCTGTGCCACATTGTTTTGCCCTATTTTTTACTTACATGTGAAGCTATATACATATGAAAAAATATTCAACAATTGTATACACGAAGTACCATTTTGGTTATCAAATATATAAATTCATTGCTGTTGTCATTATTAGTAACAATGTTTTTAATTGAGCAATTTGTGGTGAGGTGTGTATGATGATACGATTGAGAAAGTATGAATGGGCTATGCAATTTTATTAAATATTATTAATAAAAGGATGTTTTGTATTTTTGGATAAAACCAGTATCTGATTTGGTTCTTTCTTTTTCTAATTACTATTGATGTATGATTATAATATTCGTCTGTTGCCTTAAGTCTTTACATTGCATGCACCAACTTACACAGGCTGCAATGGCAGGCCTGTAGTTCCATTTTGCATGGCCTCTCATGGGTGGCATAATACATGCTTCAGCCCATGGGAGGCCTCTGGGGTACCTATGCCCTGGGTACATGGGTATCATATACTAGGGACTGACAAGGGTACCCCAGTATCCAATCTGGAGTGTACCTAAGAACATAACAGGTTAGGGAGAAAGCAGATAGACTGGGGTCCTGATTAGCAGGATCCCAGTCAGACTAGTCAAAAACAGTATCACATGAAGCAAAAAGTGGGGGGTAACGATAAGAAGCAGATCCTACTTTCTTACACCCACTGACAACCCCATACAACATCTCATATGCCCACTCACACAATCACTCACATACCCATTCACAGACCCATACAAGTACTTACACAACCACTCACTTATCCTTAGAGAAACTCAAACAGTGTGTAGATTCCTAGACTTGGGACCGTATTAATAGAGCCCAATCACAGATCGGGGAGAAAGGTTGGGTCGGTGAGGAATATGTGGCTAGATAGTCTCTACCAGAACGAGCGTTACCGAAGGTAAGTCACTTTTTATTCTGACAGAGACTTCTAGCTGCAGATGCCTCACTTTTTGAGTAGATAAAGCAGTACCTATTTGGAGGTGGGTCTGTGAATGGACTCAAACCAGAGTCTTGCAGGAACAAGCAGGCAAAATGCCCCTCTCAGCGAACCTGACGTCCAGGCAAAATTGCTTTGTGAATTTATGGAGGGATGCCCACATAGCCACCTGGCAAATGTGTAGGACAGGGACTCTGCATGCCAACGCAGTGGTAGCAGCTTTGGTCCTGGTGGATAAGTTGCTTACCTTCGGTAACGCCTTACCTGGTAGGGACATGATCTAGCCACAGATTCCTTACCTTTGAACTTCCAGGTGTCAGGCTGGATCCGGAAGATTTTTGATAGCAGTACACCTGCGCGCCGGAAGGTGGCGTCGGTCGACTGTGCGTGACATCGTAGGAGTTGTTAGTCGTCGTCATGACGTCGCATCATCAAAATAAACGCCAATCCAGCACGCTGACGTCAGTACTTTTCACAACTTTCCACGTTAAAAAAGGCAACTAGGGTGCTGAAAGGAAATGACCCTCGACACTAGAACCAATCCACAGTGTAGGGAGGATGGGTGGGTCGGTAAGGAATCTGCAGCTAGATCATGTCTCTACCAGATAAGGCCTTACTGAAGGTAAGTAACTTGTCCATCTGATAGAGACATCTAGCCGTAGATTCCTTACCTTTGGACAGATAGCCAAGCAATACGATCCCCGGAGGAGGGACTGCGGAAAGGTTTAGACCAGGAAGTCTTGCAAGATAGAGCGACTAAACAGGCCTTCTCTGCGAACCTGGGAATCCAGGAAGTAGAGTCTGGCAAACGTGTGCAGCGATGCCCACATGGCTGCTTGGTAGATATTAGAAACCGGAACACCACGCTGGAGAGCCGTGAAGGCCCCTTTTGCCCTGGTGGAATGGGCTCTGAGCCCTTCAGGAGGATCTTTCTTCACTAAGGCGCAACAGATTTTGATACAGAGGATAACCCAGCGGGATATAGTCCTCTTTTGGACAGCACGCTCTTTCATTGCACCCACTTACCCTATAAAGAGTTGGTCATCCACCCGGAACTCTTCTTCGATCGAGTTAGAACAATAACGCTCTTTTTGGGTCCAGACGATGGAGACGCTCCTCTTCCTTGGAAGGGTGCGGAGGTGCATAGAAGGTGGGTAAAGTAACCGACTGCCCCATATGAAAGGGTGTTACCACCTTAGGTAGAAAAGATGCCCTTGTGCGGAGCACCACTTTATCCGGAAAGACCGTCAGGTAAGGAGTCTGTGATGACAGTACCTGCAGTTCGCTCACCCTCCTGGCAGAGGTTATTGCCACGAAGAAGGCTGTTTTGATGGTGAGCAGCCGAAGAGGGCAGTTGTGCAGCTGCTCAAACGGTGCACACATCAGAAAGGTGAGAACCAAATTAAGGTCCCACTGTGACATAATAAAGGGTGAAAGGGGAAACAAGTGGGTTAACCTCTTCAAGAATCTCTGCACCAGAGGGGATTTGAAAAGAGAAGGCTGATCAGGCAGCCGAAGAAAAGAGGAAAGGGCCAAAGGATAGCCCTTCGAGGTGCCCAGAGCAGAGCTCTGCTGGGCCAAGGAAAGTATGAACAGGAGGATATCAGATAAAGATGCAGATAGAGAGTCAATAGACCGGTCTATACAATATTTACAAAATTTGAACCATCAGCAGGCGTACACCGACTTTGTGGAGGGACACCTGGCTGCCAGAATAACCTCACAGACTTCGGGAGGAAGGTCAAAAGCTGTCAGCTTTCGCCACTCAATCTCCACGTAAGGTGGCGGAGAGTGGACAGGTTTGGGTGGAGAACCCTCCCCTGCTACTGCGACAGGAGAACTTACCGAAGGGGCAGCCTGATCGGAGGATCGATGCTCATAGCTAGAATCTCCGGATACGAGACTCTCCTTGCCTAGTCCGGAGCCACAAGAATGACTTATGCCTAGTCGCTCCTCATCTTGAGCACTCTGGGTAGGAGTGGTATGGGCGGAAAGGTGTACAGGAGGCCAGAGCTCCACTTGTGACGAAAAGCGTCGCCGAGCGAGAGCCGCCTTGGAAACTCCCGCTTGCAAAACTGCTGACATTGCGCTTTCTCTACAGAGGCAAACCGATCTAACCAAGGCTCTCCCCACCGCTGAAAGAGTCCTTGAGCCACGTCCGTATGGAGACGCCACTCGTGATCCGCTAGGCACCTTCGGCTGAGCTCGTCTGCTCTGGCATTCAAAGAACCCGGCCAGATGCTGAACCACCAGGGTAATGCTCTGCTGTTCCAGCCAAGTCCAGAGACGCAAAGCCTCTTGACACAGGGTCCTCTGATCTACACCTCTCCCAGATGGCGGCCCCATCCCAGAAGGGATGCATCTGTCACTACTGTGAGGTCTGGATGGGAAAGGGAGAGGGGTCGGCCTCTGACCCAATCGCAGTTTGATAGCCACCACTGTAGGTCTTTTGCAGTGCCCTCCGAGATCTCTACCAGGTCGGTGAGATTTCCCCGATGCTGCGCCCATTGGAACGTCAGGTCCCATTCCAGAGCCCGCATGTGCCATCTGGCATGGTCCACAAGAAGGATGCAAAAGGCCATGAGGCCCAGCAGCCTCAGAGTCATTCTCACCAAAATCCAGGATAGAGGCTGAAATATCCGTATCATAGCCCAAATATCCTGGACTCGCCGCTCGGGAGTATAAGCCCGAAACTGCACCGTATCCAGAACTGCTTTTTTGAAGTAGAGCATCTGAGAGTGAGTCAGGTGTGACTTCAGCACGTTGATAGTGAACCTCAGCGAATGCAAGAGGTTCACCGTAGTCTGGAGATGGGAGACGACTGCCTGGGACGAGCCCGCCTTCAACAACCAGTCATCGAGATAGGGGAAGACTGGAACCCCTGATCTCCGCAGATGAGCTGCGACCACCGCCATCACCTTGGTGAACACCCGCGGGGCACTGGTGAGGCCAAAGGGGAGCTCAGCAAACTGAAAGTGCTCCTGGCCCACTGTAAACAGCAGATCGGGACGATTGGCCGGCAGGACATGAATCTGGAAATAGGCATCCTGCAAGTTCAACGCTACCATCCAGTCTTCCGGGTCTAGGGCAGACAGTACCTAAGCTAGAGTGAGCATCTTGAATTTCTCCTTCTTGAGGAAGTAGTTGAGGGCTCTGAGGTCGAGGGTAGGACGGAGGCCTCCGTCCTTCTTTGGAACCAGGAAATAGCAGGAATAGCAACCACAGCCTATTTCTGACCTGGGAACCCTATCTATAGTTCCCTTGGCCAAGAGAGCCTTGACTTCGTCGCGGAGAAGAGCGAGATGATCCTCCGTCGGCCTATCGTGAGTTGGAGGCATAGAGGGAGGGATAGTCTCGAAGGGGAGGGAGTATCTCCTTCAGGCTATCTGCAACACCCACCTGTCTGAGGCGATGTCACACCAGTGGTGGAGGTGATGGCGTATCCTGCCACCCACTGGATGCTCGTGACCCCGATGGACTGAACTAGGAAGGTTTTGCGGTGGAGGAGGGGATGGTGGCTCGGCTCGACTTTGGGCCTCCCAACCCTCGAGGACGGCATGAATGGCGGCCACGGCCCCGCAGAGGTTGCTCAACTTGCGGAACCCGCTGGCTGGAATAGGGTTAGTGTGGTTGGAAGCCCCTTCCGTAGCCACGAAAGGAGCGAAAAGCAGACGCAGGCTGGGTTGCAGTACTGAGGCCCAAGGATTTGGCTGCAGCCTGCGAATCCTTAAAGCGCTCAAGCGCTGCATCAGCCTTGTCTCCGAAGAGACATGAGCCATGAAAAGGCATGTCCATGATGTTTGCCTGGACATCCCCCGAAAATCCAGACGTCCTCAGCCATGCGTGGCGCCTGATGGCCCCCGAAGAAACCACTCTGCCCAGCGAGTCCGTCGTGTCCAAGCAACAGCGAATGGCGAACTTCGCTGCATCTCTCCCATCTGATATTGCTTGGGAGAGCAGGATCCGGTCCTCCTCCAAGACCCTAGGCAGCATCTGCATAGACGTATCCCATATAGAATGGGAATTTCGGCCCAAAAGGCATGCATTGTTCACCGACCGCAATGCAAGGCTGGCGGAAGAGAACATTTTCTTCCCAAAGGTCTCCAGCCATTTGGAATCCCTGTCCAGAGGGGCAGAAGGGAACGCACCACGGGAAGTGGAAGCCTGAACCACACGCCTAAATTTTTTGCCTTTAGCACAGGTTTAGGTGCTTCACCCATCTCTGCTGGCCACCAGAGATGGTCCCATCTAGGTTTTAACTCACCAAAGATAATGATCTCAGTTTTTTCGGAGTTAAGCTTCAGACAGTGCTGGCCCATCCATCTGTCGACTTCTCTCATACAGTTCTGGAACTGTAGAGAGGGAGCAGTTTGTTTATTATATGCCGCCACAACTATCTGGGTATCGTCCGCGTAGGACGTTAAATTAAACCCAAACTTCCGAATCAGAGGAGCAAGTTCTGCAACATATATATTAAAAAGGGTTGGGCTTAAGGATGATCCCTGGGGAACTCCACAAGGCAGCACATAGGACTTTGATTGGAAACCGTCCATGGTGACAGTAAGTCTCCTTTCTTTCAGAAAGGAGGCCAGAAGAGTCAATGCCATTCCCCGGACCCCCATTGATTCCAGCCGCCGTTGCAGCAACTTGTGATCGACCGTATCAAAAGCGGCTGATAGATCGAGGAGGATCAGGGCTGCCGATCCTCCTGCAGCCATCACCGTTCTGATTTCTTCTGTGGCATTAATCAAAGCAGTCTCAGTGCTATGTTCCCTACGGAAACCGTACTGGGAGTAGTCAAGAAGGTCGTTGTCCAAAATAAACTGAGATAGTTGCTTGTTCATAATCTTTTCAACTATCTTGGCCGGGTTTAGTACAACAAAACTTCATAATAGAGAGACTGAGTTTCTTATAAAAAAAAAAAAATCAGTAAATGTTGGTCTGTTTGGCTAGCTCACAGTACCACATCTAACCTTAGAGTGATAGATGTTGTTGTCAGCAACCTTTAACAGGACTCTAAAACTTCCAAGGAATTAGTGGAAACAGATCTACCCTTTCATTTGTCACTTTTGCATGCCCAAAGTGTCACAAAGAAAAGATACAAAAGTAAATTTTCAAATGTTTATTTGAAAGCTCTAATATTTCTAATTAAAACATGAACTGCGATTATCAAAAAGATAAGACACATTGTTTGCATTATTAGAATGGTACAAAACACAAACAATTTAACCATGTTAACTGTTTATAATGTTTCTAAGATTACTCCTTTCTATCACTACTATCTCTATGCTAAAGAAAGCATGTCAGGAGTATCCATCTGACAGGCCTATTGAAATGACATAACCGCATACCTTGTTACTGTATGTCAGGAAGCCAGACATAGTGCATTAACAAATACACCCTGTCTTGAGTGTGCAAGCCTGCACAATTGTTCTCGCACAGCAATCTTCCTTCTCAGGATGAGGGTCAGGGACAGCAGAACTGCTTCTCAGTCACAGCAGTGTTCCATGATGACTCCATCAAGAAGTGAATCTCTCACCAACTTCAGCATGGGTGCGGTTTTTATAATAAAATTGCAAGCTTATCACTCTGTGCCAGGGGTGCAGGACAAAGTTTTAATTAGACTGAAGCAGAAGGGATGTCTCCAATGAGCACAGAAAATAAAACAATGCATCGTGTTCTGAGTTGTGCGACCCTGGAACTAAATGTGCTGACTACAAGACGAAAATATCTATCAGGAATAAATGTGTGCAAAGCACATTCTCGCAATAGGGAAACCGTGCAAACCACCATTAGAGAATTATGCTAAGTTAACAATGAAAAGCTAAAATTTAGACTAAATTTAAGCTAATATAACAATAGAATGCTGGCAGGGTGATAGTTTGACTGGCGCAAAACATGGTCACAACTTTTGGTGGAAATGATGCTAGCGGCTGCAGAACCAGTTTGGTAAGAAGGTGGTGTATGGTGGACTGTAACAAGGAACTTGAAGCTCACTTACACAATGTGCCGAGGTGATGGCGACAAGAAACACAGTCTTAATAGTAAGGAGCTGCAAAGGACAGCTGTGAAGCAGCTCGAGCAGACTACACATCGGATAACCAAGGACCAGGTTAAGGTACCATTGTGGGTATTACAAAAGTGAGAATGCGGAAACATATGTTGTAGCCCTTACAAAAATAACATCACAACTGGTGACTTAAAGAAGGCTGATCTGGCAACCATAAGAAGGCCGAAAGATAACCTTTAACTGTGTCCAAAGAAAAAAATCTTGACAAAACTAACAGAACGTCTGATAACTTGGCCTGGAGGGGGTCAATCAGGCGTGTGCCACACCAAACCAAAAATTTGTCCCAACGACAGGCGTATGCAGTTTTCGTCAAGGGACATCTGGCTGCCAAAATGATATCAACCACCTCCAGAGGAAGGTCGCCGTTCAATCTCCACGCACAAAGATGGAGATTGCGAAGGCCCAGGTGCAGAACCCTGCCTGTGTTACTGCAACAGCAGGTCCTCCCAGAGGACATATGCTCAAGCTCAGGAATTCTGGGTAACCTACTCTCCGTGGCAATCCGAAGCGACTAGGATGACTTGGGCCCAGTTGGTTTTGATCTTCCAAAGGGCAGGAGTGGTCTAGGCAGAAAGGAATACAGGAGTCCCGAGTTCCACTTGAGGCAGAACATGTCTCCGAGCAGGAGACACCTTGGAAACTCCAGCACACAGAAGCAATGACATTGCGTGTTCTTGGCTGTGGCGAATAGATCAAGCCAAGGTTCTCCCCATTTGCAAAAGAACCTTGTGCCATCTCCCATCCCTGGATGCAATTGCCACTTGTGATCTGATAAGCGTCAACAGCAGAGTTTGTCCTCCCTGGCATTCAAGAACCTTTCTGTTGGTTTACCACTGGGAAGATCCCTTGGCAGTCCAGTTATGTCCAAAGATACAGGCCTCCTGCCACAGGGTCTGTGACCCCCACCGCCCCTTTTGTTCTAGTGCCACAGGTCAGTGGTGTTGCCCGTGAGCACCTGTACTAGCCTACCATTGATGGATGGGAGGAAAGCTTTCAACGTCAACTAGATGGCCCTCAGCTCCAGAAGGTTAATATGCAGTGTGTACTAGCCGGAGATCAGAGGCCTCTGATCTCTACCTCTCCCATATGGCCTCCCGAACCCAGAAGCGAGGCATAAGTCACCATTGTCAGCTCTGGGTGGGAAAGGTAGAGGGGTCTTCTGCTGATCCAATCGCTGTTCAATAACCAGGTCTTTTGCAGTGTCCTCTTATATCTGAAAATGGTTGGATTGGTCCCCTTGATGTTCAGCCCACTAAGACTTACGGTCCCACTGCAGAGCCCGCATATGCCACCTGGTGTGCTCGACCATCAGGATACAGGACACCATCAGACCCAGCAGCTTCAAAGTCAACCTCACTGAAATCCAAGACAGAGGCTGAAAGATCAGGATTGTGGCCTGAATGTCCTCAACTCTTTCACGGGGGAAAGGCACAAAACTGAAACATGCAAAATAGCTTTGATAAAGGGGAACGTCTGAGAAGGAGTCAGGTGTGACTTTGGCATGTTGATAGTGAACTCCGAAGAGGACAGGAGGTTCGCTGTAATCTGGAGGTGGATGACAACTGCCTGGGGCGAACCTGCCTTTAACAGCCTGTCGTTGGGGGAGGGCAAGTCTGTCCCACCCCTGATCTCTGAAGGCGTGCTGACCCCACCTTCTTGTCCAACACCCCCATCCAGTCTCCAGGGTCTGGGGCAGACAAGAACAAGGGTGAGCATTTTGAACTTCTCATTCCAGAAAAAGGCAGAGAGAGGGCACAGGTCTAAAATAGGCCACAGGCCTCCATATTTCTTGAGCACCAGAAAGTAGCAGCAATAACAACCACGACCTTTGTCTGGCATAGGCACCTTCTATTGTCGTCAGTCAGTTGCTGTGGGAGGGGAGGAGGGTAAAGGGGGGCATAAGGTGTGGTAAGAAAGGAAGGGTTGGGCATGACCCTTGCAAAAGATCTGTAGAACTCACCTGTCCAGATTTATTGCTTGCCAACCGGAGTAGAATTGGGGATTTCGCCTCTCACGGGGTGGCTGTGCTCCTGTAAGAGCAGGGTAAAGAGATTTTGGCACATGGGGCTGCAATAGACTGGGAGGCCCAACAACCTTGCACAGGGGCAGTGGGCACGTTGGCCACGAGCTCGAAACGGCTGGTTCCTTGCGGAGGCTGGCGATATGGGGCACCTTGGCCAAATCTGCGAAAGGAGCAGTGGAACTATTTTACCCTAAACAACTTATTTAACTGTTTCTGTTGCTTGACTGAAGGTTGCTGAATTGACATGCTGCCGTTAGATGCAGTTTCGGATTGGTGAATGGCCATCTTTGGTAATCATTCTGTTGGGCTTATTGTAGTGATAGAAGATCGAACTCTCCCCCTCTTTCTCTCTGACAGGTGATGACAAGTGCTGACATGGGGTGGAGGAGAGCGAGTGTATCCAATACACGACTCCAAGTAAAAGGCTTGGCAAGGAAGAAGCTCCACCAGTAGTAGAGTTTGTTTTTTGGCATTAAAACCTCTAAATCTGGTGCACCCATCTGCCTCATTTGTGGAAGCGTGAAGCAGGGCATTGCAGCAGCAAGTGAAGTTTCCTCATGCAGCTTTATCACGTGCACTAACATGTCCTTAAAGCTTGAAAAAAAAGTCTTGACATTAACAGTACTGCTGAGTGCAAAGTGTTTTGTACAATAGAACAATGAAATAAGGGTACTAGTACGGGGAACATTTCTGGCACTACTACGGTGGGTTCTCTCTACTTTGCTGGAATGCCATCCCTCCTCAAGGTTCTGTCTCTGCCTCTCTGGGACCTTGAAGCAAGAAAAAAAAAAACAATGTAAACTAGCCATTTGATCCGCGTGCTAAAAGAAAGAGTGTGGTCAAGATGGACAGCACTTTCTTGCCTCAGACAGCACAGAGGGATATGCCAAGCACAACTGAGATCAAACTGCATTAGAAATCATGCCTACCTATCACCAGTATGGAGTACAGACAGAAAGTTGTTATGGGATAGCAGTTAACTAAACTAACAAGCATTAGCAAAGCCAACAGGTTTCACATGTAAAAGCCTGTGCTATTGGTTTGCCAAGGATTGTTGCATTGCCATTAGCCGATACCAAAATGGCTGCCAGTGTATCATGACGCGTGCAAACACATTGGTGGCCATTAAGAAATGGCTCTTCTATTAAAGAAAGTAATTCCAAAATTACAGACCAGGTGTGTGCATGCATCATGACACGTGTGCCAGTGGCGGCTGGCATGTCCCGAGGGTGATGGGGCGTGTGGGGTACATAAACAATAAAAAAAAAAATAGAAGGTGCTTACCTTTTCTACAAGTGCAAAGTCCTCCTCGATCCTTCTCTCCTCGAGGCAGGCAGTCTCCCAACTCCCAAGCCAATCCCATTCAGCATGAGAGCAATGCTAAGATTGGTGGGAGGGGCCTCTATCAACCCTCACAAGAGTACTGGAGGCCTTTGCTGTCCCTAACCCAGCTGTCTTAAGACAGCTGGGTTTGAGAGGTCTAAAATGTGCATGCCTGGCTGGCAGTAGCAAAACGGCTGGCCAAAGAGACATGCGCATTTTAAACTCGAGAGCACAAAGCTTCCTGCTGCCACTCAGCAGCAATGGCCCGCCCCAGCCCGATGCTCAGTTCGGTACGGCTTGGTTGCTGAAAATAAAATGGTAATAAATAAACTTTATTACCATTTAATTTTTCAGCTCTGGCCTGGGGCTTTTGTTTGTGAGGTGACGCTCCTCTACTTAAACGGAGGAGTCGCCCCTGGTGTGTGCACATGAAGCCTTTCCAAGATGGCTGCCGATGCAAATGCATGCATGGTGACCTACTGTCAGCTATGTTGGCTTTTTGTTTTATTGTAGCATGCCTGACGGTAACAAGAAAGTGAACAGGAGCATACAAATGCAATGGTTGGCCCAGTAGCATTTTGAAGCTATAGGGCCATCGCTAATAAAACAAGCATTTGCAATGCAATCAGTCTCGCCTTTGGGACCTTATAAGTATTAACGAAGCCGACATTTTTTGTACAACGTGATATGCGGCATCCAGTGACAGAAAGTGACAGCCAGCGCGAGAGAAGCTGCGCGTCCCTTTCCTTTCAGAAATACATTCTCACGCTGCATGGAATGTTATGCCTCTCGAGAGCTGGGGCCGGTGGGCGCTGGGGTGATGGGGGAGGCGGCAGTTATGTCCTGTGGGTTCACAGCAGGGACAGACTGGAAGCGGAGAGAGAGCCATAAACAGCTGCAAGTAGTTCAACTGGCACAGTGGCACCGTAGCCCAGTAGTGTAAGGGGCCCTTTGTACTCCAGTTGTTTCTTTTCTACTCAACCAGGGATAAGCGGGTCCAAGAAAAGCTAGTCATTTTGGCCTTGGGCAATGTTATTTATTTATTTTTTGCAAATATATGCAATACACTAACACATTTGCACTGCTGAACGACTCCTTTACTTGTCAGACACACCAACCTTGTTTTCCGGCTGCTGTCCACATGTGACCAATACTGTCATTAACAGTCCGAGGCAGCCAATGCCTGAGGTGAGCTGTGCCATTGTCCCATGTTGCATGCTGCGGTGAGCAGAAGCAAAATGTGAACGACAATCCAACTGAAAGTATTTTTGAATAACATGAGACTGGCACGACAGCTAACATGGGTGTCTAGGCCATTCCGAAAAGTAAGTGCCAATGTATGGGATAGAATAAATTATAGAAAAGTATATGGTACTATGCAAATAAACTGCAAACCATATACGGGATCTATGTTCACCTAGAAAAGAAGCCTAATGGAGTGTTAAAGGGGCTTGAAGCAATACCTTCTGCAGCATATGATGATGTGTAACGGTGTAATCAAATACATATATAGCCAAAGGTCTTTTAGAAAAATAAATCTCTATTTACGCCACATGATTTAGAGGGCTGTGGCACTGTTTAGGTGTAGTTCATTCTATGGACTCTAAAATATGCATGTTATTTGAATGTTAGAGATACAAAATCAGTCACTGATCTGTGTCATTCTCAGCGGCTGGGAAAGCGGGAGAACGATAGAATAGACGGTGATAGTGCTATCTTGAACTCCTGTGTGCACATTTTCATTCCAAATACTAACCTATACATGATTAATGACACTTCGCCCTTTGCCCTGAGCTCCGATGTAGAAAGCAGGGCAGCTCCACGCACAGCCAGGCCCTAGTCTTGTTGGTTATTTATCACGATCTACTAATATATTCATGCCCTTCCTCTCCAGGGAGTTGCCTCTCCGTGCCCACGTTCTACTAAATCTGTAATTGTACTGTCAAGTGCAAGCATTCTTGTCATGCTTTTGAGGTTCGTGCAATTACAATGGGACAACACGCACATTTCCTCTCCATAAAAATAAACGAACTCAGTCCGTGACAGATATATAAATTGTAGACAAAAGGGGTAGGGCAGCAAAATGACCGTAGAAAATAGCTACATTTCGTTATGTCAATGATCTAGTATTTCCAGTGTTCCTTCGGATGCAGACGCTGTATTTAGGCATGCCATGTATACGTCTATATAGAAACGGAAATGCCTGCAAAGATTCACCCGGCCTAAAGCTGTGTGCATGATTGATTACACGCCGGCCTGTGAAACATTTGCGTTCAGACTGAAAGTTAAATACGGCACTACACCGTCACCCACTGTTCCCCTTAGTCAATCTAAAGACCTGTATCCACTGTTATCCAGTATTGGGGTATCTTTCATAGATTCACATGCCTGAATCATTCCCCGTCGTCGAGATGGGAGTCCCACTGTAAAATATTCAAGCAGTGCCTTAAATCCTTAATAGGCTATAATGGCCCAAGGCCATCTAATCAGTAGCCTTTCTATGTCCTTTTTAAAAAAGGAACAAATGTTGGCAAACAGCCAATCAGCTGTTAGCACCCTCTAGAACACTCCCAGCAGAGACCAGTTCTCCTCGGATTTTCACTGCACGTCGTGTGGAAGGGAGTCTCTCTGAGTGCTACTCAGTTTTTTCTTCTACTCAACAAATTCTAGACATCATGTCAGACAAGAAAGGCCTTTTCCGCCCTTGTAAGACCTGTGGGAGGAAAAGAGTACATGTGGATGATCCACACAAAGAATGTATTTATTACCTATATCCTAGGCATGAGGTGAAAGACTGTAAAATCTGTCGCACCTTCTCTAACAAGACCCTCAAGGACAGAGAGGGAAGATTGTTATTGTGGCTCCAAACCACAAAACAGCATTCTCGTTCTTCTGATGAAGAAGACGACAGAGCTTCAACATTCCACAAGAGGGCTAGATCTCAGCACAGGTCCTCAGGTGAGGGGAGGAAACATTTTAAACCTTCCCAGGAAAGGGCTTCAAGTAAGGAGAAGGCTGCCAAACATTCTCATGAACTGGAGTTATCTGTGCCCTCTACACCTGCCAGGAAAGATAGAGATCGCCCTAGAGCTTCATCTTCTGATCCTGTACGTAGGAAATCCCTGAAGAAGCCATCGTCGACGACAATCTCTCTCTCGTCGACGACGACAATTTGTGTGACATCGTCGACGCCATCGTCGACAGCAACAGTTACGACCACGATCCAGTCTCCTATTCTCTCAACCATCTCGACGACGAGAGCTCCATCGTCATCGAAGACTGTTGACGCCCCTCCATCGACTACCATTCCGTCGACGAAGACACTGTCGACGACACCGTCGACGACGAAGACACCGTCGACGAAGGAAGAGCCTTGCATATGATTTCTGCACCGTCGACGAGGATTACTCAGGTTACCAGAGTAACAAAGACATTTTTACACCTGTCTATGCAGGATTATAGCAAGTTGTCGCCTTTGCTTCCATCACATCTGTTGGAAGGGTATGTTGAGGAAGCGGATGATGATGACGGCCTCTATGGGGTAGCTCACAGTCCATCTGTGCTCCATGTGAAGTGCCAGGAGTATGACGACTATAAAGGCAAGGCGCATTATTACCAGCAGGGGTTTATGGCTCCACGACATAGCTATCAGTTTGACTTCCGTCAAGAACCGCGCCCCAGGGATATGGCCCATCTACCGCCTTCATTAATCGAGGACCTTCAAGCCATGTTGGCGGATTATAGACAAAGGTTCCCTCCTCAGCAAAATCAGTCTGTAAACCAAGTTCCTCAGGCGGCAGAATCTACAGATACACCAGGCCCTCAGTTACCGAGCACACCTGGGATTTTACCAGGCTCGGGGACAATCGACCCAGGAGCACAAAACACTTCCTCAGAAGAAGTAGAGGAAGGTGAACTACCAGATTCAACATCTGCTCCCGATCCTTGGGATGATTACGTTATTCCGACACCATCTCCTCCTCCACACCTTCCTTCAGACTCTCCTCCAGAGGATAACGGGGGGTTTCACAACTTGATGCAAAGGGCAGCCAGCAGGTTCCATTTACCTATGACAGTAAAGCAGACAGAATGTTTCCTTTACGATTTCAAAGAGGACACAAGAACAGTAGTGCACTCCATACCTATCATCGACCATATTTAGCAGGAGGGCATCAGAATTATGAAAACCCCAGCATCCATACCACCGGTGCTGCCTCGTGTGGAAAAGAAATATAGGGCTCCGGATGACTCTCCATCTTGCCTTATTGGACATCCGAAGCCAGATTCAGTCATCTCCCAGGCTGCACAAAGGCGGTATAAGAATCCGGCTACCCCGATTACTACCCCCCCCCCCCCCCAGATAAGGAAGGGCGTAGAAAGGACATCCTTGGAAAAAGGTTCTCTTCAATGGCAGCTGTGATAATCAGAGCAGCTAATGCTCTAGCCATTATCGGCCGCTATGACCGCCAAATGTGGTCCGATATGGCAGGGCTAATAGACCTCATCCCGGAGGAAAGCAGGCAAGATGCACGCAAATTTCTGCTGGAGGGTGAGCGTGCAGCCTCAAAGACAATCGACTGTGCCCTTGACGTGGCAAATACTGGTTTTAGGCAGTTAGCAGGAGCGGCTGTACTTCGACGTCAGGGATGGGTAAAAGCAACAACTTTTAGACTGGAGGTACAAGCAAAAATTCTTGACATGGCTTTTGACGGGGAGTCACTCTTCGGTAAACACATTGATGAAGCTCTATTGGCAATCAAGAATGATACGGACGGGGGCGTGGCTAGCCGACAACCAGGATGGCCGCTCTGGGGTAGAGCTCCGGTCGGCCACCGGCTAATTCCCCAAATAAATCCATTACACAGATCCGGATGCCCGTAATTATCGAGGTCGGAGGAGTACCTTGAGCTACTGACTGCTCGAAGCCTTCCCCGAGGCGAATTGGTGACCATACGCCGACGCTAGCGCTAAATATACCCTGCAGCCGTGAGACGGGGGCGGACCTGGCAGAGACGCCGCGTGGCCTACGGCGCGGCCCGGGAACGCGCCGAAAGCTAGCGGCCCTGGAAAACGCCTGCGGCTGTCGGACCGCACTGTGGACGGAAGGCGCGGACTGGGCGCATCTGCCTGCACCGAGAGCTGATGCGAGGTGTCCCGGATTGCCAGTAAGTCGCATGAGCCTGGGGCGCCCTATTCAACGCGCTGGGGCCGAACAACGTATACGGAGCATTGTTGCCCCGGCGGCCGGATATCTGGGAGGAAGCTGAGGGTCGACCTCTACGATCCTGCGCCCCCACCTGTTCTGGGAGATAGCGCGAAGGACTGTGGACGCTTGGGGGGCAGTAGGACCGATTTTACTGGCTCTGACTCTCTTCCCCCCCCTCCCTTGTCCTTTATCCGTTTGAAGATCGTCACCTTCAGGGAGTGGGGGGCACCGTGTACAGAAGGGCGACACTCTACGACCTCTCACGCCTACTGCTATCAGGGCGGTATTATCCCGGGGAGGAAAGTTCCATGGGGCCCAGGCTGTGCCCGACATAACTCCTGCCGGCCGCCATTTTGAGGCGCGTGGGACCCATCGCCATACAGACAGGGGCCGAGGAACCGGCGGCCGGTCTGTGGCCGTCACTGCGTGTCTCCTGACGAGATTGACCCCTGCTGTTTCTTGCTTTGGGTGGAAGCGTAAGACACAATGGCCACATCGAGGGGACCCAAATCATCCACGCTTCAAAAATTATCTAAGTATGCCAACTCCAGAGCCGCGGACTCTGAGGTGCGACACCCGGATGAGGAAACAACACGACAGTCTACTGAGGGCGGCCCGACGCTAGCGGACATAATGGAGGCGGTACAGGGGGTCCGTACGGCCCTGGAGCTCAAAATTGACACTGTTTCCATTGATGTCAATTTGATCCGTGCTGACCTACGGAATATGGGGGAAAGAGTCAAGGTAAATGAAGGGTCCATCGCGACACTCACGACCTCCACCACACGCCTGGAGTCGGTGGTCAAGCACTTACAAGCCCAGACGTCTGACCTTGAGGCCCGGCTGGAGGACTATGAAGGGCGCGCAAGAAGGAACAACATACGTATTTTAGGTGTTCCTGAACGGGCGGAGGGGCCGGCTACTGATCTTTTCGTGGAGGACTTAATCCAAAACCATCTACAACCTCGATTCCTCTCCAATTATTTCTCCGTCGAACGCGCCCACAGAGTACCTGGAGGCCCTCCGAAGCCTGGCGCTCCCCCACGTCCTATCCTGGCATGCATTTTCAACTTTCGGGATCGAGATGTCATCCTTCAGGCTGCTAGGAATGGACCACCCCTAAAATTTGAGGATTCCAGTATAACCTTTTTTCCAGACTTCACTCATAAGGTACAATTGAAACGTCGCTCCTTCCTGGAAGTCAAACGCGCTCTTAGGGGACACAATTTGAAATATGCCATGCTCTTCCCGGCGAAGCTGCGGGTGCAGGCAGATGGCAAGTCACTATTTTTCCACTCCCCAGAGGAGACCTGGGACTGGTTGGAGGGGTGGAGGTCGACTCCGGATCGGGACACTGCCTCCCGGGAACATGCACACGACTCCGAACGTCCTCCAGGGAGGCCTAGTTGAACTTATATGGTGCAGGTATCATTACAGGCTGTGACTCATGTTTCTTGTATTTGGCGAGTGATTGAGACATTGCTTACGTCCCTGGGTCACACTCCTGACCCGTTATGAACAATAATCGTCTGTTATTCACATAGTGTCCTAAGTACATAGGTCTTTCAATATGTATTTTTCGCACAATTTTTGTTTATTTGACATTGATTTCTGGGAAGTATAGGAATGTTGGGACATGGTTCATTGTTGTACTCGGGGTTCTAGACTCCCACTTACAGTTGCCAGCTATTTTGATTTATATTTTGGGCAGCTATTTTGTCCTTTGGGGGAAGAGGGTCGAATCTTGGGGTACGTTGGTTGGGTAGCGTTTCCCTCTTATTAGGTTCTCTATGGGTATCCAAGCGCTCTGCAAATTGGGGTGGTGGGCAGTTCTGAGTCCACGTTGCAGGGAGGCAGGGTGGAGGGGGGGTTTCTGGGAGTTCCACGAAGGGGGTTGTTTGTTTTATGTTTTAAGCAATCTGTCTAGGTCGATTTTGTGCATTTCTATGATGGTAGCTGATGCCTATGGAGATTACACCTGTCTGTTTTTGCATTGCGTCTTACTGTGTACACTGGTTCATCGGGCCCAATGGGAATTGGGGTCCCTGTTTCAGGATTCTAATGGGTGACACCCGGTCTTCTCCACACCCTGGGCCGACTTAAATTGATTACCTGGAATGTTAATGGACTGGGCGACCGGATTAAAAGGGGTTTGGTCTTGCAGTATCTGAAGAGACACTCCCCAGACCTTATACTTCTACCAGAGACGCACATACCGGGCACGACATATAAGGCGCCGAACCGCTGGGGCTACAAACTACTTGCTCATGCAGGATACACCAGGGGATCCAGGGGGGTGGGTATCCTTGCAAGAGCCTCCTTTCCCCTTCATGTTAAGAAAACCACACATGACCCTGATGGACGTTTTGTTACTGTGTCCGGAGATTGGGAGGGCCGTTCCCTCAATGTGACCTCGCTGTACATTCCCCTAAACTTCACTCTTCCACATTGGCCGCTTTGGGCTCACACCTGCTGAATTTGCCTGAGGGAGACCTTTTATTGGGGGGTGATTGTAACGCCGCTATAGTCGGAGAGATAGACCGTCTGCCATCCCGACGTCCTGAGCCACAGGGGAAATTGTTATCGGACTTTTTAGAGGCCCTTGGATTGATTGACGCGTGGCGTACTCTTCACCCTTTAGATCGACAATACACCTTCCTCTCCGGGGTCCATGGGAGTCTGTCCCGTATTGATTATCTCTTTTGCCAGGCCTCTCAACTTTCCATGTTTGGTGACATATCCTTCTTACCCAGGGGCATATCCGACCACTCCCCGATCTTAGCACATTACGGTGGGGTTTCGTCCCGCTCACATCAAGAGATGGCCCTTAACGCATGGTAGCTCCAAGTTCCGGACATACGAGATAAGCTCATAAAGGCCACGACCGATTATTTTGCAGAAAATGATGGCTCCGTAGACTCCGATGTAACATTGTGGGAGGCGTACAAAACGGTGATTCGTGGGTGCGGGGTGGCAGCTGTGGCGGGCCATCGAAAGGAACAACATAAACGATTAGAAGATATTGAATTAGAGGTGGCTAACCTCGAACGTGATCTTATCGCCTCTGCCTCCCCAGACACCTCTCATAGGCTTGCAGTGAAGCAGAAGGAATACCATGACATTGCTAGTGAGGCAGCCCGGGCGCATTATCGCTCTATTCAATATAGGGTTTATGAAATAGGAGATAAAGCCAGTAAAATACTGGCGTGGTTGGATAGGCGAGAGGCGGCCAATCGATGGATTGCTGAAATGGTTTGCGCCGGACGGGAGAGGCGTAGTGACCGGGACGGAATTGCGGAGATTTTTGCTAATTACTTTGAACGTCTCTATGTCCCTACATCCACTTCAACCCAGGAGGAGGCCGCTGACTTACTTTCCACCCTCCCCCTGCCGCGCTTGGACCCCCAAGATGCGACTGATCTTGATGCACCTTTTGATTTTGAGGAGGTGTCTAAAGCAATAGGGGCATTGCGCTCTGGAAAGGCCATGGGACCTGGTGGCCTCCCAATCGAATTATACAAAGCGGCCTCGCAGGTCCTAGCTCCATAGCTCCTCCGAATGTATAACGAAAGTGTAGATCATGGGGCCCTGCCCGAGACACAGCGTCTGGCTAATATTGTAGTTCTACATAAGGAAGGAAAACCCCGGGACCAATGCGGCTCCTATCGACCGATCTCCCTTCTGGACCCGGAGGTCAAAATCCTAGCTAAGCTCTTGGCCCTTCGTCTATCGCCCCACCTACATAAGCTGATCCACCCGGACCAATCCGGTTTTATGCCGACAAAAAACACGGCACTCAATCTCCGTCGTCTCTACGGGGTGCTGGGCAGGGCCTCCACCATACGAGAAGACGCAATAATTGTGTCCTTAGATGCTAAAATGGCGTTCGATATGATGGAATGGCCCTTTTTATTTGCCGCCTTGGAGAGATACGGATTTGGCTCACATTTTCTGGCCTGGATACATTTATTGTATACTAAGCCCTTGGCACGCGTAACAGTTAACGGTGGCAGATCGGTGGTTTTTGAATTGGGGAAAGGTATATTCGTGGATTAAATTGGGCTCCGGATTGGTCAGATAGAATATCCCTATATGCCGACGACATTCTTTTGTATTTAGCCAAACCCTGGTCCTCGTTGCATTCAGTGCTCCATATCCTGACCCTTTTTCGGAAATACTCGGGCTACATTATCAACTGGGACAAATCCTTGATATATGTCCTTAGTGGGAATCCTCCACGACTTCCCCGAGATTGTACGGCCGCTGTGACCACAGAGGGCTTCCGTTACTTGGGTATATACGTTACGATGGATCAGGATGCCTTTTACAGGAGGAATCTTCTTCCACCAATGCACCGCCTCCGTGCAGATGTGCGGCATTGGAAGGGGTTGCCTCTCACCTTACTCGGAAGGGCGGCCCTTTTTAAAATGATGGCACTCCCCCGTTTTTTGTACGCCCTGCAAAACACACCCTACTCAGTCTCGCCACAATATTTCTTAACAATTGACTCTGAAGTCCGTTCCCTGTTATGGAATGGCGGCACTCCCCGGATCGCGTTGGACAAACTCCAGCGTATTTGGTACGACGGCGGTATCGCACTTCCTGCACTCAAAATGTATTATTGGGCCTCTCAACTGGTGGTCCTCAATCACTGGGCCCATCGCCCTATTGCGGACCCAGCGTACAGAATGGACCGCTTTAATATGACAGCGGGTAACTATTTGAGGGCACTCTACGGCGGGCCCAAGCATGTCCCTCTGTTCCCACCCACCTCCACCACAGTTTCAATTTGGCATGCAGCTACAACCGCGCTGGGATGGAAAGGTAAAATCACACGAGTTACCCCATTGCTAGAATCCTGTCACTTGGGGATGTTGTCAAATCAGCCCGGTTTTGATAAATGGGACCTGATTGGTCTCTCTGAAGTCGGAGACATGTGGGTGAAGGGTTCGGTGGTTCCATTCGCTGAGCTACAGGCCAAATTCCAGCTCCAGGAGGGGGAAACATTTTGTTACCTGCAAGCATGTAGCGCACTTACCAAGGCCATTCCTAAGGGCTCGGACCTCCCCGCCTCATCGCCTTTAGAAGACAGGCTCCTAGACGACTACCTGCCAGATAAGGCTATTTCCTTAACATACCGTAAGATACTTAACAACCTACCAGAACCACTCGATAAACTTCGTAGGAAATGGGTGGACGATCTAGGGGACATACCGGATGAAGACTGGAGGGAGGCCCTGGCTTCTCCCAAGGAGGTGGCCATCAGGTCCCGGTTTAAATTTATCCAACTAAAATTACTCCACAGAGCTTACTATACTTCCACAGCTCTGGTTAAGATGGGATTCCTAACCTCCCCACTTTGTCCCCGTGACTGTGGTGCCGTGGGTACTTTTCTGCATCAATGGTGGGACTGTCCGATCCTCCAACACTACTGGAACGAGATTATATCCCTTATGTCCCAAATATGTCAGAAACCAATAGACCCCACCCCAAGGCTGTGTCTCTTAAACATTTGGGACGCCACAGATCTGAATCGTACCAAACAACTGTGGGTCTCACTGGGTTGTATTGTAGCAAAGAGGAATATTGCCAGAACATGGAAGGGAGGAGTCGTGCCCCGGAGTACAGACTGGGCTGCAGATATGGACTGGTGCATGCAAGCCGAGAGGGTGATATACGAAGGTAGAGGCTGCCCGGGCAAATTGACTAGATTGTGGGGGCCATGGAACGAATATAGAGGACTTTTATGTACCCCCTTTGCAGATGATGCTCCTTATACTGTAGATGGAGAATCCCTTTAGACATCGAAGACTGCGATCTGCCTGTGTGTCATTGCTATTGTCTATTTCATTTATTATTGATCATAAATATGAGGCATTTATTTTCAGTGATGCACCCCCTTTTGACGATTGCTTTAACTTATGTTGTGTTTTTTGTTTTCTTTTGTGGTTGTATTGTCATTTTTCGTTCTACAATAAAAAGATTTATAAAAAATTTTTTTAAAAAAAAGAATGATACGGACACCGCAAAGTCTTTGGGAGCTCTGCAGTACAGAAGAGTACCTTTCAGAGGTGCTAGAGGGTGAGGATTCGCCACTTATAAAGGAGGATACCAGAGAGCTCAGCAATACTAACCATACCAATCCCAGTATCGACAATCTTATAACCCTCCATCGTATCGTCAATCTTCGACGGCTGGTTTCTCTCGCCAGGGAGGCCGCAAGGAGGCACCCCAACAAAGCCGTGACTCAGGCAGAAAGCAATGAGCACGTCAGGGTACCATTCCATCTTCCCTCCCTACCCGTGGGTGTGAAAATTTCCGGTTACGTGCAACGGTGGCATGAGATTACATCAGATCGCTGGGTTTTGGACCTAGTCACCAAGAGTCACACTCTAGAATTTCTTCAGCGACCACCAACCACTCCACCCAAGGGTCCCCCTCCCTCTCATCTTCACTTACTACGAAAGGAAGTTTTGACCATGCTTCTCAAGGATGCAATAGAGGAGGTACCACTCGCTCAGAAAGGGAAAGGTTTTTATTCTCGTTTGTTCCTAATAAAAAAGAAAATCAGGAGAATGCAGACCGATTCTGGACCTAAGGAATCGCAACAAGTTTCTCAAGAAGCTGACGTTCAGTATGGTAACGCTCTCAGATATCCTGGGTTGCTTAAACAAAAGAGATTTCATGACTTCCCTCGACATGGAAGACGCATATTTCCATATCCCAATCCACCCAAAGCACTGAAAGTTCCCAAGATTCACAGTGGCTGGTACCCACTATCAATTCAAAGTGCTCCCGTTTGGACTCAAATCAGCTCCATGGATCTTCATCAAGTGCCTGGCGCCAGTAGCAGCGACCCTGCGGTCTCAGGGGTTTCAAGTATTTCCGTACCTCAACAATTGGCTTCTCAAAGCAGCAACTGTGCAGGAAGCCGATCGAGCAACGAAAACTTGCCTCCGTCTGTTTGAAATATTGGGACTTACCCTAAACAGGGAAAAATCGTTTCTGCTTCCAACTCAAGTAATATCTTTTCTGGGAGCATCCTTAGACACCATTCAGTGCAAAGCATTCTTGCCTCAGGAGAGGAGGATACGTCTGCAAAAGCTTGCAAAGACAATATCAAAAAAAGGGTCAGTTTCTTTGCAAATCGCTCCTGGGGATGTGCTCTTCAGCGATAAATCTGGTACCTCTAGCCAGACTGAAAATGAGGCCTCTTCAGGAGGAGCTACAGAAACAGTGGCAACAGGCTTTGGGATCCTTCGAAGAAGTAGTTCGAATCACAGCACGGATGGTGAAAACACTGCAGTGGTGGTTTCAGGCGTCAAATCTCGTTCAAGGCCTGACTTTCCTACGGAGCACCCCAGATTTCGTTTTAACTACGGACGCCTCCATGGAGGGCTGGGGAGGTCATCTACAGGACTTGCAAATTCAAGGCAAATGGTCTTCGGTGCAGAGAAAACAGCACATCAACAGCTTAGAGCTAAAAGCCATATTCCTATCTCTCCAAGCTATCCTGCTGAGAATAGTAGGCTCTTCAGTGGTGGTGCGTATGGACAATACCACCAGCATGTACTATATCAACAAGCAAGGAGCAACAAGCTCCATTACGCTTTCTCAAGAGGCGCAAGAATTATGGGAATAGACAACATCATGGGATCTCGTTAAAGGCCGAGCATGTCAGGGGTCTGCACAATACCCTTGCAGACATGTTGAGCAGGTCTCAGTCCAGTTGCCACGAGTGGGAGCTAGAACAATCCCAGCTGGACAAGGTATTTAGAGAATGGGGGAAACCAACTTTGGACCTCTTCGCAACGAAGGAGAACGCCAAATGCCAGCACTATGCCAGCAGATTCCCTCTACCGCGGTCAAGGGGGAATGCCCTTTTAATGCGATGGTCAGGGATATAAGCCTACGGTTTTCCCCCCATACCGTTAATTCCCAGAGTACTAAGCAAGATGAAATCGGAAGGCTGTCGTCTGATCCTAATAGCTCCACGTTGGCCCAGGCAATACTGGTTCCCGGAACTGCTCCTGCTGTCGGAGTCAAAGCCCATTCGCCTACAGCCATCCTCAACGATGTTATCGAAGAACAAGGGCCAAGTAAATCATCTGGATCCACACTCTCTTCATTTGCACGCATGGCTCCTGAATTCCTGGAGCTTAGGGACATAAATATAACGCAAGAGTGTAGAAAAATCATTGCTAAATCCCGCGCCGAAAGCACTATCAATACATATCGTCTGAAATGGAGAAGATTCTGTTTCTGGTGCGAAAGAAATAACGTTCACCCGCTGCAAGGCCCTGCTGAACAGATCTTGCCGTACCTTCTGTCACTAGCTAAATCAGGTCTCACTTTCTCGTCAGTAAAGGTTCACCTGGCTGCAATTTCCCGTTATAGGAGATCTCCTCAAGTTCCTTCTCTCTGTGCATCTAGTCTTGTAAAGCAGTTCATGAGAGGCCTTTTCCGCGCATTTCCCCCTGTGCGTGCGCCTCCTCCAGAATGGAAGCTCATTGTAGTCCTGGCGCAGTTGATGAGACTACCGTTTTAACCAATTCACAAAGCGGAGCTTAAGTTTCTCACATGGAAGGTATCCCTCTTACTAGCTCTTACTTCTGCAAGGAGGGTGAGTGAAATACAAGCCTTTACAATCAAGGAACCTTTTCTACATTTCACTGAAAACTATGTAGCTTTACGGACAAACCCGACATTTATACCAAAGGTACCAACACAATTTCACCTCAACGAGCCGGTGATATTACAACCTTTCTTTCCAAATCCATCTATCCCAGCAGAACGGGCATTGCATACGTTGGATGTCAAGAGATGTTTGAAATTCTACCGACACAAAACGAAAGAGATAAGAAAAACAGATCAGCTCCTGGTCGCTTACGGATAAGGAAAACCAGGAACAGCTGTAACAAAGGCTATGATCGCCAGATGGGTCTCATCCGCGATTCAGTTCTGTCACGAAAAGGCTAACAAGCCCCTGACAGCAAGGGCTAAAGCACACTCCACAAGAACAATTTCTGCATCTACAGCTTTGTTTGCTGGAGTGACATTAGACAAAATATGCCGTGCTGCGACATGGAAGAATGTCCACACGTTTACAAAGCATTACTGTCTGCAATCTACGCAACGAGAAGCTGCAGCGGTTGGACAAGCGGTACTGCGGCATCTCTTCAATTAAGGTCAGCCTCTTTTGTTTGACATAAGAGGAGCTCTTTCTTTATTTTAATAATATTGCGTATGTCTGAAAATGTTTGGTGGACGATTGACTTGGATCCACGCCCTTGTCTGCTGGGCCTGATCCCTCGTGATCCTAAACGTAAGACAAGTAGGCGATTTCTGGTTCTGGGACTTGTTATAGCTCGACGGCGCATTGCGATTCATTGGTTAACACAACAAGGGCCATTAGTGGCGAAATGGAAAACAGACTTGAGGGAGTGGGCAGTGGCGGAAGAGGGGCATATGCGCAGCACCAGAAGGGATGACAAATTACCAGAGGTATTGCTGGCGTGGGGAGTGATGGTACAGGAGATAGCGGGACAGGCCTCACAATGCACACAGGTGTCATTAGAGGGACAACCTCCATCGAGGGCGGGCCCCAAGTCAGGAGGGGCGGGAGGAGACCCAGAGCGCGCACTGAGCTAGATGGACCTCAATTATCCAGACCCGGCAGGGGAGGAGGGGGGGGGGGTGTAATGGGGGGGTTGGTTGGGGGGGGGTTCTGGAACATTTAGTTATAGTTGAGATATTATGTCACAAAGAAAAACTGTTTTTGACTGTTTTTAATATACGTGAATGCTAGTGTATCTGAAAGATTTCTCACACATTTCATGCTAGATTTTAAATCATTATTAGAATTGTTTCTGGTATATGTCTATAATATTGGGAGTTTAAAGTTTCATGTCTCCCACTGTCCGCTAACGACAGTACAGTTTCATGGTACTGCTTGCTATTCTGATTCAGGCATGTGAATCTATGAAAGATACCCCAATACTGGATAAGAAAATAAGTTACTTACCTGTAACTACGGTTATCCAGTATTGGTATCTTTCATAGATTCACATGCAACCCACCCTCCTCCCCGGAGAGTCAGTTCTCATTGAATTTTGGGATCCTTACTTCCCACTTGTGCTTTTAAAATCTGAGGAGAACTGGTCTCTGCTGGGAGTGTTCTAGAGGGTGCTAACAGCCGATTGGCTGTATGTCAACATTTTGTCCTTTTTTAAAAAGGACATAGATAGGCTGATTAGATGGCCTTGGGCCATTATAGCCTATTAAGGATTTAAGGCACTGCTTGAATATTTTACCGTGGGACTCCCATCTCGACGACGGGGAATGATTCAGGCGTGTGAATCTATGAAAGATACCAATACTGGATAACCGTAGTTACAGGTAAGTAACTTATTTTCTTATGCTCTATGCTAACATCCCCGGACAGGCACGTGTGCGCAGTCTAAAGGGGGTATTCACCTACAATCAACACCTCTCCCAGCATACCTTATCCAGCCCACCGGTACCGGCCAACGGTCTCAGTCTAGCGAGGTGCCCCTTTCCTGGCCTCTCACACACTCTCCAGGTCTTCAGACGTCCCGCTCTATTCGCGTAATAGCTGCGAGCACCAACATACGTAATTAGCCCAGCCAATAGCACAGTGGTGCTTTGTCCTGTCATTCGGCCTCCTCCAATGGCGAATACTGAAAGAGGAGAGGCCTGTTAAAATATAGCGGCCATGTTGCAAGGGGTGCCTGCCAGTCCGAGGTGATGAACGCCTTCTCACATTTATTGTTTAAAACAAATATGTCAAGTGTACAAAATACTAAGTAAAAATTATATTTAGTAAAAATAACTTTAGAGACCCTCGCAGAAGGTAACCAGTCCGCCCCAGAAAAAATAAATGCACTCTAATCCTTTCTGACAAATGCAGCTGTCCCCGTACTTTCGGATACTAAGTTACGGGCATGAACGGTGCACAGAGTAAACAAACCTGCCTTCAATTTGTAACTGCGAGCAGAGACCTCGGAGCGAGAGGTGCTTGTGGGGGCGGGCTCCAGTGTTGACGGGGTCAGGCAAGCAGTGTTGTAGGGAGTGGGAGGGGGGTGGGTGGATCCATTGCACGCTGTGTGAAGAGAAAGCGTGGGATGGCCAACAAGAGCCATCACTAAGTGAAATCGCCTCGGCTGAAACAAGCACCCAAAGGCGGGACAATTGAGTGGAATGGACCAATAGAAAGCCATCATTTTGGAATGGCACAAGAAAGAACCAATGGCAATTGGTGGGTGTGCCAAAAGCCAATAGAAGAGATAACACCAGGTCTTGCAGACAGCTCAAGGCTCGACCTAAAAATAAAGGTATAAAGGGGTGCTGGACTGGGGAGTGCCAGATGAGTGTGGATGGGGGAACAGTACAAATTAGAAAGCGCTCATTGGAGTGGTGGTTCTGAAGCCTGAATAGAGGAACAGGAAGCACCAGGGGTTGAGAATCATTGAAAAACAGTGCAGCAGTTATGTCAGAAGGAACAAGGAAAGATGCACTCACATTGACTTGAAAGGGAAAAGAAGAAAAAAAGTCCCTTCAAGTCAGCAATGGGAGGATAAAGTCATCCAATAAGAACACTGCAACTGAAACGCTCCCGGACAGGACAAACACGAAATAAGGGGAAAAGACCCTGGATATAGAGCAGAGACCAATCATGAGCAAGTGGCTGACCCAAAGCGCACTCGAAATGTATGCAGTGCATTGGAAACAATGGGTCTATGTCAAACAGCTAAATCGGTCTAAACCAAAGACCGAAAAAAAGAGAGACAATACAATCAGAAGACAGTGACAGGTACTTCAAGGGTGTGATGATGTAATGCTATGGAATTAGAACTTCAGGATTAGAATGTTGGGGGAAGGGAAATTTAAGGCAGGCAGTTAAGAAAGGATGCGGTAGCTGTGAACACCGCGCTGTACAACTGCGATAAACCTAAAGAAAAGGCCCTCCTGTTTGGTCTCATTTATGAAGATCACATATGGCGACGAGCGAAAAAAATCCATGTGGCATAAAATTATACTAATTACACTTACCTTTTGAATTGAATGCTGCGATCTCAAAGCAGACTTCTGGAGACGAACTGTAGCGGAGCGCAGTGAGTAATTATGCCGAAACAGACATAATGCACGATGCGTGTGGACCACGAAACTTAATTGCCGAAGTAAAATTTAAATATTCAAAGATTAAGCAGGCTGTGTGCGTGCGCATTGAACTATCGGCATTTCTTTCAAAAAGGCAACACTTGATGCACGCTAGCGTGCGAGTAGCATGAGGAAGACGCTGCTCACATAACTGTGAACAATTCGGCGGCCATTTTAAGGTCAGGCAAATCTCAGCCTGAAGGAATTTTTTTTATCAAGATTAATTCTGGTGGCCATTTTAAAGTCAGGGAATGACTTCTTTTCTTCCCTCTTTCTTAAGTCTTCTTTTTTTTCTCTCTTTAAAAGGGGGGGGGGGGGAATGTAAGGCTAAGGAATTAGAACTTCCGGATTAGAAGATTGGGGGAAGGGAATGCCAGGCAGGCAGTTAAGAAAGGATGCGGTAGCTGTGAACACCGTGCTGTACAACTGCAATAAACTTACAGAAAAGGCTCTCCTGCTTTGTGACATTTAGGAAGATCACAAAGGGCACCAATTTAGTTCAATGTAGTTAAGGTTCTAGGGCTAGATGAAAGTCTAAGCTTTCTAATGATACTTACTTGTTCATCTTCCAGTTCTGTGCAAGGCATGAAAGTTTACCTTCCGCTTTGAAAGAACAATCAAGGAAATACTATGGGCTGTAAATGAGGCATGCACATCCTCTCTTCCCCCAAAATGCCCTAGCATCAGCTGCAAACACTTCTTGATAATAATTCCTACCTCCCCCAAAAAATCAACATAGGCACATTGGTTTATTAAAATCTTTATTCGCATAATTTTCCTATTCATCAAAGGCTTATCCTCTCTGTTGCAAGGTACCCTGGAATTACTTGTGTCGATACACATCTCGTTCTTAAATATTGCTGGGACATGTCAGGAACGGGACACAGAAAAACTCTTCCACCCACACGTCCTACAAGCCCATTTTCAGTCTAAAGAACATTAGCTTAAGCATCTGTGAAACATCACCGAAGATGACAGGGGAATGGCAGAGTGGATGTGTGAAGGAAGACAAAAATCGTTGCTTTTAAATAATATTTTAGCTGCCACATATAACACTCATTTGCAAAAGATTTTGCGGGTTCTAAATGCTGACTCAGTGTCTGAACAAGATACCAAACATGAGCAACCATTGAGCCAGCTGTCCATGTGTCCTGGACTATGTCAAAACAGTCTATTCCACAGGAGTTGAAACCAAGGGGTATTAGACACCGGGGAGTCATTTAAGAGGCCAGCAAAAAGCCTCATATTAGAGATAAGGTACATTATGACTCGCACTTCGTCAGAAGGCAAGAAAAGCGCTGAATAGAATTTGTCTGCATAACTAGTAAATATTCATTTTGTGTCCCTGACCGACTCTACTACAACTCCTATTCATGTACTGAAATGTGACAGTTTAGATCTATATTTTCAATGCAATAAGAGAGCAGTGCAAGATTTTGGTGCAGAAGGGGATGGGTCTTGGACAATATTCCAAGATCTGCAGCTTTCAAGATGCATTTCATTGAAAAGGCACACAACAGCTCTGAAGAAGTGAACAACATTAAAAATGAACAAATATAAACATAAGATGCCGGACAAGAACAAGGTGAAGAGAATTTTGCCTGATAGTTGACGAGCTATAAGCCAGGTACACTGTAGCCCAGATTTACTAAATCTTTACGTCAGTGACAATGCAACGCAAAGTTGCCATTAGCATTTACTATCCAGTGGAAAGCTGCTTTGAGCTGGAAAGATCCTTTTCTCAGCACAAAAAGATTTGTGGTGATGTGCATCTAGCCGATATTACTGGAACACATCAGTGCAAACTCCCATAGGTTTTATGCAAAGCCCAATCTACTAAGCTAGCTAAACCAGGTTTCACGTCACACCTACTTGGAACAGGCATAAACAAGGGGTAATATGTTAATTTCTCAAAAATTGACACACTGCAGGTGTGCTTTAGCTTACAGCACAGAGCCAATGTGTGGGATCCTTCTTCGTTTTTCTAGAACCTGGACTGGAAGGGTACGCATCCGCTATAAATCCTATGCTAGACAGCACACACTCACCTCTGCAATATAGTGCAAAGCTATGCATTGCGCAACGTAGCCTTGTTAGAGGGCCAGCGTAGGGGATGAAAACAGCAGGCTAATATTAGCGGGTTTGGCTCTAAGCTGTGTTTTCTCTCTTCCACAACACAGCAAATTTGGGTGCTGTGTTGCATGAAAAATTAGCAAATTTGGGCATATTTGACACGAAAACCACGTAACATGGAAAACCAATGTTAAAACAGCTTTTTTGATTGCTCATCCTTAGGAATTCTGCACAAGCTCTCTGTCAAACCTACCACTGAGGGTTTCTGTCACATGGAAAAAAAAAAAACATCCAATAGGTTTGATGTTGGCATACAATCATTTGCTTTGTCTATTCTCCTTTTGTCATGATTTTTGCAAAAGTTTAGTGTTGGAGACGCTGCAAGGCCCTCATCAATTGAAAACAAGAAAAAAATGAATGACAATAACACAAAAAATAAATGAAGAGGGCTGGTTGAAAGTCCCCCATTGAGTGTAGTAAAAATCAAAAGGTATTGGCTAGCAAACCTGAAAACCAAACATGAAAAGCGCATTTGCAATTTATCCGAGAATAGTGGGACAACAGTGAAGTGCCCTATGAGTAGCATTTTGAGCCACAGGAACTAAGGGCCACATGTATCAAAATTGGAAATTGCAATTACCTAATTGCGATTTTCTGAGAATCGCAATTAGGTAATCGCAATTTCCAATGTATGAAACTCCAAGAGTTTCATATACCGATTCCTAGGGTGGGTCGCAAATCGACCTACCTCATTAATATTAATGAGGTAGATCGCAATTTGCGACCCCCTAGGAATTGCTAAAATCACGGGGATGGTGGCCTGCTGGGGTCAGCAGACCACCATGTCCGTGATTGCATTTAAATAAAGCAATCTTTTTTTTTTTTTTTTTTAAATGCAGCTCGTTTTCCTTAAAGGAAAACTGGTTGCGTTTAAAAAGAAAAAATGATAAGTCTTTTCATTTTTTAAGAGCAGGCAGTGGTCCATGGGACCACTGCCTGCTCTTAAAAAACGTTTTTACAACCATTCCCAAAGGGGAAGAGGTCCGTGGGGACCCCGTCCCATTTGAGAATGTGTTACCACCTACTTGAAGTAGGTGGTAAAATGTGAATGTTTTGCGACCGCATTCACGGTCACAAAGCATTCATACATACCATTTGGATTAGCTATTTGGAAGGGATGCCCTAAACACACCCCTTCCAAATACCCAATCGCAAACCCATTTTGTGATTCGGTAACCTGTTACTGAATCGCAAAATGGGTTTTGATACATGTAAAAAGCCTTTTTCACATTCGCAAACGGGCCGATTCTGCGAATTGGCCCGTTTGCAAACGCAAATTTTTGATACATGTGGCCCAAAATCCCTGCAAAGTAGGCATTTGCATAAACCTCTTTAATTAGTTTGAGAATTCTACTGGTTATGGACTTGCCAGCTTCCATACAGCCCTGAAACCAGACAATGCCTTCTATAAAGATATACTATAGCTTTCATGATGTGCAGTTGGACTGTCCTTACCAAACGTCATGCCTATTACTCCAACTTGGACCCACCTCCCATGGCTGCGGAACACAGCCACACAACTGCAGATTGGTAAACATAATATGGAAGAACTGACGTTCACCAAGACTTGACTCTGAGGCGTACAATTTACTTTAATATTCTTTGGCAGGCATTTACATGAGAGAAGTAATCAATTTATACTGCATCAATATGACACAAAGAGGGTAAATGTTTAAAAGCCTTAAATATTTGTTGTTTTGAAAAACGTGTGTGGAGCCATGAACTTGAGCATAAGGTGCACCCAAGGGCTGGCAGAGCCCCGATATACCCTTCAGGAGGTTCTGTTCCATTCTCCATAGTCCCACTGGCACTACCAAACCATTATAGGCTGGCCTCTAGTTCCCTGCTTTGTAAAGCTTCCCGACCATTCTTCTGCGCTTCACCTCAACAGTCCCATGCCTCCTAATTCAAGCCATCCACCAGTTCCCTACTCTTCTTGGTGGCCATGCAATCCTTCCCCAACTAGCTGCATAATACCTGCTTCTTCTCCTCATATGGTCCTTCTGCCACCCCCACCCACCAGCAACCCTTCCCAGGTTCTACCAACCAAGACCACCACAGCCGCCTCCCAGCAGCCCAACCTCCCGCAGTACTTTGGTCTAGTCTCCCTACCTTCCTTTTGCTAAAATCTCCTCTGCACCAAGGTCCCAGCATCAACACAAAAAGGGATTCGTGAAATGGCCAAGTGGGAGGTGCTTGCCCAGGGAAACCTCAGTGTGATCAGTGTTTTTCATATAAGGTAAAGCCCAATACAACCACCAGAGGGGAACATTCAAAGGAACCAATAACTGGTGAAGAGGAGAGTGAATTAACCTTGGGGCCTTCGCTTTTCCTCTGAACAGCTACATAAGAGGACCATGCTGGCTGTCAGGAGATATTTTGAAGCCAATCCTCGAGACTGAGAACACAAGAACTGTACTTGCTCCTGGACTACTTTACCAGGGTGGAATGATTTATTTGAACTAGTGCGGGGAATTACTTTGTCTTCAGTTATTTTTGGTCTGATGCGGCTGAGACTACAGAGAATTTGACTCAGCCTCTGAGGAACCTTGGCTTGGTGCAAACAATGGCCTGGCCCCATGCCTTCAAGGTAAAGGTGGGAAGGGTGAACAACCACTTCTCCTAATAAAGACACCTGTCAGCTAACCATGGGTCTTCACACTATTTCTTTGCTGTCTGATAAGATCTCCACAAGATATTAATTTATATCAAGCCAGTAAAAATAACTGTGGGCCTATTAAACATTTTATTTGAGCGCACACACAAATTCAAATGTATTACTACAGCTCAAATCCCATGTTATTATCATAATCAAGGGGAGATTCTTCTGAATCATCATACTCTTGATCTTCACCACATCACAGCTGGCTTTTTCATTGAGATATGGCATAAACCATATTTGCAGATAAGAAGTCAGCAAGTTTCCTACCATTTTTGAGGGAGGAGTGGGGATCATGGCTCACTTGAAGCTCAGCTTCACGAGTCATGGTTCTAACCTGTACTCCGCAGTAATATATAGCTCAAATTTATTACATTAGGTGTGTATATATATCTTTCATGGTTTAATGCAGCATCTCCTTCTAGAGTCGGCGCAAACTGGAACTGTGAAATCCAGTTACAATTATCAGATACACCATACAAGCACTCTCAAGACTTGCCTGTTGTGGACAAAATAAAGAGCAGATAAATGTGTTCCAAGAGTGTGTCGGCATCAAATCTTTGGATAATATTATATATACATGCACAACTTTGTTAAAAGCACATTTTGGTTCTCTGCTAAGATCACATACTAATTTAAATGGTAAGAACTCCAGTTGAAGGGATATTATTATTATGACCCAAAACCTAATAAACAATTAGCAAGAATAGCAATGCTCCCCAACTGTGCAACACATGACACAAATTACAACATCTGTGTGCACACAGGGCAAAAAGGACATATGTTATATTACTTGTACTAGTATGCATATGAAGAATAAAGAGGGCATTATTATGCCTCACTGTGCTTGCTACATTCGAGTGTATAGGGCATGATGTGGTCAGGCTCTATATAGAAACTATATAGGATATGGCACCCACACATGCCCTCTGTGCACACCATACAGCAGCATAGCGCACACAATGAACGGCTGTGCCCACAACAAAGAGGGGTATTTATATTGGGCTTATATAGCATGGGTGAATACGTGACACAAACAGGACCACTGGTGTGTCCAATGCTCCTGTATGCAGCGAGCACACAACCAGCTCCGTTCTGGCGACATATTGGTATACTAGTACATTGCACGCATGGGCAAGGGTGCAACAAACTGAAATACTTGGGCGTCTGGATTCTAACCTTCTTTAAAGTCCTTTGTGATATCATACCAGAGGTCATCAATGTCATTTGTATTATTCTGCGATGTCATCTCTGCTACAATGAGCAGTACATAACCATATCGTTCTATAACAAATCTGCAGTAAATGTTTGGTCATTTTAGAATGTAGGTTAAAGTGAGATCAAAAACCATAATGCCCCATTCAATGAATTTTCTGGAGTTTATAATGATATACGTTATCCACTGCCTACACTGAGGGCATTGCAGCAGGTTCTGGGTACAGTGCAAAGCCTACTGTCATGTCCGGTGTCATTTACTGCTGTCACTTCTATTTCCATATTCTATTTTTGGATTCGAGGACAAATAGGTATTAGACTGAATAGAGCAGTTTAGATCATGCCCCAACCCCCTTAAGTGGTCCCAGTAAAAAGTTTTACAGAAAATCTGTATGTGGGATGAAATGCTTTTCCTGTGAACTAATGCATTAACACATAATTAATTAGAGGGACCATAACTAAAGGCTGCAGAAATACAAACATTAAATAGAGAATGCAAGTCCCCCCCTCTGATGTGGTTAAAGAAAACTAAATGTACAATGTAGCTAAATCCACTGTGTCCAATTAACAAATCAACAATATATTATTAATGAGGTTGTAGAAAAGTATTTTAGAGTTTATACATTTGGAACATTTTGCACAATTGAAAAATCACACACATTTACTCACGTTCTTTATACATATCATAGTTGGCTTAAAAAATCAAAAATTCAATTAGCAAAAACATTAAAAAAACCAATATCTTTCACAAGTGGAAGTGAAAGGAAAGGGACCAATTAAAATAGAAACTTTACATATTCCCTGTTTATTACAATACACTGTTCAACCAGCATTTATTTGGAATTAGACACCAGTCCTTGTCATGTTTTTCCATGTCATCCAAAGTTTCCTTTACCTCCTAAGGGATGTTCACAAGGCACTGTGGGCCAGATTTACTAAGGACTTGCATTGACCTTGAGTGACGCAGGTCAACACAATTCCTTAAATTGGATTTACAAAGCCACGCAAGGGGCGATCTAAAGATTATTTTGTGCAGAAAGGTGCATCCCTTTCAGCTCAAAACCAATCCTGACCGTAACTCAGGTAGCCTTGTGTCATAGTGCAAGGGTGCCTACGTTGGCACTAGGCAGCCACCAGTACATCAGCGCTAGGAGAGAGCTGAACTGCGCCATATCTTTGTAAATATGGCGCAATCCTGCTCACTCCCGTCCACGCATCGCAGCAACTTCCCTTGCGCTCTGCGTTGTATGACATTGTAACCAATATGCCCCAGGTTGTCCTCACTTTCACCTGGCAATTATAATCCCTGCCTTTTAATTAACTGGCTTTTGTTTGCACCAATTAGGTCCATATTCACAAGCAAAAGCTGGCCCCAGTCTTCAAATGCCACTTTTAGAACTCCAAGTACGTTTTAGTCATTTTTTTCCTGAAATACTTACCAGTCGACCCCTGTATTGGCCCCCATCCTGAGGTAACACCGCAGTCCCTGGGGTCGAAACACGCTAACATAATGAGTCAAGGCAAAAGAGGACCCAAAAGTGACAAAGCCCCTAAGGTCTGACTCCATTTTATGTAGGCCAGAATCCATCTTAGGTAATAGGGGTGCCATCTTCTCAACCTTGAACAATGGAAGTCACCATCTTTCCTGATTTATAGCCATTTTCATGTCCGGAATTTGATGCAGATGTCGTCTGACCTTATCTTTCTAAGAACTGTGAAAGTGTCAAGTCATTTGATAAATGATATAGATATAAAACCTGATGCAACATTAGTCTGGGACAAGATTCGGCTTTTTACCATGTCAAGGTTAATCTAGAACAAGTACAGACATATAGCCAAATAGTGTAGTCCGAATTGAAGTCCTTTTACATTACATGTTCATAAGGAAATGTCTGGGGCGTACACCCTGATGCACATAATCTATGTCAGACACTCCTAAACTTATGTCAGAAATTCCAATTTCTGATAAGATTTAGTATACAAGGACTTCCTGCCACTTGTCAAAGAGGTCCTTCGCTCAGATTATTGCATGAGATTCTGCTAGCGACGGTCTCACCTACTTCCAGCTGTGTCCATGAGAAGAGTGCTAGCGGAGTGCGTTTGCCCTTCGCAGGAAACACTATCTTCACGCCTCCTCTGATAAAGACAGCCTTTGTTGTCCACAAGGCATGCACGGTCTCTCTTCTCCCTAAGAAACTCTAGACTGAAAGTTGCTCTGCATTCCATGCTCTTAGTGTAGCGCACAGAAGTAGATATTAGGGTGTTAGCTTCTAGATGACATTTATTCTTGTTATTCACAACGTGCCTCCTTGCTGTTTGATAATAGTTTTTTAGATGTACTGAGAAACTGGCTGTGCCTGTAGTAATAATTTTATTTAAGTGTTCATTCTTCTTAGTGCAGTGTGTTCCATATGTGAATAACGAAATAGGTTTTTAACTGTTACCTCAGTGCCCCTGATCCCTTCATAGGGATTGTTAGTAACCCAAAAGCAATAACTATTTCAATAAAACATTGAGTAGTGTTCTGCGGGGCAACAATAATCAGCCTTTCACAGTCATCGTGGCTGCACTGAATCACCTGTGGGTTTCAAGGCAAACCTAGTATAACTATGCCAAAGTCGTAGTTTACTCAAAAAAGGACATTTATAAATAAAGAGCTATATGGTCACAACATTCATTTCATTTCACTCATTTGGTTCGATCAAACGTTCAGAAAAAAAGATGGTCCATATCCTTGACAGGAGACATTTAAATTGGACTCCAAGATTTAGTTTACTTTTCCCAAGACACATCCCCATGTGACCTCTCCATCACTGGACTGGTGTCCTAGTCTATTAACCTAATACATGTTGAACAGTGTATTGCCATAATCAAGGAATTTGCAAAGTTTTGATTTGAATTGGTCACCTTTTATTCACTTCCACTACTTGCACTAGTGAGGGACATATTTCTTTCTTTTTGCGGATTGTTAATATTTGTGTACCCCAGTATGATATGTATTATTAACTCAAGTAAATAGGTTTGTGATGTTTCAATTGTGCAAAATGCATGCAATATGCTCCCAATGTATACATTCTAAAACACATTTCTACAAACTCAATGAACTATTGTTTGTTTCTTCATTGGATACAATGAATTTGTCTACGTTGTGCATTTAGTTTTCTTGAACCACGGCATAGAAGGCACTTGCATTCTCTATTTAATGTTCTCGGCTGGTCTGCTTTATAAGGACCCCACCCCATTCACTATATGATGTAAATAGAGACAACCATAACCACTGACCTTTATACCTGGTCAATGATGATAAATGTAGCCAAACAAAATGTTATTTGAAGCAAGTGTAGTAACCAACACAGATTCAGTCATTAATTACAATAGTGCAATGCTCGAATTCCATATTTGCCATAGTAGAGCTGCATCGTCAGGGTCTGCTGGACAAGGATTATCCTCTAGAACAGTGGTTTAATTATTCGTCTGTTAACCACTGTGAAAAACACCACTGTGTGGATCGTAAACATAACAAGAGTAACATTTAACTTTCACAAGCTTAGGTAAATTCCAGGTCTTTCATGCTGGAGTTGCGGTTTCCATGGGTAACAGGAGCAGTGTCCCGCTGTGTTGTGTAAGGCTGGGTGAGTATCCATGCCTACACCTCTAGGATGCAGCCCGCCTTCTGTCATTCCCTTCTCATGTATGAGGCCGCTGCCGTCCCCCCGTCCCTGAGCGCTCATCTCTCCTCTCTATCTGCATTCTCGAAGTTAGCTACTATCTCATGAAAGGGATCTGCTATTGGATTCTTACGGAGTCCCCTATAGTCCTCCAATCGGAGTGCTGCTTCCTCCACCCTCATCCAGATCAGCACCACCACCTTACATCGACTTAGTGGTGCACCCTTTGTGGATTTCCAGTGTCAGCCAATGTCCCTGCTTGCTGTGCCAAGCGGTAGGTACAGGAATGTATTACCCCCTTTCACTGCTGGCCGTTGGCCATTAAGTCCTGAACGGAAGACCTCTATGAATCCCAGGCCCTGCTGCTCCATGATGCCCTCCAGGTCAGCTACCACCAGCCCCCAGAAACGCGTAATCACAGGACAGTTCCACACCATGTGGCCAAAGTCTGCATCGGGGTGGGCGCACCTTGGGCAGCCCCGATCTGTCGGTTGGTACATAACATTCACCTGTAGGGGGTGTAAGGTAGGTAGTGTAGAGATAGTTAAATTGTGTATACTAATATGTACCTCGAGACTTTCTTGGAGTGTTCAAAAGCACGCTACCATTCCTTACCTACAAACTGCTGCCCCAGCATAACCTCCCATCTGTCCTGTGCAGCCATCATCATTCGGTATAGACACAACACTAGGTGCCAGCTGCTACCAAATGTCAACACTGTTTGGAGTAAGTCATGGGTAGGCGGCTCCCAGTCCGGATTCCCGTAAAGCCAACACAGCATCTGGGTGAGTGCCCCATACACAAGGAATTGCGCTTCGAAGAGATTAACAGCCTCCACCAGTGCATTAAGCGGTCAGAGGGTGCCCTCTTCGTAGCAGTCTCCTAAGGACTTCAAGTCCACCTTTATCCAGCCTGCCATTCAGTGTGCCGTGAGAACCTCCTCGAACAGTGGGCATTCCTCCGAGTGGCACTGCTGGGGCATACAACTGCCGTTCTCCCAGACGCTTAGGCACCCCCTTTCAGCACCGTTAGGCCACCACTAGTAGCCTTGGTTTCCTCGCAGGGCGTACCTCTAGGATCAATGTATTAAGGGCTCCTTGCCTGTGAGTGTCTCCAAACTCCCTCAGATCTGTGCTGTCTAGCCCAGCAATCCACCTAGCCATCCATTGCAGCTGTGCTGCATAAAAATACAATTTGTATATCTGCTACCCCCAGCCCCCCTTCCAGAGGCAGCCTCTGTAGTACCCGCAGAGAAACTCTACTACATTTCCCATATCAAGTCCTGTAGCACATTGAGGGAGTGGAGCCACTTCCAAGGAACCCAGACCGGAAGGTTAGCGAAGTAGTAGAGCAGTCAAGGCAAAATAATCATCTTCGTCAACACCACCCTGGCCATAATGGGGAGCTGCAACGTTCTCCAGAACGTGATGCTGCCCCTCAGTACGGCCCCCAGATTGACTTCTCTGAGATCTGCATCCATGTGATAAATGCTGACTCCGCAATAACGGAACACCTGTGGTTCCCAGCAAATCCCATTATTGAGGACTGCCTTTGGTGGTTCCCCAGCTGTCGCCACCAGTGGGAAGACTCCAGTCTCTGCCCAATTTGTGTGGAGTCGCGACACCTCTCCCAAGTCCGTCAGTGCTTCCATCGTCCATGGAATCCCTGTGAGAGTGTCCCATAGATACAGTAATATATCTTCCACATACAGCGATAGGACATGCTCACCATTCCTCAGAGGGATTCCTCTCCCACGTCCCTCAGCCCTCATAACACTTGCAAATGGTTTGACTGGCAGCGCAAAGAGCATCGAGGACAGTGGGCATCCCTGGTTCATGCCCCTGTGGACCTCGAACAGTACAGAGATACAGCAGCCCAACCGTACGCTGGGGGCAGTGTAAAGGAGCAACACCCACCTATGCCACCCCTCACCCAGTGCCATCCGGTCCATAACCTGCAACAAATAGTCCCACTGCAAGATGTCGAACGCCTTCTTAATATGAAAAGGACAGTACCACTGCTTCCGGGTAGATGTTAAGCAGGTCCTTCCCCAGCACACGGTACAGACGACGGATGTTGGCAGAGGTTTTGTGCTGTTGAATAAACCTATTCTGGTCAGTGTGCACCAGGAAGCGCCGGTGTGGCTGTAGGCGGGTAACCAGCACCTTGCTGAGGATTTTATAATCTATGTTAAGCATGGACAGAGGGGGATAGAACATGACCTCCAATACTTCTCTGATAGACTTTGGTATGGACACTATGAGCGCTTTCCTAGTAGTGATGGGCAGAATCCCGCAGTCAAACGCCTCTGCATACATTTTCAACAGCAGGAAAGCCTATGTTTGTTAGAACTCAGCAGGCAGCCCATCCATGCCCTGGGTTTTGCCGCAAGCCAGCTCCCGAAAACCTCCTTGAATTTCGGATTCTGTGATCGGGCCGCCCAGGGCCTCTGCCTCTTCTCTCGTGAGGCACAGGAGCAACACACAAGCAAGAAACAATTCTATGGTTCCTACCTGGGTCAGGGCGGGCACCCCATAAAGGTTCTCGTATTAGTGCGTAAACACTGCGTGTATGTCCAGTTGTGTGTGTGTCAAATCTACTATGGGAGTCTGTATTTGTGTGATTGGTCTCCTCTGTATGCACCAACCAAGACAAAAGCTCTGCATGTGACACTTTGTAGAAGTCCCCTCAATTTAGGAGCTGCAGCTTCTCCAAGAGTTCAGCGTGAGCTTTATGCTTCTCCCAAAGTTGGTCCCGTGCCCAAGGGTTCGTCTGCATCTCTATTTCATGACATTAGGCCCGCAGAAAGCACCCTTCGGACCACCATGGCAAAACCCATGCAGTGGCCCCGCACCACCACTTTAAATGCATCCCACTCAACGTTACTATGGGACACTGATTGTTTTTCTCAAAGTAGTCACGGACTATATCCACCAAGGGTTCCCTGAACAGGGGTTCATCCAGGAGCGCAAATCTGAACCTCCAGGTGGGAATAAGGGACACATGCCTGCTCCAATTCAAACTCATGATAAGTGGGTTGTGGTTTGAATTCGGGTACCCCAAGTATTCCATCTGCGCATCTTGCCCATGCAGAGTATTGTATCTAGTAACACATGTAGATCATGCAGTGGGGAGTAAAAGGAGTACTCCCGCCATCCCGGTTCTGTAGCCTCCAGGGGTCACACAATTCCCAGTTGTTCACCCAAGCCCTAAAGTCTCTCGCAAGGCGGACCACCGGTGTCTGCCAGGGGCGGCACCAGCCTGTCGAAGTGTATGTCAGCCATGCAGCTGTGCTGGTTCGTCCCGGGGGAAAAGCAGCAACAGTATCGTGAGGAAGTGTGCCTGACTTGTATTGGGATTAAGTAAAACAATTGGTTCTGTCGGGATGTCTACAATTGCTTAGGATACTGTTTTTAATGCAGAGAGCAAAAACTTATTTATCATGCAGACAACAATAATTTTCGGAGAAACACACACCGAAACACAATTCAATAGTATATTCAAAAATGAGTATCGAATACAGTATTAGATACTCATTCTTGAATATACTATTGAATTGTGTTTCGGTGTGTGTTTCTCCGAAAATTGTTGTTGTGTGCATGATAAATACGTTTTGCTCTCTGCACTAAAAACCGTATCCTAAGCAATTGTAGACATCCCGACAGAACCAATTGTTTTACTTAATACTAATACCCAGGTTCTGAGGGACACCGGGTCGCCCCATTATTTCTAATATTATGACTTGTATTGGGGGCTTAGATACTGCCCACAATCACCCCTAATCCATCCAGCACCCCTGTAAGGATAACTTTTTTTCCCTTTGTCATTCCTGGATTCAATGGCCACAAAGGGGACCCCAGGCTGCAACCACACCTTGGCTCCACCGAAATACGCGGAGTATGTAGTTGTGAATATCTGGCTCCACCATTTGCGCTGTATGGTCTTGATCCGGTCCCCAGTCATGTGCGTCTCTTGTAGGACTGCAATGTCAATGCACCCATGCTTCAGGTAGGCAAAGATTCTATAGCATTTAGCCCCAGTACCCATCCCCCTAACATTCCAGGTGAGGATTGAGTACCTAGTATTTCGTGCCGCATCACATTGAAGTATCATGTGCATTGCCCAGCCTCATCCTTCGTTTCTGTGCGGGTTCTCGGTGTCCCTCCCATACTGGCCTGTGATTTAATCTCAAGCCCCTTACCCTCCAGCTCCCTCATTAGGAGGTGACACATTTCAAATCAAATAAGTTTGTTCTTGTAGGGGTTGGAATTCTCCAGATCAGCAACAGTGCCATCCTGCATTAAAGACCTGGCTATTCAGCCAATGTTAGACCCCTCTCATCTCATTTGAGTTTGATTGACCACGTCAGCGCCGGGACACATCTGTTTGAGGTAGCTGTTGCGCTTTATAAAATACATTATTATTATTATTGATCCCCCATTAGCTGAATATCTGATTTGCGTCCAAGAATAAAAGCCCCAGAGCGGGCCAGCAGACAGAAAGTGTCCTCGTAGGACATTGCTTATCACCTCCACCTGCCATGATCTATCCTCACAGGCAATTGTCTTTCAGGAAAGTGAGAGCCCGCGGAGTGTTAAAGGTCATCCGCTGTCAGCGAGGTAACCACTGGTCCACAGCACAAGGATCCAGTTGCACTATCCGAGTCCCCCGAGCCAGGTGTTGAGTCTGTTCCATCATCCCCGTTCATCTTATTATGGTAGGTGTGAATGGCGGTCACTGTATCTAGGGCTCCAGCTCTCTCCAGGGCAGTCTGCGATTCGGTGGGTCTGGTTGGTCACCTCAGTCGGCTTCTTTCCCATCTTTTATATTTCGGCAGCGGTGGTCTGGTCAATGGCTCAGCATATGATCCCGTTTTATGTTTTTCTAGCCAGTCCAAAACACTTTCAGACTCTGAAAAACCAAGACTTCACCGCCATCATGATTTTTAAGTGAGCCGGGAACAGAAGTGCGTAACGGAGCCCAACTTCTTGAAGCTCCTTTTCAATGACCATAAAGGAGGACTGCTTTCTTTGTACTGCCATTGTGTCGTCTGGGAAAAAGGCAATGGTGGCCCGGTTTAATTTGATTATACCAAGTGTACGTGCCCTCTGTAAAACAAAGTCTCTGTCTCTAGAATGCAAGGGTCCCGATACCACTGGGCGTGGTGGTGCGCCCGGCGGGGGTTGGCACATAGGCACTCTATGTGCACATTCCAGTGCAAAGAATTGTGAGAGCCCCTGTGGCACTACCTCTTTTGCCAGCCATTTTTCTAGGTGGGAGACCATATCCGTCCCCCCTGGGAAGCCGACAATTCGAAAGCAGTTGTGCAGACTGAACCCCTCAGCATCTTCTGCTCATCGGTCCAGCTGCTCCACCCACTCAGGGAGGCAGTGGACTTGATCTTTCAAGTCCTGCAATTGTGGACTGACTTCACCAAGGCACCTGCGTTGCATTTAACTTTCACGGTCAGCTTCCTGTGATCATGCTAGAGTATATTTAGATCAATAGCCACCTTGTCGATTTTGCCCTTCAGTACCTTCTTAGAAGAGTTGACGGTGGGTAATATCTGGTTTGCGGCATCTGGGACGTGGCGGGTGCCCTCAGTAGGCTGGTCGCATTGGTTCCTCCGTGGTTGACAGGGGCCTACCTCCTGGTTACTGTCGCTGAGTCACTGGCATGTCCTTAACAGAACGGGGCATCACCATCCTATCCAGGAAGTGAGCAAATATGGGAGGGGGCAGGTTCTAGTGTCCGCGGCTCTGCGTGGCTCTACAGAGCTCTGCTTTGAGCGCACCTTCTCTCCTTCGTCTCAGTCTGTGTGGGTATATGCGTTTCGGTTAGGCAAACCATGCTGGAATCTGGCACTGGCCAGCCTACCCCTCAGTGGTCCTCCAAATCACTTTATTTCGCTCAGCTCTGTCCCAAGCATCCGCTTATTATGGGGCCCCATGCAGCGCTGCCTCCAGCAGGCGCTGCTGTCTCTGCTGCATTGTGGCACGCCCAGAGGAGCAGTGCCGCCAGGGCCGATGGCTAAGCCCCCCTCCTACTCCCCTCACTGGCCACCACCTACTGGGCCATAGCATGTGGTCCCTTGGGGGGGGTGGGGGGGTGTCACTCCCAGTCAGTCTTACACACCCATGAGGCTTTTCTACCCCGGTAGCACTGGTTGCCATCCAGCCGCCGTGTCCGCAGCCTCCAGCTTCCTCCTTTACAGCTGCAAAAGAGAGCACTGCCTCTGCCACTTGGTGTTTAGTGCTCCCGGTAACAATGCAGGTCCCCCCACCTCCCCAGTCAGGATTACCAACAGTCGTCCCCGTCCACCAGTGCTGTGGCAGGAAGTTTTGACAACGTTTGAGGGCTGCAGCGGGTGAGTTTAATTCTGGGGGCGGCAACTTGCATCCCTCAGGCACCAGCATCCTCACCTGCCTGCCATCCGCTCCGGGCCCCTTGTTTTCAGCACCAGCAGTAGACCAGCCGTGCCCGCTTGAACCCCCCACCAGCCAACAGGTGCAGTCATCTTGTTGCTGGTCGGCCATGCCCCCCTGGTGCCCTCCCAGAATGACAAATATTTTTTCACAATTTTACTAGGCAACTGACAGCTCTAGACAAATGTAACAAATCAAACAATGCAGCAATGTTCAATTATCCCCTTTTAAAAATGCAACCATATACATTATCGCAATCATGCTATCGGAAGCCTGGTCTCCCTTAGGTGGATGTACTGTGGTTTTGGAGGGGGTGGGGAAAATTTGAGATTTAGAGCCCCCATTGTGACACCTGCCACTGACAAAAGATGTTTTTTCACCCAAAAAAATGATGCTTCTCTTGGACAGTGCTTGACTGACGCCCTGAGATCAATTCAGCCCACCCCCAAATTTGAAGACCTCTGCTCTAGAACTTCACTGCTGAACACTGTGGGCCTGTACAATCAAGAGTGTGCGCCCAGTCTGTTTAAATAACTAGCTTTATAACTAATGCACATAAGTGATAGTATATAGCATGGCATAAACACATATGCAGAAGGGGACATTATGTCTCTTTCTCTCTCTTCAGTCAAGGCCCATACCTCCCCCCGCTTAAAGGTAATATATAACTATTACACTGTGCATCTGTATGTGTATGCATATGCCAACACCAGAAACCCATCTGTGGTGATACTTAAGACATGAAAAACAAACGGAACAGAAGTGGAATTCTCAAACATGTCGGGCACCAAGAATTTTTTAACATTTGAAGCATTATTTCACTGATCCTGTAATACACAGAGTAATCCCCAATCATCCGCAAAACTGTCTTGGTGTGTCTCACAGCTGTATCTCAGGACACAGCGGTAGTGTAACTTCCAACAGAAGAAACCCCATATTCGACTAAAATAATAATAATTTAAAAAACCCTTCCTAAATAAATAGCTCCTGACTAGAAAAATAAAAATCTCCAAATAATTGAGAGAATCTAGTTAAATGGTGAGAGTCTGCTCCACCGAGACTGAAGGAGGTTCATGTCACTGGCCAGAACGTTCAGTGTTTGCAGACAATTTTGAAAGACGTACGAGGCCTCACCAAACATACCATCGTCAGAAAGGATGATTTCAAAGCCATTTCGAGCAGCAACATCGGTCCATCCACATAAATGCCCTAATGACTTCTAAAGACCAACTTCCCTTGTGAAAGTCTTTGGGAGTCTCCCCAAAAAACGTCATCTTTGATTAGGACAAAACTGATGAATAAAAAAAGAATCTGCCCCTCTACATAATTGCAACAGTAACCATGGTCAGGTTCTGGATATAGAAGTCCTTTTTGGGGTTACAACATTCTGGAGCGACACGACCATCTCTGCCTGCTGCATTGACCGCAAGGATAGACAGTCTCGTCCAGTAGTAGTTCCTTTTCTGAGCAATGTTTTAGAATTCTGTATAATAGTCATTTGATCTTCTTGTAACCCAGTTTACCCTTAGTCTTTTGCAAAAGATTCCCACCCTTTGTCATAATCAAGCAAGTGTAGAGGGTCTGCTTTCAACACAATGAGCCCAGAGGCAATTTTGCTGCATTGAATCCATTGTCTGAAGACAACATTTTCAGAAACGTCAAGCAGTGGTGAAACAGTTTACACTGCAAGAGCAAATCTAGGCATCCTATGGGATGCTGGCAAATATTTAGGGCTGCGGCGAGTGTCGAATAAGTGAATACCTAAAATCCTAATTCCCTTGCATTAAATGTACATCCATCCAGAAATATAAAACTTTGGACCGAACATGTTAAAAAAAAAAAAAAAATTTTTTTTAAAAAAACACCCTACATACCCTCTCTCTGCCTCATTTATCCATGGCCCAGATTGGAGCTAGAACAAGTCACTTAATTATTATTTTGGAGGCAAAGATGTGACATCACTTACGCAGAAGCAAAAAATCACCTCTCACCAACCATGAGGAAGAGGCCCCTGAAGATAACTTCGAAATATCCAGAACGACTGGCATCCATGGCTAGATGCGCTGCCTAGCCCTTGGGGTCCAAAGTTCATGTGTAGAAGTCTAGATTTCCATAAAATCTTGTTAAGCATCCGAAAATGTTTTTGCTTTGTGAATCGCATTCAGTTTCTTGTCATTGTCCTGGCCCAGTTCATCTACTGGGATTTTTAGTCCAGTACTTGGCGAGGAACCATGCCCTCCAGAAAGTACTCACAGATGGGAGAGGGGCATTCTGTCCTCTACTATCACCACTTCGGACCCCAATTGGTCGGTGCACTGCTTTACTGTAGCCAGGATGCCAAGCAGCCGCCGTTCCATTGCTTCCAGGTGAGAGTCCAAAAGCACAGGGGAGATGGGGTCATGGCCCATGGCTTTTTTCATGGCAGACCACAAGGAATTGGCCTTCAAGTGGTTTAAACGATTCCATGTAGAGACCCGGATGCTGCAAAGAAAAAAAAAAAGGAGGCTTGTAAAAGTTAATGTCAGGAAGAATCATCTGAAACAAGCTTTAAAAATGCCAGGGTAAATGTATTGTGAAAGAGTGTAAGGACAGATCTCAAAAGAGGTTAAAATCTAATGCCTTCTCCACCGATGAAGTGTGGCCTAGTGGAGCCCCTGAAAACAGTGATCTGCGTACAGTCAATGATAATCAGAAAACCTCACAACTCATAGAAGTCAATGGATCCCCCATAAACATTTGCTCAAGGTGCACAAACAAGTCAATGCATTCCCAAGGAACAAGAGTCAACATAACACAATGGAAATAGAAATTCTAATTTACTAAGTTTTTCTTAAATGTAAACTTCCTTTAAGCACTAACTAGTCCTCGTGCAGGAAACGGGAGCAACTAAAGATTTTCTTGTCACTGTACCTCTGTAGCTATTGGAGATACCTCACTTCACAGGGAGAATACGTTATTTAGTTTTTGTAACACTGTTTCTGGTAGATACTCAAACCACTTTGGGCATCTCCCCAGGCATCTGACTGGATCCAGAAACTCTAGCATGCCTCTTGTGTGCCAACAAGTGGCTCCAATGTCCTCTTTTACCACTCTTCCCACATCCGTATATAACAAGGAACCATATAAAGGATGCCATCCCTATGTGGCACCAATGTAATAATTAGACTTTTTGCACCACAGAAAGCAGAGCTAACAGAACTGATCTTTCACCAGCAGTGTACGACACCTAACTTGGGACCTTATTAATATTTGAAAGTCCTCTAAACAGATCGGGAGGTGGGTGGGTGGTGAGGAATCTGCAGTTAGAGCATCCACTAGAAAAACACATTACTGAAGGTAACTTATTCTTCTCATGGATACTTCCAATCCCGGATTCTTCACCATGTGAAACAATACCAAGCAAGGCCACTTCCAAGGAGGTGCATCTAGGGAGTGGACTTGTGCCAGGAAATCCTACAGGATTAAGCAGGCAAAATTACCTTTCCTGTGGACTTGTGCATCAATGTAGTAGTGTTTGGAGAAAGTATGGGCAGACACCAACGCAGGTGCCTGGCAGATGGCCAAAGCTGGAATGTCCTGAACTAAAGCAGAACCTGAAGGCACTCTGGAGGATTATTCTTTTTGGGCAGGGCATAACACTTTAATGCAGAGGACAATACGTGTGGACAAGACCAGTTTCTGGATTGTCTTTCCTCTTCTTTGCACCAGTAAATCAAATAAACAGCTGATCATCCGCCCAGTACGTCTTAACAATGTAGAAACTAAGGGCACACTTATGAAATGGGTTACTTACTTGTAACAATAGATTTTCAGCATGACATCCCTCTAGATTCACATCTCACATTATTCTCATCTAGAGGTTGGGAAACTGTGTAGGCTAGTCTTGTCCTTTGTGGGCCTCGACAAAAGGTGGAGCCAAAAGGACCTCCCTATGGCATCACAATTAAGCCTACAAAGCTCCTTCACAGTATGTGGACTTTGCGCCATGTTCTAACTGCCAAATATCATTTCACTGCATCACAAATCAATTTGGCAGTCAGGTGGTCAAATGCTATGACAGAGAGGCAGAAATGGAGCAGGGTTACAATGGCCATGCCACGTAAAGAAAAAGGAAGCAGCGGTTCAGTTTGGGGGGTGACCTACGGAGGTCGGTTGTTAGTGAAGAACACTGTTTTAGTGTTACCCGTTCTTTTATTTTAACCGTCTTCCTCCGTGTAACTGACTGAAAAGCCCTACAGGATAGAAACAGCCTTTAGGGTTTAATGGCCTCCTTCTGTAACCAGTACCCCCGGACCTTCAGAGGGCACATAATGCCATCATTCACAACAACGTCATCACTGTTCTTACTGTCAGAGTGTGACTTGCAGTAAAGGAGAAACTTGTTCCTGTAGTGTCCGAAATCTCCTCTCAGTGGGGAAAGCAATTGTATTCGGAGTATTTAATTCTGCCCCCAGAAAAGTCGTCATCCGAGATGGATGCATTGATTATTTCTTCATATTGATCAGGATTTCCAGTGTAAGGCATAAATTAACAAGTTACTTACCTTCGGTAACAATATATCTGTAAGAAACATTAGTAGTGATAGATTCCTTACCTTAGAATATCCCCAGGCGTCAGACTGGATCCGAAAAGTTTTCGTCAGCAGTACCCCTGCGCGTCGGTAGGTGGCGTCGTGCGGCTCCGCGTCCGTCGTTGGCGTCGTGGTCGCGGGCGCTACTTAGACGCCGCCCACGCGCGCTGACATCAGTTCTGTACACGACTTTCCGCGCCAGGAACGCAGAGCCATGCAAGATACTGACCACTGGTGCATTGAAACTAGGGCCCTGAAAGGGATGACCTTAACCCTAGAAATCAGTTCGCAGAACGGGGAGGATGGGTGGGGCGGTAAGGAATCTATCACTACTAATGTTTCTTACAGATAAATCGTTACCAAAGGTAAGTAACTTGTTCATCTGAAAGAAACACATAGTGATAGATTCCTTACCTTAGAATAGATACCCCAGCAATACCAACCCCGGTGGTGGGTCTGCGAACCAAGATCACACCAGAAAGTCACGGAGAACAGAACGGCCAAAGAAGCCGTCTCTCCAGACTTGGCTGTCCAGGCAATAGTGCTTAGTAAACGTGTGCAGGGAGGCCCACGTGGCTGCCTGACAGATGTCTTGCAGGGGGACACCACGTCCCAATGCAGTAGTGGCTGAAGTAGCTCTGGTGGAATGAGCACGCAGTCCCACCGGAGGTTCTTTTTTAGCCAAAGAGTAACAGGCTTTGATACACAAGACGACCCAGCGGGAGATACTCCTCTTGTGTACCGCCCGACCTTTCTTGGTGCCAACGTAGCCAACAAAGAGTTGGTCATCCACCCAGAACTGTTGCGTGCGGTTGAGATAAAATGAGAGCGCACGTTTTGGGTCCAGACGGTGGAGCCTCTCTTCCTCTCTGGAAGGATGCGGAGGTGGAAAGAAGGTGGGCAAGGTAATAGTCTGCCCAATGTGAAAGGCCGTAACAACTTTTGGCAAAAAGGAAGGACGGGGCCTGAGCACAACCTTGTCCGGATGGATACCCCAGCACGCAGTCCCACCGGAGGTTCTTTTTTAGCCAAAGAGTAACAGGCTTTGATACACAAGACGACCCAGCGGGAGATAGTCCTCTTGTGTACCGCCCGACCTTTCTTGGTGCCAACGTAGCCAACAAAGAGTTGGTCATCCACCCAGAACTGTTGCGTGCGGTTGAGATAAAATGAGAGCGCACGTTTTGGGTCCGGACGGTGGAGCCTCTCTTCCTCTCTGGAAGGATGCAGAGGTGGAAAGAAGGTGGGCAAGGTAATAAATAGTCTGCCCAATGTGAAAGGCCGTAACAACTTTTGGCAAAAAGGAAGGACGGGGCCTGAGCACAACCTTGTCCGGATGGACTGATAGGAAAGGAGGCTTACAAGAAAGAGCCTGGAGCTCACTCACTCGCCTAGCGGAGGTGATGGCAACCAGGAGAGCAGTCTTCAAGGTCAAGAGATGAAGAGGACAGTTGTGAAGGGGCTCAAAGGGAGCGCACATCAAGTATGTAAGAACCAGATTTAAGTCCCACTGTGGCATCACAAAAGGAATAGGAGGAAAAAGGTGCGTAATGCCTTTGAGAAATCTATTTACAACAGGGGACTTGAAAAGAGAGGGCTGATCAGGGAGCCTGAGAAAGGCCGAAATAGCAGAAAGGTAGCCCTTGATAGTGCTCAGAGCAGAGCCCTGCTGGGCCAAAGAAAGAAGGAACAGTAGTACTTTAGAAAGAGGGGCAGAAAGGGGATCCACAGCCTTTGCTGTGCACCATGCCACAAACTTGTTCCACCTGCAGGCGTATACCACTTTAGTAGAGGGACGCCTGGCTGCCAGAAGGACATCACAAACTTCAGGAGGCAAGTCGAAAGGAATCAACTGCCGCCGCTCAATCTCCACGCAAAGAGGTGGAGGCTGGACAGGTTCGGGTGGAGGACCGTCCCCTGCTGCTGCGACAGAAGATCCTCCCGAAGAGGCAGTCTGATCTGAGGATCGATGCTCATACTGAGTAGCTCGGGATACCATACTCTTCGAGCCCAGTCCGGGGCCACAAGGATGACTTGTGCCCGGTCGCGCCTGATCTTCAGCACTCTGGGCAGAAGTGGTATAGGCGGAAAGGCGTACAACAGACCGCAACTCCACTCGCGGCGAAAAGCGTCGCCGAGCGAGTGCCGCCTTGGAAATTCCAACGCGCAGAACTGATGACATTGCACGTTCTCTTCGGTGGCGAATAGATCTAACCAAGGCTCTCCCCACTGCTGAAAGAGACCTTGCACCACCTCCGAGTGAAGACGCCATTCGTGATCCAGCATGCACCGGCGGCTGAGTTCGTCCGCCCTGGCGTTCAGAGAACCTGCCAGGTGTTGAACCACCAGGGACATGCCCTGATGTTCCAGCCATGTCCAGAGACGCAGAGCCTCCTGACAGAGGGTCCATGACCATACCCCGCCTTGCTTGTTGCAGTACCACATGGCGGTGGTGTTGTCTGTGAACACCTGCACTATTCTCCCCTTGACAGAGGGAAGGAATGCCTTCAGTGCAAGCCGTATCGCCCGAAGCTCCAGAAGGTTGATATGGAGCTTGGACTCCGCCGGAGACCATAGGCCTCTGATCTCCGCCTCTCCCATGTGGCCGCCCCATCCCAGGAGGGACGCATCCGTCACCACTGTAAACTCCGGTTGGGGAAGGGAGAGGGATCTGCCGTCGACCCAATGCCGGTTCGTGATCCACCACTGCAACTGTCGTGCAGTGCCCTCCCCGAGATCTGGACGTGATCGGACAGGCTCCCCTGATGCTGCGCCCACTGGAACTTCAGGTCCCACTGCAGAGCCCGCATATGCCATCTGGCATGATCGATCAGCAGGATGCAGGAGGCTATGAGGCCCAGCAGCCTCAGAGTCACTCTGACCGAAACCCGGGACAAGGGCTGAAAGATCGGAATCGGAGCCCGAATATCCCGGACTCGCTGTTCGGGAGGATAGACCCGAAACTGCGCCGTGTCCAGAACCGCTCCGATAAAGAGGAGCTTCTGAGAGGGAATCAGGTGCGACTTCGGCACGTTGATGGAGAACCCCAGCAAGTGCAGGAGGTCGGCCGTAGTCTGGAGGTGGGAGACGACTGTCTGGGGGCGAGCCCGCCTTCAACAACCAGTCGTCGAGATAGGGGAAGACTGAAACCCCTGATCTGCGCAGATGAGCTGCGACCACTGCCATCACTTTTGTGAACACCCGAGGGGCGCTGGTAAGGCCAAAAGGGAGCACGGTGAACTGAAAGTGCTCGTGGCCTACCGTGAACCGCAGGTAACGCCAGTGGGCTTGCAGGACTGGGATGTGGAATTAGGCATCCTGCAAGTCTAGCGCTACCATCCAGTCTTGTGGATCAAGAGCAGACAAGACCTGAGCCAGAGTGAGCATCTTGAACTTCTCTTTGCGGAGGAAGCGATTGACGTTCCGGAGGTCTAAGATAGGACGCAGGCCCTTGTCCTTCTTGGGTACCAGAAAGTAGTGGGAATAGCAACCACGACCTACTTCTGGCGTCGGAACGCGCTCGATGGTCCCCTTGGCCAAGAGGGCCGCAACTTCCTGCTGAAGAAGCACCAAGTGATCCCCCGACATGCAGTGGTACTGAGGTGGCATGGCTGGAGGGGTAGTCTCGTAGGGGAGGGAGTAGCCCCTCCGGACTATCTCTAAAACCCACCTGTCCGAAGTGATGGTGCGCCAGTGGGGGAGGTGATGGCGAAGCCTGCCACCCACTGGCGTTTGATGGGCCTGAAAGTTCGGACTAGGAAGGTTTGGAGGCAGTGGTGGCCAGGGTGGAGGTGGACTGACCCGCCCGCTGGCCCCTTGGTCTGCCACGGCGGAACCCACGTCCGCGCTGGGATGGCTGCGCAGGCCTGTGGCTCTGTTGCAAACGCTGCGGGGCGCCCCTTCCGGTGCCACGAAAGGAGCGAAAAGCAGAAGGCGGACTGCAGAGAGTCCCAAGGACTTGGCCGTAGCCCGTGAGTCCTTAAACCGCTCCAACGCACTGTCCGCTTTGTCGCCGAAGAGGCGACGGCCATCAAAGGGCATGTCCATAAGTGTTCGGGACATCCCCCGAAAATCCAGTTGTCCTCAACCAGGCGTGGCGTCGAACCGCCACCGTCGTTACAATCGATCTGCCCAGTGAGTCGGCGGTGTCTAGGCCACAACGAATCATGAACTTAGCTGCGTCTGTCCCCTCTGCAACAGCCTGGGAGAGAGCTGTCCGGGCCTCCTCCGCACACTGGGACAGCACTTGCGCCATCGTAGCCCACAGACAGTGGGAATAACGGCCCAAGAGGCATGCGGTGTTCACGGACCGCAGCGCAGAACTGGTGGAAGAAAAAATCTTATTCCCGAACTGATCCAGTTTCTTGGATTCCCTATCCGGTGGTGCGGAAGGGAAGGCGGTCGGGGAAGCAGAGGCTTGGACAACCAAGCTCTTGGGGGTGGGATGTTGGGAGAGGAAAATGGGGTCACCCGGAGCCGGGCGATGGCGTCGGGCCACATTCCTATCCACAGGAGCCCCTGTGGTGGGCCTGGACCAAGTGCCCAAAAGAACGTCAGAAAGGGCTTCATTGAAGGAAAGCAGCGGCTCCGCAGAAGTAGCTGCTGGCTGAAGCACCTCTGTCAGGAGGTTAGTCCTGACGGCCACAGTAGGGAGCACGAGGTGTAGGGCCTTGGCCGCCCTACGCAACACCACAGCATAACTAGCACCCTCCTCCGTAGCCACGGTAGGAGGAGACAGCATGGCAAGGTCTGGTGAGGTATCCAGACCACTGGCGTCCCCCAACTCCTCAGCCCAGTCCTGTTCAGACTCGCAAGCAGCTGCGAGAGGGTGCTCAGACCCCTCCCAGTCCTCCCCTAGCTCCTCAGGCTGTTCAACAGGCCTAAAATAAGGAGCAGGGACATGGGGATAGAAATCCCCGAGCAACGTCGAGAACGGCATCGATCGACGCCGGCTCGACGCCGCGTCCACTTCGGGGCTGAAACCGGGGTAGACGACGTCCCGAGGAGCGGGCGGCGGCAGAAGTGGTGCCGGTGGGGTCGACGTCGGTGGAGGTGTTATAAGGTCAACCGGCGTCGACCGGGATCCAGGGGGGTCCTGCGGCGCCGAGGCCGGAGCCGACAGCGACGCCGGGGCCGGAGCCACCGGCGAGGACCTCCAGTCGGGACCGCGGGGCCCGAAGGCGCACTAGCGGGACCCGACGGACCTAAGAGGCGAGCCATGGCCGACAGGAATTCCTGTATTTGGGCCGGAGTCGCCGACGAACCTGGGAAGGGCGGGTAGTCGGGTGGCGACTGCATAGGCTCCGCCGGAGCCGCGGGGGAGGCACCACCCGCACCCTCAGCCACGTCGCGCGACCGGTGAGGGGAAGTCGGAGAACGATGGCGTTTCTTCGACTTCTTGTGCTTCGCCTTACCTGACCCAGAGTGCGAAGACTTGGATCCCGAAGACCGATGGTGATGACTCCACGCACGGTCCCTCGACCTCCCACGGGACCGGGACCTCGAACGGCACGGAGCCGACTGCCGGGCTTCCAGCAACTTTTGGGACCGCTCCCGCAAAGTCTTCGGCGCCATGGCCCGGCAGTCGGGGCACGACTTGGGGTCGTGGTCGCGCCCCAGGCAGAAAAGACACACACGGTGCGGGTCCGTCACCGACATCATACGGTGACAGTCCCCGCAGGACTTAAAACCGGGCATCCTATCTGCACCAGGAGTCGAAGACTCGATGAAAAACAGAGACAAAAAGCCTCAAAAAGTCAGTCAAAAATTGACTGGGGGTTCCTGCTCTTCCCGGATCTGCGCTTGCTGGCGCGGAAAAAGAAAGAACTGACGTCAGCGCGCGTGGGCGGCGTCTAAGTAGCGCCCGCGACGTTATCTCGGCGACCACGACGCCACCGACGGACGCGGAGCCGCACGACGCCACCTACCGACGCGCAGGGGTACTGCTGATGAAAACTTTCCGGATCCAGTATGACGCCTGGGGATATTCTAAGGTAAGGAATCTATCACTATGTGTTTCTTTCAGATATCCTTGGCTATGCTCTTGGGACTATGTGCACAAGTTTCCCTTTGTGAGCAGCTGCCTGGATGAGTACACAATTCTTGTAGCATCTAATATGTGCTGCCACTACTGCCAAGAATTCTGTGAACAATCTCGGTGCCAATTTTTATCCTCCATCAACAAACAATGTCAGGTCCTCTTTTGAGATCAGTAATCCTGTTAAATACATCCCTTTGCTACTCTTCGAGTAGCTTGTCTAATTTTTCAAAAACAGTTCCTAAATTTCTTGTGAGGCAATGTCTTTGTGAGCTTCACGGTATTCCTCTTTCATTGAAAGTCTTTGTCAACATCTTTATACGATACCCATGATTTACTAAATTAATTATCCACTTCTCTGTGGTGATTTTCTGACATTTCTGCATAAAACCACTTATCCCTTCAACTGGGGTGTTGTGATTGGAGAGGATCAGCATTAAGTTACTTTTTCCTAGACTTGGGACCTTATTAATGGATAGAGGCCAACCACATAACGGGGAGGATGAAAAAGTCCATGAGGGATCTGGTGTTACATAGAGTATCTACCAGAAAGAACGTCTAAGGTAAGTAACTCATTCTTCCTGCAGAATTTTCACGTTTTGAATAGATACTAAAGCAGAACCTATTTGGAGGCGGGTCTATGGATGTACTCAGACCAGAAAGTCTGCAGGACTGGGCCGGCAAAATGCTCCTCTCAGCAAACCGGACTGACCAAATAGTGCATCCCAGGGCTAAGCACACTGCAGCTTACATTGAAGGACCCACATATGCCAACAGGCATGAGTCACCAGCAGAGTGCATGATTTCTAGAGCCCAAGCTGCCTCAGAACTATAAAGGCTGGAACAGAAACTCTCGCTTGAAATATGGGGTTCATAGACTGATTGCCCTGAACTCACTGCTGGAGCAGGAAGGACTTCAGGGCAACTATGTCCAGGACAACCTCAATAAAGAGAATCCTCGGCACTGGCTACAGATGAGATTTGGGATGGCTGATGGAAAACCCCAGGTTGGACAGTAATGACATTGTTGAAGTACAGGAATTAGCAAAGATATGTCACAACCACATTCAAGACCATCGTAAGGAAGAGAGCGGCCAATGTGACCAGTGCAGTAAGTTGAACGTTGTTTGGCCCTACCACAAAGCAATACTTACTGTGGGACAGCAGGGCTGGCATATGAATGTATGAGTCCTGAAGCACCAGGGACACTATCCAGTTCTTAGCATCCAAGACCTGAAGAGGCTGATCAAGTGTCATTTTAAACCTCTCTTTTCTGAGGAGGGTTTTCAAGAGTCAGAGGTCTAGACTCATTCTTAATCCGCCCACCCTTCTTGGGGACCAGAAACTACCAGGACTAAAACCCCAGTGCTCTCTCTGCCTCTGGTACCGGTTAGATTGCTCCTTTGGCTACCAAAATTATATCTACCTTTGATAGAATAGCGGTGTGCTTTACCACACCTTAAGAAAGGGAAGGGCATAACAAACTTGACTAATTAAGAAGGACCAATTGGTCCGATGTAATGGAATGCCAGTAAGGTAGGCAATCTTGGATTCTTCCACCATCTTGTCTCAACATGAGAATGCTTGGCAACCAAAAGAGAAAGGTTAAACAGATGTGTCTGGCAAAGAAGACAAGGAGTGTTGCTGCTGTTAGCCTTGTCGTTTGAAACTCCCTTTACGCATGCCATCTCAAAAAGTCTGCAAGGTTGCGGAGAAGATTGTAGCTGGCAAAATGAAACATCCCTCTAGTGTTCTCTTAATATCCTGTATTGCTGGTGGGCCTGGTGAGCAAGGAAAAACCCCCGTTTACATTTCTCTAAGGCTGCATCAGCCTTCTCATTAAAGAACCTATATGCCTCAAATAGCATGTCCATTAGGGAAGCTTGGAAGTACTATGAGAATCCAGTAGGAAGCACCCAAGCTTGCCTTCTAATAAGGAGGCTGATAGCCATAGCACAGAGGACTGAGTCTGAATAGTCCAGTCTAGAACCTTATTCACAGTGATAAGGCAATCATGTACTGTCTGAGCAAAGGCATTATTTATTCCCTCTGGCAAAGCCAGCAATACCTTGCATATCATGTCCAAAAAGGCATGTGTGTAACAGCCTAAGTATCACATGCATTCAGAGGGCATAAATGTCAAATGTTCAGAAGAAAATAAGTTTTTGCCCATACCATGGTTTATCTTACTTGTGAAGGCTTGAACTCCAAACCATTTGGCTCACCTGGAGCTGTCATGAGACCTCACAGATGCTCTTGAAATAGTTTTGATAAAGCAGCCAGCACTGAGTCAGTCAGGGCAACCAAGGCTCATGCTGGGGGCCCAGGTTGCAAAATTTCAGTGAAGGGGTTAGCCTTACTCTCTTCCGTGGGGAGAAGCAATTTCAGGAATTATGCCACCTTGCAGATCACTACTGCAAAGGAGGCGCTTTCCTATGCACATATTACAAATGCCATAAATCTACAAAATAAACCAACGGAATTCAATGAAAAAATAAGGGAAGGTTGCCAGTTTCTATAGTGGGTACTATCTTTACCATAGACTTTAACCTCCAGGCACCATCAGGTGTCAGCAGTTATCCAGAGGGCAGTGGTCTTATGCAAACTTCAGGTTTCCTTACCTGGGGTGCATCACTGTCAAGGGGCGGGCTTTGCTGACTCAGTGCTTGTTGATGCAGGTACAGCAGTCATACGGCTGCAGTTTCACCTGCTTATGTACGCATGGATGGAGGGAGATTTACTATCCTATTCTAGCATTCTAACTAACTTAAAATGTGTATTTTATTTGAGCCAAAAACATTAATTTTAATAGGAAAGCATGCCATTTTCTTTTAGCAGAGAGCGTGGGTCTTTATTCAAGATGATGTGTTGCCTATATTCCCACCAGTGTGGGAGCTGCTAACTTTTATTGTGCTCTTCTGAACATCCTACTTACATGCAGCACTGATACAGTGGGGCAAGGATACTCCTTTCATCTACTGTAGGATTTCCAAAGCTGAAAAACAAAGAAACCTCATCAGTTACACAAACTGAACCAATTCATTCATTTTGCAGACTACTAACATAACCAGGACAGTAACATTGTATCTTAATATCTGCATACATCCTGAAGTTTAGGGGTGCAGAAAAACATGCGGATCTGTATTAAAAAGACATTCCCTTTTGGTAATACTGTGGTGGCATATAATGGGACTTCACCCAAATTGACCTTCTTTCACCTCACACTCTCCTATAAACCTTTCTGATCCTCGATGGCTAAAACAGAATATGCTGAATGGGTATAAATATGCCCAAATACCTTTGAAGGCGCCATACTGTGCCTGATTACATAATAGGCCTCAAAACCCAAGCAGACATCAAACAAATGGAATAGCAGATGTCTGAGAAATCCTGTGACTTCCCAGTGACCCCTTTGTAAAGATTGCTTTAGTTAAGAAGCCTCCACAAACCATGGGTATGTTTCCATTATGCTACACTAGAGATGTGAAACTTAAATCCAGGCTAGTGCCATCTTAGATTTGCAAATCCACATACATTCTATTTACCAATAACAAATCTAAATGGAGTTTATTTAAATAGTGAGGGGGTCAGCCAGAACATTAGGAATGGTCAGACTTTGCAATGGAGATGCCCGCTATATACAATAAGGGGGATGCTTAGCGCAATACAACCCTTTGATTAGAAACTCTTATTTTACAATGCCTTCTTCTATTGCCAATTCTACCCAATTACCTGAAATGAAGAACTCGATCCTAATTAGTTGTACAAAAAGGGAATTCCCTTTTGCCAAAATGAGGAAAGAGTAACATACATCCGACAAGAAATGAAAGTAATCAGTTACCTATAACACTCAGTTGTAGATTCCCAGTGCTGTGCACTCTCCTGCCATCTAGTTTTGGGTGTGTAATGTTACAAGATATTTTTGGGTTGAAGAATGCTTTTGGTTTTAAGTGTGCAGTGAGTGACTTGATCACATCCATGAAATCCACAATATAGTAGGACAGACTTCACTTAGAGAGTGTTTGTTATTTTCACCCCCGACCCCCACCAGGAGAACACTGTGAATTAATGAGCATCTCCTAATAGTATTGGTTCACGGGGGAGGGGGGCGAGAGGAGCAAACCCTATGTTACCCATACGTAATATTTTCTCTTTTTAGCATGTGTTGTTGTAGATCACAGGTTGCGCATAGAAATGGCATGGTATTAAAAAGTGCCTTTAGAACGGTCTGCCCTAGTTGCTCTTCACTTTACGCTTATAGATCAAGAAAATAGTACCCAGAAAATATGTGAATTGAGGGCGAGGTGGCTGCTTTACAAATATCATCTAATGTCAGTTTGCCTAAAAAGGCAATTTTCCCCCATTATGAGTAGAGTGACCTTTTGGGATGCTAGGGAGTATGCATTTTGCCTTAGCATAACACGTGTATACATCTTACCATCCATCCAACAATTTCAGCCTTGGAATTGCCATTACCTAAATGGGGAAAGACAACGCAACATTTCTTTGTTCTAAATGTTCTTTACTCAATACATAAGAGGACTTTGTAGAACTAGTGAATGGAAAGATAGCTCAGCAAGTGTTTGTGGCGTTAGGAAAAAAGACAGTAGTTGGTTTATATGCAAAGGTGAAAACTTTGGCAAGAAACGTTGAAGCGCTTGTTTCTGTCTCTATGCACCGGGAAAGATAGTTCTTCCACTGACGATGCTTATAACTCAGTTGCAATTAGATGTTCAGTGTTATTTAAAAAAACAGTCACTAATGGAGTGCAGTTCCTCAAACATTGGTCACATAATATCCGTAGTATTGGGATAGTAAAATTGGTTTGAAATTCCCACTGATGGAGCAGGATAAATGAAAAAATTTTAACCTCCTAATAATTTTCGTAAAATAATTAATAAACATGTTCGTTTAAGTAAATAACCAACAATGTATGTTACATGTAAAGGGTTAAAGGTAACACACTATTTTTGTGTGCAAATTAATCTACTTATAATTGTTGACGTGTCTAACAAACGTAATATTTGCGTACTAATAAAAATAATAAACGCATGATTTGTGCTTTAAAAAATAAAACGTGTGGTGGCAAAATAAAGCGATGGTAAGTAAGGGACGGCTTTATATGTTGCTTTTTGCTAGGTAATACCTAATTGGGGTACGTAGAAAGTCGGGAGGGAAACAAAAGGGTTTATATTCTTTATTTTAACAATATTTTGTTTATCTTTGAAAATAGTGCGCTTAGGCCTGTTGAGCAGCGATATAAAATGGCCGCCATGAGCTAGAGTACGCATGTGCAAGAAGCCGTGGGGAAAAAGGAGAAAGGCTGTGAAAAATAATGACCACGTGTTCGTGCTGAGAGCCTAAGATGGAAGTATGGTCAAGGCTATTGTGACCTTACTGAGCAAATGTGTGCCAAGATGATCAGCAAGAAGCGTGAGAAGTCAAACTGAATAAATGGACGGAACTGTTGAACCTAAAAGTATCAGAAAAAGATACAAATTGGACTGATCGAAACTGATGAGTAATGTCATGAACTGTGGGAAACGATGCAAGCATGGACATTCCACAAAGAACTGGTTAAGACAAGGAAGTTTGATTAAAATGTATATGGACTCGAATGAACCAATGAGAGAGAATCACGCCATAAAGATGCAACATTTTTATTCAGTAAGCTAGAATTAGGGTATAAGAAGACCTACTCTTGGTGGGGAGGGGTGGAATGCTGTAGAGAAGTTGCTGTTGACGGAGATGCTGTAGATGGGTGAAGTTGCGGTTGCTGATGCTGACGAGCTGCTGCTGCTATTTTATATTTTTAGTTGAGTATAAGATGCTGCTTTTGGAGAACTTTTTTACTCCTGATAGATTTTTCATTTAGAGCTATTAGATTTTCCAAGACAGATAGATTGATCTTTTGGAGTTCTTGCTGTGACAACTTTATTTTTCCGTCTAATAGGTATGCATTGCAATTTCAATTTATTCTTATAATGATGATAAATGTAATAATCTGAATAATAAGCTTAAACTTATTTCTTTCTTCGAAACTTTATATAAACTTAATTATTCTTTAAACAAATGACTCAGTGATTCTTTAGCTCAATAATTAAGGTAAAATGTTAAAGAGTTTATTGTGATTGAGCTGGTCTTAATCACCATCAACTGATTCCTACTAGTTGGTCCATCGACCAATGAGCGGAATACCTTAAAAGCAAATGAGAAACATTATGTCATGTTAAAAAGAGGTATCCCGTCCCCTTCCAGCGAATTGTTTTACTGTTTTTTCTCCTAGGTTAAGGACGGAGGTAATTCAGGGAATAAATGAGTAAGTGAATGTATATGCGGTGTTATGGGCCCCACCGTCATATGTATATAGTTTGTGTGTTGGAGGGATAGTTGCACCTGGATGACTGAAGCATATAGGAGAAGAATTTTTATTGTTAGCGCTGGATCACCACTTACGCAAATATTGCTGCAAAATGAACTCTTACTGAGATGTACGCCAGACCCAACTTGTGGAGGTGTCATAAGTACGGAGTAAAATCGCAAACTGAGACTTGCAAAGTGTTTATGATCTTGTACAGTGATGTACAAAATGCTACCACAGTACAGGACACAGTAGCGGACCGTGGTAGGAGTGCCGGCCGGGTGGTGACGTGGGGCGGGGGAGGGGCAGGGTGGGGGGTAGTAAACCACGGATTACGGCCGAATACAGGCAAGTAAACATTTAAATAAATAAAACGAATTTAGTTGCGCGCACTGCATCGCATTTGGCGATGCAGCGCTCACTACGAAATTCGTTTTATTTATTTAAATGTTTACTTACCTGTATTTGGGCGTAATCCGTGGTTTACTACCCCCCACCATGCCCCTCCCCCGCCCCACGTCACCGCCAGGCCGGCACTCCTACCACGGTCCGCTACTGACAGGACAGTATAATGCAACAGTATGTCTGGAAAAAAGGTGGTGCAGTGCATTTGCAACAAGACAGGATGAAGCTCACTCATGGGGCGGGCTGAAGCAACCACAAGAAGAACAATTTCGAGAGTCATGCGTGCAACAAGCAGCTGTGCATTAGCTCGAAGGGACAGCACATAAGGAAAGTCAGGACCAAATTGAGATACCACATGGCGTCACATAGGGTTTTAGAGGAAACATGTGACAAACCTTTTAAAAATCTTATCACAACACGTGATTTAAACAAAGACAGCTAGTCCAGCGAACACAAAAAGGCCGAAAAGGCCAGACAGACACCCTCTAATGGTGCTCACTGCCAAGTCTTTGCTGGGCCAAGGGCAAAACAAAAATAAAACATCGGAAAGTTTAGTCTGCAATGGGTCCGTGTTTCCAGTTCCACATCAGCTCAAACTAGCACTGCGTAAATGGATTTTGTAGAGGGATGCCATGCAGCAAGAAGGACATCCACGACCTCCGGTTGCAGATCAAATGCAGTCAACTGCCCAACGCTCTATCTCCACACATGGAAGTGCAGATTGTGCAGGCCTGCATAGAGAACCCAGCCCGGCTACTGTGACAGAAGGTCCTCCCAGAGTGGTTGCCCGATCAAGGGGCTAAATGCACATGACCAGAAGTTGCCAGTATCACACTCTCCTGGCTCAATTCGGAGCTACTAGGAGGACGTGGGCCATGTAATTCATGTCATGATCCTCAGATGTCAAAGCAGGAGTGATGGCAGCAGAAAAGAATACAGGAGCACCATCATCCAGTCTAGCCTGAATGCATCTCCTAGAGAACGCCTTTTTGGGAACTCCAGCATGCAAAATTCTCGACAGTGGTGAACAGAACCGACCAGAGTGTTCCTCATTGTTGGAAGATTCCCTACATCACCTTGGGATGTAGTCACCAGTTGTCAGGCTGAGTTAATCTGCCCTGTCATTCAAAAATTCCTGGTTCACGGCCAGGAATATGCCCGGATGGTCCAGCCGACTCCAGAGGTGAAGAGCCTCTTGGCACAGGACCCAGCACCCCACTCTGCCATGCATGTTGCAGTACCACATTGGGGTGGTGTGATCTGTGAGAACCTACTCCAGCCTCCCCTTGATCGGCACCAGGAAAGACTACAAATCCAGGCAGATGCCCCGCAAATCCAACAGATTGAAATGGAGTCAGATTTCTGCCAGAGAACAGAGTCCTCTGATCTCCACCTCTCCCACATGACCTCCGCATCCAGCAGTGACACATCCGTCACCACAGATAAGTTTGGGTGGGCAAGGGAGATAATAAATCAATGAAGCTCACATAATTCAATGTTTTTTCCAGATATAAGCAGAAATTGCCAGACATAAAAACAGAGGGCCACTTGTCGCCTCAAGATGACCTTAATATTTTAAAGGTGCCAAAAGAAGAAATTTTAAAGGCTTCAAAGAACAGGGTTGGCAGAGGAGCAGTGGAATACTACATTTCCCAGCACGACACAGTTGTAAAGATTGATAAGGGAGCAGTGGAGTCCAATTCCCAGCCAGCTACAGTGGTTAAAAATGAGAAGGGACTGTGTGAATGAAGACCACAGACTTTGATGGAAAAATGTGATGAGAGAACAGATGTGTATGGAGAGAGAAGCCAGAGGAATAACGTCAGGTGAGCGGACACAGCAATTCAGGCACTGAAGAGACACATCAGCTGAAAGAAGTTTGGCAGGCAGACACAGAAAACCGAGGCCCACAACATACGTCTGATACAACCAGAACTAAGCACCGAAGAGAAGCAGATAGAGGTGAGTCAGTGCAAGCAGACAAAGCAATACCTATTATTCGTATATCTTAACTGAAAGACTTTTTTCAACTTTGTCTTCTCCTTCCACTGTTTTCTGACAGAAACCCAAGGCAATATATAATAAACAAAGTATATCATATAGAACCAATATACACAGTGTTAAGTATCAATGGGGTAACCCGAAATACTACCGGACCCGGGTAAGACTGCAGTACAGTAAAGACAATGGTCCCTGTAGCGACAATTTCAAGGAAAGAAGGTACAAGCATTCACCGTATCTCATTTATGTATCTGCAAACCGATGCAATTTATTTGTCAAAACACCAACTGTTTGTTGAAGACATCATAATCATTTATATACTTGAGATAAAGGTGCTGAGAGTAAAAAGAAAATGAAGTGCTCAGGGGAAAAGTGCGTTGGTGAGGGTTACAAGGAGAGGTAATGTGCCATATATACATTATATTTACATGATGAAACCTGTCCAGCCTATAACGGGCAAACTATTACACAAAAATATACATAGCATCATACGGACATTGATAACAAATCTCAATAGTCAAAGCTTGTTGCAGAGAAAAGCAAAAGTCAACGTTTCGACCCCTTCATTTAATTGGAGAAGATCCTCCATATATTTGGACATTACATGTGCATCACCAGTACCATGTCCTGAGGAGAACCATTAATGCATACTGGTTCGAAACACGTCAAAACATCATCCATGCGGAATTGGCTTTTAAAAAAAAAAAAAACAATTATTTGTAAAACATGAACTAGGTGAGGCTGTCCTTGGTTTTATATTGTATAATGGTTCGGTGAAGCAAAACAATCTAACAAGTGTAAAAAAAACAACAAAAAACCCCCCAGAAAAAACCCACTTGCCACTAAAAACATATAGTAGTAACGAATGTAACTACTGAGAGTGAAATCATCTGTAAAATATTATGTTTTTATTTTCCTTCACTAATCATTTATTTTTCCTCTAAATATCGCTCATCACAAGCACTGGTGACAGGATGCTTTTTACTTCTAATAAAGAATTATGCACACTGCACTAAGGTATTTTTTGTGTGGATTATGTAGTGATCAAATGCATCAATGTGCTAAAAGTACCCCATGCTCAGAAGTGTTCATATAAACGAAAAATATTGAGCAAAGAATCACAAATTTTATAATCGTAATCTTATGGATTCGAATTTTCACACATGGATATTTAGCGTGTGCTGATTACAGTTGAGAATGATTTATAACAGGGGCTCCATTCTGGTGATAAACACATGTACCACCTGGTTCCATTGACGAACAAGATGGAGGTGGTCTATAGGGCAAAACGCCTTAGAGCCAGTCACCGAGACCCAGGACTGAGGCTGAAACATCGAAGTAATAGCCCAAATGTCCTGGACTTGTCGTGATGAAGGGAAGGCCGAAACTGCACTGTATCCAGAAAAGCTATAATGAAAGTGAGCCACTGAGAAGGAGTCAGGTGTGACTTCAGCATCTTGATAGTGAGCGCCAAACAATATCAGGCTGTTCACCATTGTCTGGAGGTGTACAAATAGGATGCAATAGCAGTGTGGGCCATAGGATCTCACACTAGTGTATAACAGTGGTAATATGTGTCTTCTCTGCTCAACTTCACGTGACCCCACTGCTCAGCGGTCACAGAAAATCAAAGACCAACAAAATGAAAAGGAGCATAAAATTATATAATCAGTCTCGCTCAATTAGCAGCATTACAACAAGTTCCATGTGATGTTCTATCCACAAATGTTAGCGATTAAATATCCAATCAATCTCTTCAGGAACTTGTTGTAATGCTGCTAATTGAGCGAAACGGATTATATAATTTTATGCTCCTTTTCATTTTTGATTGTCTGGAGGTGGTCAATGACTGACTGTGGCGGGCCTGCCTTTAACAGGTAGTTGCCGAGATAAGGGAAACCTGCCATTCTCGACCTCCAAAGCTGTGCCACAACCACAACAGACATGAGGGGCACTGGAAAGGTCAAAGGTGAGCATGGCAAATTGGAAACAATGCTGGCCTATCTTGAACTGCAGGTAACATCTCTGGGATTGCCAGGGGAGTATATCAAAATACGCATTCTGTACGTCCAGGGCTCCCATACAGTCGCCCTGATTGAGGTTGGCAGAACCTGGGCCAATGTGAGCATGTTGAATTTGTCCTTCCACAGAAAGGCAAACAGAGGGTGAAGATCTAAAACAGGACAAAGGTCTCTTCCCTCCAACTTGCAAAAGGACAAACATCTAGTCGCCATTTCTGCAACCGACACCCTGTTTATGACCCCCTTGGACAAGAGAGTCTGCAGTTCCTGCAGTAAAACAGCCTGGTTGTGCTCCAAAAGCCTCTGTGATGCAAAGGAAAGGGAATGGAAGGGCAAAGCCCTGTTGGACAATTTGGAGAACCCATCTGTCTAATGTAATCTGTTGCCACCCCTGAAAGTGTTAGATTCAGCCTCCTAGAGGGTGAACGTGAGCAGTATAGGGCAAGCTCAAATGGAGATTCCAGCCACAGGGCTGCGGCACTGAGAGGATCGGTAAGGAGACTGGTTTGCTCAGGGAATTGCCTTGTAGGAGCCAAAGGCCCAAGGAATGCGCCATGGCTGGGCTTTCCTTAAGGTGTTCAGGGCAGAATCCACTTTTGTGCCAAACATGTGAGATATGTCAAATGGCATATCGAAAAGGGATGCTTAGACAGCCTCAGAAAAACAAGATGATCTCATCCAAGCATGGCGACAGAGCACCACACTTGTATCAATTGCTCGACCTAAGCAATCAGTGGTGTCCAAGCCAGACAGAATTACAAATTTAGCCTCATTCTGGCCATCCTGAATGGTTTGCATCAGGCAGGCCAGAAGGTCTTCAGGGATAGCTGGCAAGATGTCACAGACCATGTCCCAAAAGGCCTGCATATAGCGATCAAGCAAACAACCTGGCCTTGACCAACCTCAAGGATATGCTGGCTGATTACATTTGTTTCCCAAAGGCCTCAAACCTTTTCGACTCTGTCCAGAGGGGGTCATAGAGAAACAGCTGGCGTTCACCTTACTGGTAGAAGCTTGAACCACCGGACTCTCAGGAGGGTATGCGGAGTTAGGAATTCTGGGCTGCCTAGCACTGGCCTGTGGTGTCTGGCAACCTGCCTGTTCAACAGGGGTGGCAGGAACAAGGCTTTGCCCATGTGCTCATCAATGTATCAGTCAGGGCTTCATTAAAGGGTAATAAGGGCTCAGAGGAAGCCTGCCCAGGTAGCAGGACCTCAGTAAGGATGTTAGTTTCGACACCCACAGAGGGAAGTTGTAGGTCCAAGACATGTGATGCACGTCTAATGACCACAGGGAAGGGGAGGGGGTGGGGGGGGTGGTAGTCAACCCAGTGTCAGTGGATGTATCAAGGCCACTGGCCTACTGGAAGTCCACATACAGAGTGGTTTGAATTTCTCAAATGGTTTTGGCCAAGAAAAGTTTCAAAACTCTTTTTACATCTAAGGAAAGCAAGGATCTCTCTGCTGGAAAAGTTGTATTACAGACGACGAGCAAGGAGATGATTAATATGAAAACCTAGACTACTTTTAAAAAGAAAGAGGGATACATTCTCTTAACTACTCCACTGAATAAAAACCCTATATGGTTCCACCGTTGACATATCCTGAAGTTTGCTCAAAATCGACAGGCGATGTAACAACCAACAAAAAAGTGGCCTTCCATGAAAGATGCTGCAACAACCTTTCTATATTTTTTGCTACAATTTTTCAACAAAACGCCCTTTTTTTCTGGTGGTTTTCTAATCCATTCCCAAAACATAAGAACTGCAAGAGTTTGGATACTTTATTCCCAAGAGTGCCTCCTATACTTACTAAATGCTGCACAGGTACCTTATGTAGAAGCTCAAAAAAGGAGCCATTCGTTTAGATAAACCTAAACAGATTTCTGATGGAGAAGGCTACCTTTGAGGAGGGAAAGTATTATTTAGCCCTTCTTTAAAAACGATAAATAAATACAATTAAAAAACTGAAGACAGGGTGACAGGGGTTGTGAAGAAAGATTGTTAAGTAGGACTTTTTCTGCAAGTTGTAATGACTTCTAGATGCACCCAAAAGGAAGCAAATTGTAGCTTTCAGAGTGCCAAATGAAGCAGACAAGGAAGGAAGATATGCTCAAGGCAGAATTCTGGGTCATAGTTGCACAACAAATAAAACCTTTATCACTTATAAGATGTCCTTGTAGGTGACCTTTTTGCTACCTTTAAGATGTCCATAGAGGGCTGAGGACATTTAAGTGGTTATACTACACAGTCTCAGGAGACATACCGCCAAACTCAAGGAGGTCACATTGGGATTGGCCTTCCATACTTGACAAGAGATTTGGTTTGCACGAAGGCTTCTTATGTTATTGTAGAATAAAGAATGTGAATCAGGCACTCAGAGGGAATGAGAATAATCCTGGATTTAAGGTGTGTTAATTTCACTAGTACAGACGGTGTCTCTGGAAAAATAGAGACTTTTCTAATCTACCAAACAGCCCCTGCCCAGCTATCATGGTTTGCTTGCTGTAGACATGAAGTTTGGGCATTTTGCATAATCAGATGTCACAAAGACGTCTATCTGAAGAAATCCCCCGTCTCAATTTTTTTTGATACTTTGTTGTCGAGAAACATTCATTATTTTCTAAGTAGACACTGTTGAGAATATCTGCATGGGAGCTTAAGTCTCCAGGGTGCAAAGTCTTTTTTTTGTTTGTTTTTTACAGATTTCTCACCAAAAGCCATTTGCAAATTGCTTTGGCTTCTAGAGAGTTCTGGTGCAAACTTGTTTGTTGAGGTAGTGAATTATGTTTGTGTTGTCAGTCTGAATTAGGATTCTTTTCAGCATCAGAGAAGGACTTTGGACTAGAGAGATGACTTTCAGTCCAGAATGGTGATGTGATGCAGACACTCCTTGTTCGACCAGATACCTTGAGCTGTCCGGTTTTGCAGAAGGGCTCCCCAACCCATAAGAACATAACTGCTACTAGTTTTAGAAAGCCACCTGGTGAAAAGGGACTTCTTTTAGAAGAATGATCCTCCTGCACCACCTTAGGACAGACGGCTTTGTGGCTACAGACAGGAGTGGTGTGTCTAAACATTGAGACCACTGATCTTCCAAGCAGATGAAGCTTTACATTTGAAACAAAAATGGAGGACACCATTTACCCTACCATTTACCCTACAAGGGAAGATATTGGAGCAGGTGTTGACAGAATTCGTGTGACCCTTCTGAAAGATGGAAGATACTCTCTCTTCTGAATGAGACTCTTCTCTTTGCTTTTTGCTCTAGGTGGCACCTAATTATTTGGTATCTTGCACTAGACTCTACGTACACTTCAGAAAGCCTTGTTCATTTTGATCAACAGAGTAAACTTTTATTAGCCAATCACCAAAACGTGGTTTAAAAGACAATTGTTTGCCTGCAAAGAAAGAGTGCGGTCACTGACATGTACTTAGAAAGGGTTTGAGCTGCTGACTTCAGTCTTAAAGGGAGAACCTTGCATTGATAAGTGTCAATTCCCTCCTATAAACCTCAGAATCGTTTTGTATTTGCTCGCTTCTACAATGTCAAAGTACACATATTGTAAGTCCATGGCACAATACAGACCCCTTTCTTGAGCAAAGAAGAGAACTGAAGAGAGCCAGCATAATAATTTTGTTTTCCTGATCCAATTGTTGGCAAGTCTCTTTTGGGGCCTTTTCTATGAACCACAAAGTATCTTGAATAGATGCCTTTTCCTCCTTAGAACATGGTTCATGGCCTGCTTTCATAGAAGGACTGCAGCTTCTTTTTGCAGCAACTGTAGCTAGTGTTTGGGTGTGTCCTTAAGAACTGGACAATGAAGGTATCTTGAAGCGAAAGGTGTAGCCATTTTGAATTATTTCTAGCACCCATTTGTCTCAGATGATGGTTTGCCACATTTTGGTGAAGGGGAGTGTCATAAAACATCTCAGAGTGGCATACAAGCGAGAGCAAGCAAGGAAGTCGCTGTTGGGTATTTGACATAAGTCTTTCCATTCAAGAACCAATTATGTTAATGTGACCCTTTACCTTTAAAAGGTTTTCGTTGGGACAGAGCGCTGATGTTGTGGGCGTTGCTTTATTGAGGCGATTATGTCCAAACAGGAGAACAAACCTTATGTCTGGAAAGATAGTCATGGTCATGGTGTTTGCCCTAGTACTTGAAAAAGGTTGCAGATTTCATTCAGCATTTTAGCCTCATTTTATTTATTTAAGGTTTTATAGAGCGTGAACGTGACCCGTTAGGGTATCAGAGCGCTTTACAGGGAAAACACATTGTATACAGATTTGACACAGGCAAAAAAAAAACACAAAACACGGATAGGGATAGAGGGAAGTGACTACATTCGGACATAACCAGGGTATATACAATTATCAGAGGGGTGACAAGTCAGCAAAATGCAGTGAAAACCAGCAATTACATATGCGGGGAGACACGTCAGCGATATGCAGAGAGAGTCCACAATTACATATGCAGGAATAATGAATCAGTACAGAGAATAGGAGCAACCAAGCAGACAAGAGATTCTTCAGAATAACCAGAGCACTGCCACGGAGCAGAGTGCACGGTGAAAGAGAATTAAGGGAGGAATTTGCTCATTAGGAATGTTTTAGCTTCCTTCTTAAAGGTTGACAGAGAAGGGATTCTTCTGATGGAGGACGGCAGTGAGTTCCATGTTCTAGGTGGGACCCCAGAGAAGGCACGGTATAGGTTTTATCCTTACGGAAGCGGGGTGGCTGGAGCACAAGGTCTCTGGCGGATCGGGAGTTTCCGATTCCCCCAGATACGAAGAGTTTCTTGGTGAGATATGCAGGGGAATTCGTGTATAGAGCTTTGTGCGTGATACAAGCCAGTTTGAGCTGGGGTCTGGCTTCATTCAGCATACACAGTATTTCATAGTTTGCTTGGAGATCACAGAGAACTGACCTGGAGATCGAAAAAGCCATTATTTTAAGCTTAGCATCAGGCTTGAGTGATGTTAAGTGCAGACATGAAGATCGTTGCATTGTAATGACATGACAGAACCCCGAGACACTAAATCTACTATATCAATTAATAGTTAGTGGCTTGATTTGACGCAAGCACACCTTCTATACAATTGCCATAAAAATCAGCCTGCATTGTTTAGGGAGATATTCGGAAAAGTCCTGTAGACTTTCTGCTAGTGCCGTACTATACTTACCCCAGAGGGCTGTTGTGCTCGATATTTGAAAGCAGTCACTGGTGTACTACATGCTTTCCTCACAGCTGAATCCATCATTTTTCTTTCTCAGTCAGGAGGAACAGAAGTCTCAGGAGCATAAACATTTCCATTTCTGACTGCAGACACATTCTCAGAGCCTGGCCAGAGATCATGCCAGAGATGAGCATCTCACTCTGGTGGTCTATATTTCTTAAGAAGCCACGGTGTGGCCACTTGATTAGTGGAAGGAGTGAGAAATTTCGTATCTGATAGTTCTGCAAATCCAGGAATTAAAGAAAACCTATGTCTAGCAGTTCATCCAGGATGTAGTGTCTTCACAATGTCGTCAAAGGAGGTTAGTGGAGTTCAACTGGAACATTTAATTAGCTGCCTGGATGTGCAAAGCAGATGGATTTGATTTGTTCATTTATTTGCTTTATCACAAGTCAATTTTGCAGAATAACCCGCAAAGGAGTAGAATGCTTTATGTCCTGGAGGTCTCAGGTACCAGATTGCAAGGTTCATTGAGCGCTTTTCAGATGGACCAGATGCAGTCTTTGGCACGGTGATGTTTTCGACTTCTGAGATTTTGGATGGAAGTCAGCATTTGGTGTCTGCAGCAGTAGCTACTTCGCCCCAGCAAACCAGGCCGAACCAGATGGTAGAAAAAATAATCTGAGGAGGATTATATGCCTGTACATTGTGGTTTTCAGGGATGTGATCACAAGTCATATGTTTGAACTAAAATGTAGAATTCGATGTAATGGTGTCAGCCCGCACTAGATGGCACAACAGTAACCTATAACACATGCTGCAAAAGTGGACTGTTTCAGGGTTGATGTTGATGGGACAACTTCATGTAGAGCCCATTCGTCCAATTTAACATGAAGGAGTAAATCATCCTTTTTGAGTCAAGTCTCAGTTCAAGGTCTGACTGACGAGTTGTAAGAGGGTGTACTCTAGGTCACCTTTCGGGCTGAGTTAGTGACTCCACTTGAAGGTAATCTACATTGTCTTGTGAAGCTAAGGGAAGTGATTTGTGTTCGGTTTCAATCGTCTGCAATGCCCACAAGGGTGGAGTTATGCAACTGGCTAGTTGGCTTTCTTGGATGTCCGTAGTGTTATCAATGGGCTGTATATTTTCTGTATTTCAGATGCAAATGTGTCCACATTCACCTTAATTACCAGGGACAGACCAGACAAGTCTGAATCCAACGATGACCACTCCCCACCCTCTTGCCCAACTCCCAATGTTCAGTTTTTATCTTCTTTTATGGCCCGTTATAGGGCCTCAGTAAAAACCTTACTCAACCATGGCATGAGGCGCCCATACTGTTATTTCTGAAATACGTTCTTCTTGCAACAAATGTTTGACATACCTGCCACTTAGTGCTGTTATAGTCCCTGTAAGAAATGATGTATTGCAGGGCTTTTTAGGGGTAGCTGGTGTTGCACAAGTGGCAGATCTTAGCTAGAGTATTGTGAATGTTCCTGAGCTCCAAACACCACATACAAGCCCCAGAAATAGTCATTCATACACAACACGATACTAGAAATGCTGCTTAATAGTTCTTGGTGATGTATCTATGTATTTCGATCACAATTGGTACTGAAGTATTGATGAAGTTCTTAGTGGATATCAGCTGAAGTTTTCCTCTGTAGCAATGAATCACACATCTGCACCAAATGACAGAAAAAGCAATCTGCGGTGCAGCCTGTGTTGCAAAGCACTGAGGCCTTCATGTTTACTTAAGGAGTCATAATATCCATCCTCATACAGCAAAGAAAGAGAAAACTAACTTGCAATTTTCAGAACCCAAAGTAGATGGCAGGAATTAGTATGTATAGCAAGTAGTGATACAACAGATGTATGCTTCAAAAACATATTACACAAATTGTGTGAGGAACAGAACAGTAGCATCTGACCCCAGGGGACATAAGTGGATTTACGAACACAACCTACCCAGCATCTCCCAGGATATGTAGTACAGTGTGTCTCTGGCACACACATATGTCCCTGTAACATGGATTGTGAAGGGAGGCAAGAGGGCTGAGGGGCGTTTATACTCAACCTTTTGGCATTGTCTAGCAGTATGAGCATACTGGTCCCCTCATCGTCCTGGAAGCTCTCGTAGTGATGGCGATCAGCATTGCCAATTAGATAGTCGAACACAGCAGTATCAATGACATCAAGAAGTCGGGGACCAGAGTCGTAGGGAGAAGTCTTCTTTACTGCTTCACAATAGCTATCATCATACTCCCACCTGAAAGAAAGATAAAGAATGTTCCACACAAGGTAGCTACATCAAATATTCAGAGGGATAATATCTATTAGATATACCTCAAAATCCATTAATTCATTTCTTTTACATGTACAGTGTCTCTGCAGATCATGGACTCAAACAGCAGTTCATGCTATGGTCAGAACTATGGCTCAATGGCAGAGGTGTGTGCGGATCTCTATGTTCCAATGTCAACATGTGTCACAGATCAGAATTGCAGTGTATTGACAGGCTGATGTGCGGGCTCCAATACTGGAAAACAGAATGGCTAGAAATGTGCGTGGGGTTTTATATCTGGAATAGTTCTGGATGGCGCTGGACAGAAATAAGGTGCACAGGCAGAGCTCTATATATGTATACATACTGGAGCAGTGGTGGGTACAATAGGTCAGGAATGAAGTGCATATCAGAGTTCTGTATAGCACTCAGTTCTGTAATTTTAAGGGGTGCACCTTGAAAAATGTAGGTCTGGGATGACAGTATTGGAAGAGTAAAGGCACACAAGCCTTCATAGTCAGTTCCCCTATGTGTATGTGGCAGGATTGTAGTAACAGTTGACATAACTTGGCCCATATGTGGCAAGTGGATGGTATCATTTACAAGAACACAGTAAATGTGGCATACACTGGATGTTTCTCTCCATGTTGCTTTACTCCCATGGACACAACCAACTTTTTCTGTAACCTCCCTCCTGATGTCTTGCAGCTCACAGGAAAAGGTGTGCTGCACACGTTTGCCTCAGGCCTGGTCCATGCATCTGATAGAGAACAAAGATCTGTTTGCAACTGATTTATTGCTTTAACTGCTCTGCCTCGAACAATAGCCACAGTCCTGCTTGGATTGTCTGGTCTATCGTTCCCTATTCCACATCCTTATGATGCCTAATAATGGTTTGTCTGATTGCCCGCTTAGGCAAGTGACTGGACTAGTGTCCTTTATTACTCTTGGCCACCTTCTAACCCCAGAGAATAGCATGGACCTTCTACCTGGTCATCCATGAGTTTTTCCACTAACTGTTAAATTTTTATTGTTAGGAGGGGTGGAGGAAGGATTGTAAGGAAACCGGACTACTAGTTGTGCAGGATGCGAAGCCTGCACAAGTAATAGGTGCACAATTACCCCCTCACTGGGAATCAAGCACCCCATTGTAGCGCTTGACTCTCTCAGAGTAGGCAAGTTGAGCAGTCCAAGGCCTACTCGGGGGAGGTGGTGTGGGCTAGTAACCACTATTCACTGGCATGCAATAAAGGAACTCAATAAATGATTGTCTAGTTTGCTTTTTGTTTAAGAAAATGAAAAGTATCATTATACACACTACTTGATACTACATAGGAATTTACAAATATACTTAAGGCTGGTGGAAACACCTTTAATGACATTACATTTGCTCCCTAGAGGGTCATGATCCCAACAATCACAGAACCCACTCCGATACAGCACATTAATATATAGGAGGGTGCCACTTCAAATCGAGCAGGCCTATTGGTATTATCAAGGTTACCACATTTAAAGACCGAGTATCACATGTTATATTGCACCGCTATATTACTGACTTCAGTAACCATAACTGATCAGCAATCATTATAATCGATAACGCATTGCAACCATGTACAATCAGCATAATGAATAACTGCATTGCAACCTTTATCAAACATTACTGGCAGTAATACCTCTGAATAAACCTTGTAAAACAGCACACAAATAAAACATAATATAACAACAGAACCTGTGTCTGTCTTTCTTTAACACAAAACCTGCAACCAACAGAGGTCGCTCCACTCCCAGACTGTGGAACAAAAGTTCCAGACTTAGGAGTGTTTAACTTAGCCTGAAAAGTCATGATGTCTTGGACCCACCCCCACCTTTGCATGAACTGGGCCAAAGATTTGGATCCCTGGGTCTCAAAAGCGCCAGGGACCCTTGGGCCCTGGTCCACCCCGGGCAATTCCCCAAGGTTGTAGCGGATTTCCACACAGTGTTTTCTTAGCTGAGAGTCAAAGGTCAAATCTTTTTTCTGTCCATATCTCAGGCCCCATAGGGCCAATTTCAAAAATCATGTGCTCCTTTTGCTCCTGGTGGCGAGCCAATAGGCCTCCTGTCCTCTAAGATGGCGCTCTTTAAAGGGAGATGGTTCCAGATTCCATCCACCAGCATTTCTCCTTTTCCTGGTCCGTCTGTACTCCTCTCCTTTTGTTTGGGCACAGAAGTCCAGTTCTTCTTCCAACTGGTCCTTAAGGGGCATAAGGGGACTGCCTGCTCTGGGTCTGAACAGACACACTGGTACTGGGCTCAACTGAAAGGAGAGTCCCTAGTCCTTTAGGGCATCAAGGAGCTGGTCCTTCCAGTTTTCCATGGTGCTGCTGCCGTCCAATCCAAATGTTGAACTCCAACAACACCCTTTTCCCTTGTACAAGAGTTTTTAAAGGGGGATGGAAAGTTTTAGAAGTCAAGCACCCCTGGCCAATATTAGGGTGCAACATCACACCTCCAACCCTATCCCAACCCTCCTGCACAGCATGCTGTGACAAAGCAAGATGACACCATCAGGTTTCCTCCTCTGGGTCCTCAGTTCTGCCTCTAGCCGAGATCCCTGCCAGGGCCTTACCCTCCAAAACTTCAAAGACAAGCCCCCTCCTGTGTTGGCTCCGAAGGCCTGGGCTTTCTTCTTTATTCAGAGGGCCTGGGCGGTCCCAACCCTAGTGCCGTGCGACAGCTTATTTTAACAGATGCAGATTTAATTCCCCTTCCTCCTCAGGAGCATAGTAAAGCACTGTTATTGTTTCCTTTTGGGTGGGGAAGCTTTTGTTTCTTCTGCTGGAGAGCAATGTAATTAACTTGGCCCAGCATGTTGGCCAAAGGCCTGGACTCGGATCCTGAGCTGAGCCAAAGAAATATGAAAATTCTGGATGACCCTTAATGTTTACATATATCTGTAGACTTGCATATTCAAACTGGGCGCACAGGTTTCACCCCAGTTTGAGACTTTACTGAACTTTGTAGGCCTAAGGGAAGAGAAACTGCACTCTAAGGCAGATTTTCCCCTATGTATACAAGTGTCACTGCAGACAAAACACTAAACCATACTGACTTTACCTAGGAGTGCTCACTAATAATTTTAGGCATACCCCTAGTCAATATCTAACCCTGCAGAGACCCCTCTGCAGCAGGCTACCTGTGCACGATTACCCGGCTGCGAACAACGGTAGTCTCCTAAGCACAGCTCTCAAGCGTGTACACACATGTTCACATGCAACCAGCCAAGTGCGCCTTACCCTTGCTGTGTCGTAACGGCCTTATCTTAAAAGGCAGACATGGACGGAAAATATGCACAGTCTGTTTACTGTGGGATTACCGTTGGTGAGACAGCAGTTGCGAGGCTCAAACACAGGGAAAAATAAAGTCAAGAACCAGGTGATCCAAAAAGCGAAAAATCCAGGCAAAAAATAAATGGGAAGAACCATTTCTCTACAAGGATGTACTGGATTGTCTGACAAGCTGGGTAAATCAGAGCTGTTTCAACAGAAATAATTGGTTTGGCCATGGCATGATCTATGAGCATAGCACCAAGCACAAAAGGTGTACATCACTGTATACAATATAGAAACTCCATGTGGAAACCTAGGTTTCCAATTAGCACTTCCCAATACGCTCAGAACATATACACCTTGTACTTGACATGCAGCCCATTAAATGTATGGCATGGAATGTCAGAGGGTTGAATAACCATCCTAATCCCAAGCAGGTATTAGCTTATCTACACACAGGCAATATCAACATTGGTCTTCTACAGGAGACCCCCCCTAATGTATCAAACTGAATCTCATCTAGCAGCTGAAAAGATCAGAGCCCCCTATATGGCATCATTTTCATGATATGCTTGAGTGGCAATTGTGGTCAAGAAAGGCATCCAGCTTCACTCTCAAAAGACCATTAAAGACAGAGGGAGCTTATATATAGTTTGGCATGGTCCCTTATCTGGCAATGGCATTACAGTTGTTTGTACATGTGGTCCTAACACAGATTGCCCAGAATTTCTACAGTGGTCAAATTTCAGTTGATTAAAAACGACAACACTGCTTCCATAGGTAACTATATGGGAAAGGGATTTAACTGGTATTGGCCCGGTTTTGGATAGATCTGGCATTTCTAGTCACCACAACTCTATGCCTGAACACTAGCAATGTGCTATAATGGCAGATCATAACTTAGTAGATATGTTGCCAACTTAACACCTTAAGGCCTGTGAATAGTCCTGCATTACTACAACCCACAGTTCATGGTCTAGAATAGACTTTTGACTTGTAACCAAGGACATCGGCACATGGACCATATAATTTGTACAAAAGCCTAGAACTCTACTGGATCAATCCCGCAGTCCTCCTGATGATTAAAATCCTAGGCTTCCAACACAAGGCAGTCACATAAAGACCCCCTCCTAGTGCTCTCTTTGACCCAGAATTCTGGGATGAAATTAAGAAAGCAGTTCAAGATTACTTCACTCATAATGCGGACTCTGTAGACAGTGCTGGTATATTTGGGGGGGGCTGTCAAGGTGGCAAATAGAGGAGCTTGCATAGCCAGTGTTTAATCCTAAGCTCCATTAGAAATGTGCTGGAAACAAAGTACAGAAATACACGGGACTGACAGCTCCTGCTAATTCTAAGCTAACCTGGAAGAGAACGATGCTGTCACTAGGGAGCTAAATCATCTTGGTAAAAATATGAAGACATGGGATTACTCTTAAGGTTAAAGACACTAGAGGATACTAGCATAGCTCATGCACCATCAGGGGGTGGGCGCAGTTAGAACTATGACCAGAGCAGGGAATTCGGCGCTCTTTGGAGAGGGCCGGATACTTCAGGAATTTGCTTAATTCTATACAGACCTCTACAAAACAAAATCCCTACACCCAAGAAAACATTACTGTGATTTTTGATACCTTTGAACTGAACATGGGAAGAGGTCATGCAGCGGCAATATTTGCATAATTTCTTCTACTGTAATCGGCACATCTAATTCATTCAAGGGACGCCAAGAGGGCATTCGCCTGGGGCTGATGGCCTACACATTCAATTCTACAAAAAACATGCACATATACTAGCCCCACATCTTCTGCCAATATATGAAGAATCTTGAGAAAAAAAGGCCCCTCCTGACCGAAATCTCAAGAAGCTCTACTAGTCATATTCTTGAAGCCAGACAAATCACTTGAGTACAGTGAGGTTTATTACCGGTTGTCTAGAATTAATAGAGATACTATACTCTTGTCTAAAATCTTGACTAGAATATCCCCTTTGCTTCTGAAACTACCAAGGCTTACCAATCTGAATCCGCTGTACACACAAAAAGAGAGGCGAGAGGGACAACTCCTCAACCCTTCTCCCAAAACATACATTTATCACACACCTAGTGGTTGAAGAGGTATAATTTGGAAATTATTACCCTCTCTGGGGTCCCTTATTATGGGATAAAAGTGCCCTCACCCACTATTCGTGTCATGCTTCATTATAGGGCTGTTACTACACACCCTGTGTCACCACCAGCAGGGGTGGAGTAATGTATTTTTTTTATCTATCAATCACAATACATTTTAAGGAATCCACAATTCAAAGTACAGTTAAAACTTTGTTAAGGGTATCCACTTATAAGTTAATCTAATTTTTTCTGTGTCCCTTAGGTAGGGTTAAAACCAACATGAGATGGTCTCGGGGTATTATTACCCTACCATTTCTCCAAATAGTCTGTCAACATGTTTCGGCCAATCCTCAGTCACCACTCAGGGTTGGTAGCCTTCTTCAGGACTAAGATCCCTAAAGAGGGTGAATGTATGCAATCCACAAATTCAGACATACAATTTGTGATCTGATATTCCTAGAATAAATCACATCATGCACTCCTATAATTCAACGTGTAAAACCACCACAAAATCGTGAGGCATTTCTAGACACACTTGTGAGTAAATAGGTCAATGTTGAGGTCATAGGTTCACTCCTAACCCTGGTCTCTGTAGGTTATCTTTTAACCCAGAGTGGGAGCATCGCCCTGTGGCCACACTTTGTGTAAACAACGTATCAATATTATCCAAAATGTTCTATATACACACACACACACATCTTGAACATATACATCTGTTTTCGAAATATTGAGCTGAATGCGTTACACATCGTGAAAACTCACATATTGTATTGTAATTGCATTTATATAGTGCTTACTACCCCTGACGAGGTGTTGAAGCGCTTTTTCGGTGAGTAGCACTCTACTCCGGAACCCATAAAGGATTAGTGGTGAATTAGTATAGTCAAATATGAAAGTAATTTGAGTAGTGGATATGCTAGTCAGTTATTTGGATTGAGAAAGATAGTGGAGGGATAGAAGAGGGAAAAAGGTTTGCATTTATATAGCGCCTGCTACCCCTGATGAGGTGTTGAAGCACTTTTGTGGCGAGTAGCACACTACTTTAGAACTCTTAAAGGATTAGTGGTGAATTAGCATAGTGAAATATAAAATTAACTTGAGTGGTGGGTATGTTAGTCTGTTATTTGGATTGAAAAGGTTAGTGGAGGCATAGAAGAGGGAAGGATGTAGAATTTCAGTTTTTTGTAGCTCATAGCAGTAAGAGGATGCTTGGGAAGAGTAAAAGGGAGGTGGAGGGGGAAGAGTAGTCAGAGGGAAGGGTTTATAAAGGCTTGTTTGGGAGATCTGAATAGTAAAAGAGGTATGAGGATGCAAGGAGTGGAAGAGTCTAGAAAGGGTTATTTTGGGGATCATAGTAGTGGTATGGGGTTTGGGATGAATGAGAGAGTAGAGGTATAGGGTGAGAAATACAGTAGTGCATTGGAAAGAGTAGTAGAATGAGGTTTGAGAAGAGTCAGAGATCTGAGGTAAAGGATATATTGAGAGGGGTATAGGGTGAGAAATAGGGAAGTGCTTTGAATATGCTGAATTAGAAGAAAAGTAATAAATATATAGATACATAAATGCATGGAAGGTTTATATATGCATAAGGAAGATAGTGTATGTAGATTAAAGATGCATTTAATAAACTCCGCCTTTCGAGTGTTGTACTTAAAAAAAAAAAAAAAAGATTTTATTCAATAGTGAAGAAATTGTAGATAAATAGTTATGATAAAAGATTTACTTATTTATCAAACAGTGGGTCATCTTGAGCGTAATAACTTATGCGCGCAATGCTTGGCGACAACGCTTCAATGAGCTGTTGTGTCTTTGAAAACCCAATAAAATTGATCAAAAAAAAAAAAAGATTTACTTATTTATGCAGTCACTTAAAGACATGTTAAAAACATAGATTAATGTAGCTATCAGTAACATGTACATTTGTTAAGCAGAACTAACAATTATCTATATTTTTAAAAAACCTAATTATTATACATGTTGATACAAAGCAATACACATATATAGGTACATATCAGTAGGCCAAATAAATGCTTATATAGAGAGGGATATGCTGTATATTTCTGTTTGCGTATGGTAGTTATGTGGGGATGAGCCAATTCTAGAGTAGTTTTCTGACATAAGGTGGTTATCCGTGGAACTTATGTTGGGGGGTAAAGAGTTCCATAGTTTGACTGCTTGAACAGAGAAGGATGTGCCACCCATGGTTTTTTCTTGTATGTTAGGATTTTGAGGCGAGGTGCCACTCTAGAGTGGAGGTTCCTTTGTTGAATGTGTTTGGTGATTTTTTCCTGATGAAGAGTGGTCCCGTTCCATGTATCACTTTGTGGGTGATACAGAGCAGCTTGAACGTGGATCTTCTGGCAAACAGTAACCAATGCAGGGCTTTCAAGGCAGGGGAGATGTGGGCTTGCGGCTTTATATGTAAGAGTTGTCTGGCAGCCGAGTTCTGAATCTGTAGTCTTTTCATAGTCGTTAAAGGTGATCTGTGGTAGAGGCTATTGGCGTAGTAGAGTTTGAACAGAACAAAAGAGATGGTAGCCTGGACCTTGTGTGGAAATCCCAGATAGGGGAAGATTAGTTGCAGAGTTTTTATAGTAACAAAGTTTGATCTTGCTAGTTTGTCCACTTGGGCATTCATTGATAGCTTGGAGTGAACGGTCATTCTGAGGTTTCTTACTTCCTTCGATACTTTAGTCGGTGTTCCCAGATCATCAGGCCTGGCAGCGAGTGGGTCATAATTTTTCCAATTGCCACACGTAAGTATTTCTGCTTTTGAAGCATTCAATTTGAGAAGGCTCCACGTCATCCATTGATCCACGGCTCTGAGACAACTGAAAATTGATGAGTTTCCAATGTCTTTGGGGCATTCCAGTTGAAGGAGTATTTGCGTGTCATCTGCATAGTTATAGAACGTGAGGTGAAATTGATTGATCAGTGCCAATAACGGCTTCATGTAGATGTTGAAAGGCACGGGCGAGATGATAGAGCCTTGAGGGACCCTGCTTTTGTGAAGTACGGTTTGGGCGAGAAAGGGGGGGTATGCATGACATTAGTTCTGTTGCAAAGGTGGGATGTGATCCAGTCTGGAGCAGTCCCCTCTATGCCAGCTTCGTAGAGTCTTTGTATCAGAGTGTCATGGTCAACCATGTCAATGGCAGCCGAGAGGTCCAAGAGAAGTAGCACAGCAACCCCGTTTGGGTCAACTGTCTTCTTCAGCATGGCTGCCAAGGTTTCAGATTGCTTATGTGTGACATTTTCATAATTTCAGTGTAATTATGAGTGACATTCAACGACTATGGAGTGACACTTTCTTGCAAGCAAAATCAAGCAATGAAGATGAGGGAAACATATAAATATTGGAAATTATACCCATTTCTGCAATAAGAAACTCTAAGAACATCTCAAAACTGCTGCAAAGCACCAGAAATGGAAGTGCACTAGAATGTGAGAGAGGCCCCAGCGTAGAGCCTGAGCCAGCCTCACTGACGATGAACTCAACATTGTGCAGATTGCAGACAGTGAATGCAATGCTGAGCTCAGCTCAGGCGCTGTAACTTTACTTATAGGGCAGGCTACTGGCTCAGGAAGTTGGATAAAATATCTCTGTGACACTCACTCCCCCCACTATTACCTGCTGTCTCTCCTGTGCAGTCACCACATACTGCATCAAAGGCAGCTTGTTCTATTCCGCGCCAGCACCGCCCCTCAGATAGTAGTGCTGCGGAGAAATACCCAGTGGAATAAAAGGCCTTACCAGCCCTGACTACTACAAGATATGTTTTGTATGTTTCCATTACCATCCTGTTCGGTGGGTTACTGTCCTGTGGGGTGTACTGTTTCAACAGTATACCCTACAGAATTAAAACATTACAAAAAACACAAATATAAAAAGGCCTCTCAAGCAACAACAAAAAAATTAGCAATTACAATACCAGTGAAACTAAAAGGGCACCACAGCTATATAATGTTGTAAATGGTAGCAGTGAGCAGGTCCAATACTAAATAAAATACAATCATGCCTCCTGACTCTTAATAAGCAGCAATACACACTCTGTGCCCAGGTGAGCATTCTACACGTGTCTTTCACCAACTTTCAAATAACAAAACAAACTGCCTGACAAGGCCATCATTACTTTTCTAAATTAGTCCCTCAAGTATGAAATAAGCTAAGAGTGACAGAAGCAGCAGGGCTGTCGATTACCGTGTCTGGCTGCCTTCCTTCTTCATAACTCCCGAAATATGCCGTGGAACAAACCTGGGTGTTACAATAACCGCAATCATTTTAAGGAATCACGTTATTTTTTTAAGTTTATATGTATATTCACGTTGCTTTACAGTGGGCCCTACATAAAAGCAATACAGTGAAGATTCAAAGTGAGTCCCGAACTTACCTGGCATTGTGTTCAGAGGAGCAGTGCTTCTGTTCTGGGTGCCACGCAGCTGACCTGCCTTGAGACTGTCAGGGCTGGCAGGACAGGAGGGTCCTTCTCCGTCATGTCAGGAGTGGTGAAGTCCTGTGTGAACTGTCTGTGGTGAGTTGGGCTCAGCTCGACCTGTGGCAGACAGAACAGGCGGGCTGGGACAGGAACGGTCTGCTGAAAACGTGATATCCGGGGGCTGGTGCAGCAGCTTGTGGGCCGACAGAGTAGCAAAGTGATTTTTAGAGACTGCACCGGCAAATTATGCCCACTCTGACCTCCAAGAAAGAGAGAAGCGCCACTTGTTAGGCCGAGAAAACGTTGAATGCAAGTTGGAGCAGCCATTTAGAACATTTAGCTGTGGAGTGCACCGTATGCCTGTAATAATAATAAATATTCCCAAAAAACAGACAGTGCAGCGGACTCCACTTACGCTGGGCCTGGTGCGTACTTCCTGCTGTTTTACACGAAGGATATAAAAACGGGAAAAGAGACCTCAGTCCAGACACGGACCTGCAGGCAGCTGATCGCGCTGCCACTAAAAACCGATTCAATTTGTGGATTTGCACTCGCCTGGCTCCGAGTCGCACAGTGACACGGTCACTTACTTGAGAGGCTTGCCACTGCACAGTTCAGTTTATGGGCCAGCCGCCCGCCTGTGTTCTCAGACTTGACTGCAACAGATTAGTCTCTCCCTCGGCAAACGGGTACGGACCGTGCGCCACTCCGGCATTAGACTAACTGAAACTCAGCAGCAGGCCCACTGCTGCACAGTGGGGCTTCACATACGCTCGGTCCTGTCGGGTTGGGTCTGGCGGTACCGGCCGGGTTCATGGCAGCCCGCCGGCGCGCGGCATGCCTCCACTAGTCCCCGCTTCCTGAATCCGACCTCACTTCCCCTCCAGGACGTGAGGTCAGGTCAAACCGTCCCCCCCCCCTCGTGGGGCCACAGTCAGTATGCTGCAATTAACCACTCCTGAGGGTACAGCAGGCCCCGCCCGGGTGTCTCAGTATCGGGCAAAGGACTGCCTCGGCCTGGATACATTGTAGCAGGCAGCAGTCCACAAGTCAACATCATTAACTGTCTGAGCCTGTTCTGGTGGCAGCGCCCGGGCCGGCAAGCCTGCGGGGAGCAGCAGAGCCGGCGCACAGGTGTCACAGGCGCGCCAGCACGCACGCTAGCAGCCTGGCATTACCAGTTTCACCGCTGGTACAGCAGAGTGAGACGGTGGCATTAAAATGCGTGACAATGCATTTCAGTGCGGTGATGCGGAGCACCACACTGAAATGCGTTAGAGTCACACCTGTTGCGTGATACTTGGCAGGCCTGCTTCAGGTCATTCCAGATGGCAACGAGAGCAGATTCTGTGCCTCTTCCTGGACGGAATCAAGTTTGAAGTCTGAAAGTATGGCATTATCTTCAATTAATTGTGACATCTGGGCGAATGGTGCTCTTTCTATCAGTTTGCCCAGGAAAGGGCCACTTGTAATCGGTCTGTAGTTGTCAGAGTTCAGCAGGTCCAAGTTTGTTTTCTTGAGTAATGGGTGTATGTATGACTGAGTTCTTCTGGGAATATTCCGGTAGTTAAGGAATTGTTGATGATTCTTCTTACTGGTACAGCAGCAGAGGTTGTTAGAAGAATTGTCTTGAAGGTTTCCGGTGGACAAGGGTCAGAAGGGCTGCCGGCAGGCCTGCTTGCTTTGACCAGGTCCATAAATTCATCGTGTGAAATGTGTTGGAATGTACGGAGAGGCTAGGTTAGAGTATTCTTGGATTGTTGTTTTGGAAAAGGGTCAGTGCTGTTGCTTTGTCTTCGTTTTAAATATGAGCCTAACGTGTCTGCTTTGGCCGTGTAATGGTTTGTCAGTTTGTCTGAGAAATACTGAGTAACAGGATGAGCTCCTTCTAGGCAATTTGGTTTACGAAATTCATTGAGAATTTAATAGAATTCTTTATTTGCACATTTAGCATTTTGAATTCTGTCTGAATAGTACCTTTTCTTAACTTTTTTGATAGCTGACTTGTATAATCTGTCAATTTTCTGTAGGCGAAGTTCGTCTTGATTGGTGTTTGTTTTGAGCCAGGCACGTTGCAGTTTTCTAATTTGCTGTTTTATCTCTTTTATCTCTGTATTCCTCCAAGGTGCTTGTTTTCTTTTGTTCTGTTGTGTCATTTTTAGTGGTATTAGGATATCAAAAGCTTCTTGTAGCCGCTCATATCGTTTTTTTAACAGAATGTATTGTGTCTAGATCTGTACTGAATGTTAGTTGTGTTTCTAAGAGTTCCAAATGGAGTTTGCTCCTCAGTCGATAGGTGGATGCACGCAAGGTGGTTTTACGTGTGTTTTACGGTGGCTTTGTGTTGTTTTATGTTGGAAAGCAAGCAAATGGTGTGAGGCCCTGGATGCGCGCGAGGGCCCTGCTCTGGCCCATGGTCCTGCGCTTGGGGCTGCACTCGAACCCTTTAGTACGCTGACACCCAAGCGATCCATGATGCAGCTTTAAACATTTAGTTATGCTTTGTGTACCCCCGCTGCTGTCTTGAGATACTATTATCCATACACTCAGAGGCGCCGGACTGCTCATGCTGCGGGGAGAGCTTCAGTTAATGAGCCCCTGCAAGTGGGTCCGACACTGCACACTGAGGCCTCTTGCTGGGAACACGGCACCAATGGACAAGTGGAATACTGTTTGGCTTTGATGATGGAGCTTGGCCCCCACACACAACAGAGTATGTGCGCCTGCTAATGAAGGAGAGACTCTCCCCTTTTCCCTCAATTTTCTTGTTCCCCCCCACTTTGCTCTCTCCCTGCCTTACCAGCTGGACAATGGAGATGGGGCGAATTCATTCGGGTTCCCAACAGCCAGCTACACGCACCCAGGGACAACTGGCACCACCTACAAGAGACGCTGACTTCGGGACATCCCCCTCGGAATGACCACAGTAGAGGGCAAACTGGACATGGTACTAGTGCCAATTGAAAGGTCTCTAGTATCCTTCGAAAGCAAAATTGGCACTGGAGCAATGGGCCTTACTTTGCTAAGAGATGATCCGCAAACATAACAGGGTCTGTACAACGAAGTAAGGCGAAGTCGGTGTGCCAGCCACAGATGCTAGAGGCACGGGCACAGATACAAACACTGCAGAGCCAGATTCTCACTCATGTAGACAGAGCGGAAAAAGATTAAGGGCAATCCCGCAGAAACATCATAATAGTGAGGGTCTCGGAGGGGCAAGACGCAGTGGGAATGGCTCTGCAGCTTTTATTCCCGCCTCGCCCTCACAGTCTTTTCCTCACTGGAACGAGCCCATTGAGTGCCGGCACACCATCCTCTCCTTGGTAGCTGGCCTGCTCCACTACAGAGACCACAACCTCATACTACAAGAATCCCAGAAGAAAGACACTCTGGTGGTAGCAAACGCAACAGTGATGATCTTACCAGGCTACAGTCTCACAATTTAACAACAAAGGCACACGTTCCTAGCTGTCAAACGCAAGTTGCAGGAACTAAACCTCAAACATTCCCTCCTGTTTCTGGCCCGTCTCCAGGTACAAGTGAATGGACAGTCTCATTTCTTTACTGACCCCAAAGATGACTGTGAATGGGTGGAGTGTCGTAGAGGCGCAGAACTCCACTCCACTCCACTCAGCGACAGCCCAGCCATGTGCAACCCATGAGAAACAACAAACAAAGACACAGAGGGTGCCAGTCGCAGGGATCTTCTCACTTGCCCTGCTCCCCGGACTTAAAACAATTGATACAGGAAATGGGAAAGGAGTGCACTGCAGTCAGTTGCAGCCTTCCGTGACCCTCTACCAGTGATGAGGGCTCTACATCTTCCATTCTCCTCCCAATTGGTCATGACACTCTACCCACTGTGACTCCACAAACTGCAGATGTTATTTAGCTACCTTAAGGTTTTTCCTTTATATGTATGACCTGTACATCCCACAAAGTCACTGCACAGAGATCTACACTTCCTCTCTCCCCCTTTATTAATCACCTTTCTCTCAACCACACAAGGGACCTCCCGACACAGCGGAGTCGGAGATAGTTTTCTGACTTCCCTTCTACTGCTAACACAAACACGCTAACACACACACACGCTAACACACACACGCTAACACACACACACACATGCTAACACACACACACACACATGCTAACACACATACATACATATCCTGGGGGTCACTGATCAGCTGTGTATTAGAGCAATGTGTAGATACACCAATTGCTCCGGTGGCCCTCCATGGCCTCAAACTTCATTGTCCGAGCCTCAACCATTAGGCACATACAGGTGTAGTAGACGACAAACAGGGTCACACGAATTCCTACATTGTATGGGATCACCGCATGTATGCCTCACACAACACATCACCAACCCCTCCACCCCTGCCCCAGTGGGCGGCGCTTGCTGTCTTACATGGTTTGAAAGTTTAGGCAAGATGCTGCTGCATCTCTACTATTTTAGACATTATGTTTTCTTTTTAACAGTTAAGTCATGTTTATTTCTGTTTAATGCCTGCACCTATCCACTACACTTTCCCTCGCAGTTACTCGTCCCCCTACCCTCACATGGATCGGAACTAGAGGCCATATCCCTCCCCTCTCCATCTCCGTCCCGCCAATAGCTATGGTGTCCAATACTAATATAGTCACTTGGAATCTCAGTGGCATGCACACACCCTCCCGCAGATATACTGTCTACTCGTACAATGACGCAAGAAAACGCATTTTGCTTTCATCCAAGAATCACACACAGAAGCCCTACGCCTACAGAAAAGATGGAGAGGAAGTCTACTCCAATAACCATTCAACATACGCTCGGGGGCATTAGTGTGGATATATGCTGGCGTACTGTTTGTGGCAGTCGCACCCTGCAGTGAACCCTGGGGGCTGTACTAATTTGTTGAAGGCCACCTAGAGGGTCGACAGTTGCTGCACAGCACAATCCATGTGCCCAATAGCGATTAAACACGCTTTCTACACAAATTGTCCGGAGTGTCCTCAATGTGAGCCTTGAAAGATCATTCCCATCCCTCCCCCGCACCCCTGCCACCCCCAGGCCTTGACAGACTGGCTTCAACAGTGGCACTTGACTGAAGTCTGGCATTACCGCAATAGACATACAAGAGTGTACTCATGTTACTCACACATGCATGACCTGCACATAAGTATGGACAGTCTGGTCACCACAGCGGACATATTAACTCATATCACGAACATGGAATATCTAGGCAGGCCACACTCCGATCACAACCCACAACAGCTGCGCATCCGCTGGGACCAGAAGAAACCCTCCTATCCCCACATAGCGACTCCAGGCAGATGCTTTGAATGATCCACCCCTCCGTGCCTCCCTAGACAACTACATTACCAAACATTTTGACAAACATGGGTACTGCCTATTCCTGGTTGGTTGAGTCGAACGCCTTCCAGGTGGCGATTAGGGGGCATTGCCTGGGAAACATCATTAATATGAGGCGCACGCTAACTACAAATATCATAGGAATAGAGCAGAGACTGCTGGGATTAGATGATAGAGCCCGGGAATCCCCATCTGGCAGGGACCAACTGTGACAGGCGAGGCAGGAACACGTGGCATTGCTGGAGCGGCTGCGTTACGTCAATTACACGGCCCACACAGCTAGGATGCATTCAGACTCTGACAAAGCAAGTAAACTGCTCGCGTGGCTGATCCGCCAGGAGCAGCCAAACGCCCTATACTATCTATACGTCTACGCCAGGCCTCGGGTGCCTGCCCACACTCACAGTGGGCAATACATGAGGCTTTCACGCAATACTATACATCCCAATATAAATGCACCCATGTGGCTACACTGGAGGACATCCAAGCTTTCTTGGAACCTGTGTCGCTACCCTGAGCTCCATTAGACCAGCGTGAGTAACTCAATTGGGAAATCACCCTTCACGAGATTCAGGAGGCAATCAGGTCACTAGCCACTGGCAAAACTCCAGGTCCTGATGGACTACCACTTGAGTTCTATAAAACATACACCACACTATTGGCCCCAAAACTGAAAACGTATGACTAATCCATGGCTGCCTCTCTCCTCATGTCTCTGCCCAAACCGGGTAGAGATCCTAAGGAACTAGCCTCCTACAGGCTATTAGCACTCCTTAACACAGATTACAAGATTTTAGCTAAACTCCTGGCTGACTGGCTGGCCCCTCTGTTTCCAAAGCTGGTACAACTGGACCAGAATGGAATGGATTTGTTCCATCCAGGTACACCTCCTTGAATATACAAAGGTTCTTCCGGCTCCTTGGATATGCCCCCACTGATTGGCTGTACTTCAGATGCCTGGTACTTGACCTGGAGAAGGCATTTGATTCCCTGGAATGGGCTTCTCTCTTTGAGGTGCTCTCCCGCTACGGGCTGGGGAACACGTTTTACCCACCTGGTCCGAATGTTATACACAAACACAACTGCCAGGGTCAAGACAGGCCAACTCATATCTGACCCCATACAGAACCGCTGGAGCAACCGCCAGGGCTGCCCAGTGGCCCCACTTCTGTTCTTCCTAGCTGTGGAACCACTGGCTCACATCCTAAGGGACGGAGGCCTACGATGGGGGATTCCCTTGAGCAATGAACAGCATTCGGTGTACCTCTACGCAGACGATACGCTTTTATATAAACAAGATGTCCGGAGCATTCCTGCCATTATAGCACACGCACTTGACAGGTTTGCAGCGGTGTCTGGATTACAGGTTATCCAGAGCAAATTTTGCCTTTTTCCCTTTGTGGCCACGACACCTGACCCCAAGCACATGATCAACGGTGCCCCCTTACCATGGCAGCGCAATACATTCCATTAGCTGGGAATTCGCATGTATCACACTGCATGAGATTTACTGGACCGTAATTTGGGCCGAGCAGTTACAAACCTGTGGTCACAAATGGTGTTCTGGCAGTCGCTGCTGCTATAGGTGGCAGGACTGCCCTTGTCAAAATGGCCATGATACTGAGACTCCTATATTACTTCGCCAACCTTCCCCCTATACATCACAAATCTGATTTTTCACACATTGGAACAATCCCTGGGACACTTGTGCAACATTCCGTCCATCATCTTGTGTGTTTTGCTGTTCGCCCTATGTGGGAAGGGTATGCCCAGACGTGGGTCCCGTGCTCACTACGCCACTGGAGTCAAGCTATCCTGGCTGATGACGGCTGATAGCCAGAAACCGGTCCTAGGATGCTTGATTCTGGTCCAGGGAAGACATGGCTTGGCAGTTCGGGCTGGACTGTTCCCATGAGGCACAGGGTCAAGACTGATTTGCATATGGCCATGTCTGAACTGGGGTGGCGTGGTGAGCAAAATAACGATGGATTAAACCCAGATCTGTGACTGGGGGTGAATGTTTTGCCAATGTGCAACATTCCGTCCATCATCTTGTGTGTTTTTTGCTGTTCGCCCTATGTGGGAAGGGTATGCCCAGACGTGGGTCCCGTGCTCACTACGCCACTGGAGTCAAGCTATCCTGGCTGATGACGGCTGATAGCCAGAAACCGGTCCTAGGATGCTTGATTCTGGTCCAGGGAAGACATGGCTTGGCAGTTCGGGCTGGACTGTTCCCATGAGGCACAGGGTCAAGACTGATTTGCATATGGCCATGTCTGAACTGGGGTGGCGTGGTGAGCAAAATAACGATGGATTAAACCCAGATCTGTGACTGGGGGTGAATGTTTTGCCAATGTGCAACATTCCGTCCATCATCTTGTGTGTTTTGCTGTTCGCCCTATGTGGGAAGGGTATGCCCAGACGTGGGTCCCGTGCTCACTACGCCACTGGAGTCAAGCTATCCTGGCTGATGACGGCTGATAGCCAGAAACCGGTCCTAGGATGCTTGATTCTGGTCCAGGGAAGACATGGCTTGGCAGTTCGGGCTGGACTGTTCCCATGAGGCACAGGGTCAAGACTGATTTGCATATGGCCATGTCTGAACTGGGGTGGCGTGGTGAGCAAAATAACGATGGATTAAACCCAGATCTGTGACTGGGGGTGAATGTTTTGCCAATGTGCAACATTCCGTCCATCATCTTGTGTGTTTTACACTTTATTTTGCATACCTTCCACTGTATTAGCAAATCTATACCTCCCAACCTGATCAAGGTTGCCAGGGCGTACCAAACTTTAAACAATACTATTTAGCCGCCCAGCTGCAATGGTTGGCAGATCGACAACTGGAGGACACGGCGTTGGCTTCTCCCCCAATGGCATGTGCCGCGAGTATTACACTCATTCCACCCGCACACTAGGATACCCGTTACCACAGCCGTCCTTAATACGCGTTTTATATCGCTGCTTTAGACAAAGCCTTTTTCTCACACCCTCGACGAGACCTTATGCACCAGCCCTCCGACTGCTTGTCATGCTGCGGCGGTTACCTCGTGGAAGGAACTAAGCCACTGGCACGACGTAGGGATACACACGCTGGGTGACTTGTACGGCAATGGGGGAGTCCTGCCAATGGAGGGGCTAACGGCAGACACCGGGCAACCCCCAGGACAGTTCCTCCTATACACATCCATCACTCAGTCACTGACAGCACACTGGGGCAACATGAACCAGACATGCACATAATATTACAGGACATGAATGTGATGGGAAACAGCCGTCACCTAGTGCGTTGGCTAGCTAGCTCCTTGCGCTCCCACACTACCAGCTCCCTCGACATATTGCACTGGGACACAGACTTGGGCTGCCCACACACCGACTAGGAGTGGCAGGGTATTGTAGAGTACCCTACCGTGGTAACTAACAATGTCCACTTGTGGCTTATAAAGTGTTGCGTTACATAGGGCATACCTCACTCCCCAAAAAATGAATTGATACTTACAATGCAGCCTGTCCACGCTGCCACACAGTGGATGCAGACTTACTTGAAATGTTCTGGGCGTGCCCGTCGCTCTTCCAGTATTGGCATGAGATTATGGCCCACCGAGCTCGATGCACGGGACACAGCGACCTACATAGCTGGAGAACCTGCTTATTAGGCGAAATGCACCGCATCAAGAGAAATAGGTCTCTTGCTCAGTTCATAGATCTAGCAACTCTTCTTGCCAAGCGTCAGATTACACTAGGGGTGTGGAATTCCTATAGCCCAATCTAGGTCATACAGTTTGGGGTCAAGGACAACAGGTTTTCATGTGTATTTTGTGCTTGGGACAAGCAGGCCCAACATCCTGCAGCACAAACCCTATGGCTTGCAGTTTACAGGACCATATTGTGGATCAGGGAAGGGCATTGTCTGCAGTTAATGTAATATTTGTGTTCATATGTTAATGCTGTTCAAATTCGTATCTATGGTTCATTAATGCAAAAACTTTATTATTAGGGTGAGCGTTCTAACGAAATGTTGTAAGCTCTGACTGCACTACTGACAGCGGTTCCAGTATAAATATGTATACACACAATTTCAAAGTTTAGCAATATGAGGCTATGTATATTGCTCCGAAATGCTCCCAGATTAGATGCAAATATTTGCTGAAGCTTGAAAGCAAGAGGATTCTTGGCTTTCAAAATAAAATGTTCACAAAAAAATGCAACTAGAAGAAAAAAACATTTTGTTAAACTGCTGTAAATTTTAGGTACCATTTCTTTGCTGCATCATTTATAAAGTGTGTTGATGCATGCTAGTATTTCCCAAAAATATTCCTAATGGAAAAATTGGCGTAACCAGTTTCAACAAGATTATGGGAAACATAATATTAAACAAGCATTGGCAAAGTCAGTAGGTCAGAAATTGGTGGTCAGCCTTTTTGTTTGTGAATCTTGTTTTGGCATGGTTTTTGTAAAACCTTATTAATGTAGAAGTTGCAGAGTACTCACCATTATAACATACATTTGGCAAAAAGCAAAAAAAAATATTAAAAAAATGTTGGTCTCAAAAAGCACACATTGCCACATTAGTTTCTGGCAATGAACGAAACTACTTTGTGTGCCAATATGCTCTTTGTGAAAGAGCTGAATGCTGTCACTCATAGTGAAGCCAGTGAATAGATAGACAGACAGACAGACAAAGAGAAACAATTTTAATAAACACAAAGGGCTTGGTTAACGCAAGACCTAGTTTGGGGACCAATTATTAAAGAAATTTCAAAAGTGCACCCATAGTATATGTCCTTGCATTAGTGCAGATTTACGGCTTTCATGAATTCACAAGAATTTACAGAAGTTACAAAAGAAATCGTACTCCTGGAAAATATTTGTGCACTGCATTTTAGCAGGAGCAAATATGCATGTGTAGATTTGCTCATGCGAAAACCTGTAGAGTGTTTGCAAGTTCACTTTCCCTCCAACCACTTTTTTTCCCAACCCTGGAAAACGTTTTACATCTGCCATTGTCAGGAGTAAATTTCCAACCTTTCTCAGTATTAGAAAAGATTAGATAAGACCTGGTGAAAACCCTTAAAACATGCAAGTTAGTATGTTTGCACAAACTCAAAAGGGCATTCCAAATCTGGAACTATTTCTTACCAATAACTTCAGCCCCAGTATGTAGACTCTGTGGAAAGGTAACAAAATAAGGGAATTGCTAGTATTGAAACCCTACTATGGTATGAGCCCTGGCTTAATCAGAGGCTATATCAAAGCTCGTATTTAAATATGATTGCAGCCATAATTTGCCACTGCACTACATGGCACAAAAGGGACAAGTGGATTTTTTTTAACAAGATAAGTACATTTATGAAGCAACCTGTCCCATGAACTAGTAGATATTTTATTAAATTCAACTCCCCTGTTGCACGCAAATGGAAAGCTCCCACTCCCCCACCCAGGCTGGGCGCAGGTGGGGAGCAGGGCACTACACCGAGAAGACACCAAAGTGGTGCACAAATATGCAATAGCTGTGCCGTGGGATGCCCTTCTGACAGATCTCCAAGCGGACATGTGAAGCAGCGATCACCACACTACACCTGAATCCGAGGCGCCCACAAGTCCTCATGCATGGAAGTACGGAACCCACCGCAGAGGAGGTGTCACATAGGCTTGTTCCCACATGTCGTTGGGGTACTGAGAAAGTACTCCTGATCTCTTAAGACAGGTGCAGGCTTGTTCACACTAATGTTGTTATAAAAAAAAAAAGGTTTTATCTGTTAGCTTGTGTCCATAGATCCGTACCTCTTGAATTCACACCAGATGCCAGATAATAATATTAGTCCATGGCTCATGACGCACAGGAGGTAACTAAACGAATGTTGATCCATGCTTATTACAACCCGACTGCTGTTATCAATCCATATTGTCTTAGTTTTATGCGAAATGCTGTACAATGTACTGCATACAAGAAAACACACAAACTTACGGGGGGCAAAAAAATAACACAAACAAAAAAAAACGTACCCAAAGTCCGAGACCCCCACTGAATTACCAAGCTGAATGTGTTACACGCACCGTGAGTACTTCCCTTCACCTATGCAGTACCTGTTTATCTGCGACAATCGCAGTTGACCTGTTCCCAAAATCTCAGCTCCCCCACTTACTTCGTCAAGAGACCGACGCTGCCCAGGATACCGCTCTCCGATCCTCCGACTATAGAGGTATAACCTTGGAGCGTTCATTTGTAAGGCCCATGAGTGTTGCGCTGCATTGCCCCACATGATGTCATTAGCATGCAATGAGGGCCCAAATCTAGACCATCACACTCATCAAAAGTGCTTTTCTTGCATAAAACTCCATTTGTTTGATGGCCAAGTTTAAAAATGCAATCGATAGTGCTACTGGCCAATCTGACCACCGTTTATTATCCACCCGCTTTGGGCATGATTCCTGGATGTTTTTATCCGTATTAATGCATTGCATGTGACTGCTTTGCTTTTACTCATTTACATGTTGTTATATCAAGACACCCTCTAGTGGGAAACCTGATGGGTCACTTGTCTGCTTTAATGGTGATTACCTCCCAAACTGTTTAGGTGCTGGTAAGGAATCTCGTCATTTAATCCCCTAATATGGCTACATAAACTATAAATCCATTGCTGTTCTCGTTTAAACAGGAAATTCTTTATATCCTCCACGCTGAATGGAATGTTAGATTTACGAGCACTACCCATGTATGGTCATTCATGGAGGGATTCATTTCAAGGAAAAATGACATGAATTTTGTCAAATTGTTTTTGCATTTCATGTTACTTGTATGTTCCAGGATCCTCATCTTAACCTTTCTAGTGGTCATGCCCACATATGTAAGTTGCAGGGGCAGCGAATGAGATAGATGATATTTTTAGAATTGCAGGTCATATCTTGTTTGGACCCATGGGTATTTCAAGCCCACCTCAACGGTCTTGATGGTTTTAGTGAGGTGTCAGACCTTGCAAGATAAACCTGCCTTGTCCCACTACTATTGATAGATTCCAAAACTTGTGGTTCGGATAGACTTTTTTTGTGAGGTTTGGTGTGTACTAAAGTGTTTCTAATGCTGCCGCTCTTCTCTAAGGAATACATAGGGTTTTGTAGCGCCAAACCATTCGAATTTAAGATACACCAGTTTTTGTTTACAATTTCCTTAATGCAATTTGAAGCTGTATAGTAAGTAAGCTGTTACACAGATGGTTCTATCTGGTTGTAGTCTCTCCGTTGTTTCTAGTAATGCCTCACTATTGTTATTTCTCGCTCTCTTTTGGGCTTTGAAAATTTCTTGACCTGGATAATGTCTGTCCTTTAGTTCAGTGCTTAATTTCACTGCTTCCTGGTTAAAATTGTCAATGCCAGTACAATTCCTGCGTAGACTGAAGAATTGGCCAAATGGCAAATTTTGTCAAAAAGGACCTAGTGTGGAAACTTTCATAGGACAATAGACTATTTTTGTCAGTGGGTTGATGGTACACTTGTGTAATCAATTTCCAGTCTTTAACCAGAATCTTCTAATCTAGAAAAGGAAGTGACGTGTTGATAATTTGGGCAGTGAAGTGTAGGAAAGGATTTCTCGAGTTTAGCCAGTACCCAAAAGTCTTTACTGACCCTCAATCACCATGCCAGTTTAGAAGGACATCACTGATGTACCAACGCCATAGTCTGATCTTGTTCTCAAAAGGATTGTTACATGAATAATTAAAATCCTTTTCAAACACAGAAACATATAAATGGGCCAGACTCGGTGCAAAAGTGCTTCATATGGAAGTTCCATGTAATTGAAGATACAATTTTTCATTGAATTCAAAAAAATTCTTTTTGAGTGCCATTTTTGCCAAATTCAGGATAAAGGCCTCGCAGTCTGAAATTCCCAGTCTTGTTGGATCTTAGTCCTGAAGAAGGCCACCAACCCTGTGTGGCGACTGAGGATTGGCTGATATATGTTGGCAGACTATTTAGAGAGATGGTAGGGTGATAATACCAAAGATCATCTCATGTTGTTTTTAACCCTACCTAAAGGACCCAGAATAAATTAGATTCATGAGTGGATACACCTTTAAAGTAGTTTTAACTGTACTTTGAATTGTGGATCCCTTAAAATGTATTGTGATTGATAGGTAAAAAATACATTACTCCACCCCTGCGGATGGTGACACAGGGTGTTGTAGTAGCAACCCCATGATGAAGCATGCCACTAATAGAGGGTGAGGGCACTTTTATCCCATAATAAGGGACCCCAGAGAGGGTATTAGTTTCCAAATTATACTTCTCAACCTCTAGGTGTGTGATAAATCGACTGAATCCACATCTTATTGCCATGGCAGCCCTTTTAGTCACCACGAAGGAGTTTAATTCATTAGAATGAAATATCTTTTCACAACATTAGTACATACAGGGGTTCAGGCTGGGGTTCCTTAATTAGGTTAAATTACTGTACAACCAACTCTTGGCATTCAGCTGTCAAAATGGTATGCTATCCGCTCCTACTGTGATCTCTGGGGGGCCAGTGGGGTGCCCCTTAACCACCCCCATACTTTTCACTATCCCAATAGAGCCCCTGGCTCCCAGACTTTGACGGCACCAGCGCCTACACGACCCCGGGCATTCATGAGCTTTATAAATGCACAAATCAAATCACCATTCAAAGAACGCTAAGCTTCACGTCGAGAAGACTCCGTTTCACTCAATGCTCATGATGCAACACTCCTTGTCCAAGACCAACATATTAACATCTGCCCAATCATTAGATAATTATTTCCCTTTGGATACCTGTGTGACATCTCCATCAACTGGAAAAAGTCAGGATTGCTCCCTCACCTTTTCAACACTGAGATGTACACTAGAATTCCTCCCCGACACAGAGCAGGTCTTCAGTGAAATATCTTTTAGTTTGGGTGCGCCATGATGTGGAGGACTGTGCTCCAAGAGAAGCAATGCACTACCAGGTCTCACTCTTGAGCCTCAGGTTACTTGACACTAGCCAAACACATTGCCTTCGTAAAAATGGTTGTGCTCCCTAAACTCTTATACCTCTTCCCAAACATTCCACTCCCTCTTATCAAACGCTTCTTTGACCTCCTTAGGACACATCGTATCACGATATGAACCAGAAAACAGCCTGGATTAAAATGAGAGGTTTTAACATTACCATCTGACCACGGAGGACTTCTAACCACAGACTTTGAACTATACTATATGCACAAGCTCAATATGCTCATCAGTGGTATTACCCAACCCCATATCAGCTGCATATCGCAGTTGAGATTGATACCATTAAGTGGATTACCTTGGACACCGTTATTTGAAGGCAAGGTAAATATGTAACGTAGGATAACATCATATAATATTAGAGGCCTGAATGCATCTTGTAAATGCCTAAGCATTCTACATGAATTACACAAATGAACCCAACTGGCAGCTGACATCTACTGCATGTAGGAAACCCATCTTCTGAGCATTGACCAAAGGCACCTCAGCTCTAAGGTCGATCAGATACAAAAACAATTGTCAGCCTCTAAGTGGGTGGAGATTTTTATCTGCTGCCAACTGGAGACTGTAGCGGAAGATCGTCAAATGGATTAAAAAGGGAGATGGTTAGTTTAAGGCACATACAGAGGGCAGCTGCTGGCTGTGGTGATCGCATTTACTCCCAAAGAGCACCAGGACGCATTTTTCAACACACATGACATGTCATCACGGCTTGGGTTACCTATTCTCTTGTATTGGGGACAGATCTGAATTGAGTTATGAGTGGCAACATGGACAAGACATAAAACTGGTATGAGGTATTATAGTTATATCCGGTGGAGAGAGAACTTAGAAGACATAAGGATGGCTACACATACACTGAAAGTCGACAACTTACACTGCTCAGGACTGCACAAAAGCTACACTAAGTTATATCACCTAGTTGTGGACAAGAGGCGGTTATCTAGAATCAAGCAAGAATGGAGGAAATCCTTCCAAGGTTGACTGCAGAATGTCAGCCATTCTGGAAGGACCAATCACAAAAGATTGTGGAGGCAATTAGAGATCTCAAATCAGCCAATTCCTTTGGCCTAGGAGGTTTCTTGGATAGAGGAGGACATGACAGAGGTCACTTTCGCCCTCATATATAAATACCTCCAAGTCACCAGCAGAATGCACGTCCTGTAGAACCATGGCCCTTTTAAATGACGATGTTAAGATTCAGGTAAAGAAAAGAGGGTATGCTGTTCCGGGGGGGGGGGGTGGGGGGCAGGATGAGAGGTGTGACAGGCCACGTCAGTAATGTCAGTTACAGACAAGTGCTAGATAGGACAAGATAGTGCGTGCTCATCCAGGGATAGCTATAATAAGGAGCAAGGGCCCTCACACACCCAGAGGGGTGTCATGCTTCATCATAGGGCAGCTTCTCATTGGGCCGGCGCTGCAATGCCCAACGGGCCCCACAGCGGGGCTCTTTGTCAGAGGTCTTCTCGGTTTGCCGTCGTGAAGCTAAATGATGTTATTTGAGGGTGCCTATGTGTAGTGAATAGAAATGGAATCGTGTGCGTGTGGTTTAAAAGTGGCTCCTGGATTCTCCAGAGACAGTTTATTCGAGAAGTACCTGGGCCAGGAGTAAAAACAGAATAAGGAGTCATAGACTGAGGAGGGAGGATTAAACCCATCTCAGTTCTAAGGTTTTAGTGAGTTGTGCAAGGGGTCGACAAGTTGCATGCCTTATTCAGTCCGTAAGGATCTAGGCATTTCTTCAGGACCTTTTTATCCTCACCTACTCTGAGGGGGCGGCAAGTGATGATTAGCCAAAGGAGCAAAGAGTCACGTCCCCTCAAGTCAGGATTTAATAGTAGTAGTAATTTGTGGTGAAAACAAGAGGTACAATTATACCTTCTGAAAAACGTGCACCTGAAAGAGAATGGGTCGAAAGCAGTTAGTAGGCAGCAGGACGTGGTCTGGTTCACACTGGAAAAGAAACCATGAGGTCATGGAAAAGGAAGTAGGCATGTGAGCACCTACGCAGGATAGAAAAAAATAGGCAATGGTCATAGTAAAGTGTTGTCATAAAGAAAAAAAATTCTAAAAATCTGGAAGATCCACATATGAATACGTAATTACATAACCAACACATGATGTTGGTGATGCTTCTGTCGCGGGGCAGTGTAACCTGGGGAGTCGATGTACACCCTGTGACTCTGTACCTTAGCATGTGTCTTATGCAGCCACTACCACCAGTGAACTCACCTAAATAGGGGGTTGTTCTGCCCCAACAGAGAGAGGCCGGGATGCTCGCTGGCGTTGCGAGAAATACCAATCTGCAAATGTTGGATATGTAAAAGGTTAGCTTGGAATGCAGCGGGTGGCTGGTGGGGGCCCGCTATGGTTGGGAGACATTATGCATCTCTGGACTGGCAACCTGTGCGACATTGACAATGAAAGGTTCTGACAGCGTAGCAGATGTTCGCAAGAAACGGGTAGTCCATGTCAAGGCCGGTGGAGCCCGTGGTCGGGGCAGGCTATGCCTGCTGTATAGGTGTAGGTGCTGCAGCCGTACCTTGGGTTTGCGGAGTGCGTGGTGGTAGAAGAGGCTAATTCGATCCGATGTGGTGGAAGGAGTGGCTGGTGATAGTAAGTGGTGGCCTGCTTGTTGGAAATGGCCCTATGTGCCCGTGATGTATTAGACGGGTCGGGTGCAGTAACCACACGTGGTAGGTGCGCAGGTCAATGGACTTGGCGTAGGCCCATGACGTCTCGTTATTCGCTGGATAAATTTAACCCGCGGGTAGAATTGTGGTAGTAATGCATTGTGTGCCTGGCAACAGAGCGTGGTGCTCGGTAGGTATGGTTGCGGTCAGATCATGCTGGCGTAGTGCAGTCATGTTCAGAAAAATAAAGGGCGCTAGGGAGGCGGATGGCAAGTGTGCTCGAAAGGGAACTATAAGGCCCCGGATGCGCCGCGGTACATTAAATGAAGGTGGACCATGTTGTACTCTAAATTGGCGCTGCTCTATAATAGAGAAACGGAGTACTAGGGTGCATTCCGAGCGGTGGTGTGCAGGTATGGAAGTGGACCAACCGCAAACAGTTACTAGCGTTACGTTGTGCTCCAGAGTTGTAGGAGTTGATGCGGGGGGCCCTTCCGTGCCCTGTGATGTAGAGGATTTAGTTATGGTTCAAAGGCTGGTGTTGGTGAGACGAGCGGCAAGCTTGATCGCAAAGGAACTACAAGGCTTGTGATGTACCTGCCGGGTTGACGGAGCTCTGCATGAGTGCAATCACCGAAAGCGGAATGTGCGTTGGTCCAGGTGAAATAAGGTGGACCGTGCTCGAGACTGGCGCTGCTTACTAACAACGAACCTTAGTTTATGGATGCGGTCGGGCGGTGGTGTGCAATATTAGAGGTAGACCTACTGCAAGTAGGGGATTTGTGCTGCGTAGTGCATGACAGTTAAAGAAGTATACGTGGGGGGCCCTGTCTCGCCGTGTAATGCAGTAGGCGACCGGCGCTGATGGTGAAGGCAGGAGGCTGTATGCGCATAAAGTACACATGCGTGGGGCACTTACTTTAGTCCTCGAGGTTCCTAGTATGGGACCTACCTATGGCTGGCTGTCTCCGGATGTCGGAGGTGGAATGCCGGGAAGACATATAAAGGGGAAGAAGGCTAGAACTCTCGTGAGTGCGTCATGGCGAAATTTGGCGGCGGCCATCTTGTCCCGTAGACGAAGGTGGGGGCCATCTTTTAATGGAGTGCTAGTGAGGATGAAAGAGTGACTCAAATGGGTCAAGGGGGGATGATGATGTGTGTGAAGAAGGGGAAGTCACGAATGCCACATGGCATCAATTCTAACATCAATTCTAGCTGCACAGTTACAGCAGGTGGTGCAATCGTTAACCCAACATGACCAAGTGGGTTTCATTAGTGATAAACTGGTGGAAGATAACAAGAAAGCTCTGCATCACACAGATTGGGCTCTATGGATGCACACATTCCTGTCCCTCAACGCCTAATAGGCTTTTGACAGACTGTACTAAGACTACTTGAGGGATATCCTTTTCGAGATGGGGTTTCCGAATCACTTCTTGAATTGGAACATGGGGGGGATTATCTGACACCTAGGGACCGTGTGACAATAAATGGGCACCTTTCTGCATGATTTACCACTATCCAAGAAACCAAACAGAGCTGTCCCTTTTTACCAGGGGCAGATCAGTCCTTTGGAGAGCAAGGCAAGCCTCAAGCAGCAGGGCGGTGTTCCGGGGAGCAAGGCAGTCCTATGTAATGTCCACAGGTCCAGGACTGTACTGATGAGTGGCTCAGGAGGTCCAATATTAATACCTAGTGCTAACCTAGTGCTACCCTTTGTATTTGGGGGTAACTTCTACTCAAACCCCACATCTGGTTCTGGAAAGTTCCTTCCATCCCCAGCCCAGGCCCAGGCTCCAAGAGGTCCAGGGTGACAAAAGGCTGGGGTCAATCTTGTGAGTGTGATAGAAGCAGTGTTTAGAAATGTAAGCGGGACAGGGAATAGTTTGTTTTTGTTTTAATTTATTTGTTTGTTTGATTATAGCCTAACAAGGCTCACAAACATTGCACAGGCATTACTATTACAATAAATACACCACAGTAATAAAACCTTTACCATAAAATTATAAAAAAAACAATCCCTCACTTCAGTTAAACGACCTATGAATTCCCATAGCATAACAGTCACCTAGTATATATTATAGTTACAATAAATAATCAAATTACTATAATTACTGTACAATTCCATCCAGAGCATAAAGCTTCAAAAAAGTAGTGAACCAATATCATGGGATACGAGCAACAGGGAAATATTTTACACATACAACAATTAATCAATTAAACAGATCACCTCTTTGCTCAACCTATTGTCTACTATCTCAAGACGTTTGCCACCCTGTAGCATAGTTTAATATTGCTATATTAAAAAATTAGAGATAACAGGTTATGTGTATGGCGGATCTGGAACTCTAAAAATCGATAATGATATTCTTTTCCTTTCTATTGTAAACGCACTACAAAAGATTAAAATATAGCATACAGTTAAAGTGCACAACATGGGCAGAGATTCTCCATTTGATGGTCCATGATGGAACTCACATCACAGTGTTTCTACTTTATAAATGAGGGGACCTGACCTATTCTCAACTTCAATATTCACCACCGGGCATTTTGTGCTGTCATATCATTCAAATACTGTTGTAACTTGCCTTTAAACTCAATATGGGCTAAATGTAAAACCTGTTGTCTCTTCCTACAATCTGATCATCTGCTTGCAACGAGTAATCTCTTATTATATTTTTTATCTCATTTTCACTAAGACCCAGCTGTAGTTAATTCCAAGTAAAAACCGAAGACAGATTTAGACCTGCAAAGCATTACATAAGTTTTAGATCCAACGGTTTCCGCCCCTCAACTGCATTTGGCATTTTAACAGATATCTAAATGAGCCCATTGGGGATGACCATAATTTAATGCAGTAATATAAAAGTATCTGCCAATATATATGCTTGATGTTAACAAGGCCTAATTCCAGTCCAAGTGCACTGTTAATAGACCCTTTTGAGAGATTCAACCAGAGTTTCCATATTACCATTTCTACTGATTGTAGGTGCAGTATATCGGATTCCACCATAATTTCAGAGGCATAAAGCAGTAAACTTACAATTTGTAGGGTATACATTTATTTCAATACCTCCAGAGACCCATGCCCCAGGGCGGAGTCAAGTTTCTTCAATGACCAAGCAAAGGCGGTTGCCCTCTGCTCTGGAGAAACCATGTGCAACTTAAAATTAAGATTATCTTTGAAAAGTATGCATAAATATTTATATTCTTTCACACCTTCTAGTTTTTTGGTTCTAATCCACCATTTTAGGTTGTATCGCATAATCCTTGACTTTGAAAATATTACCTTAGTTTTAGCGATATTAATTACTATATCATTAACCTGACAATAGGATGTAACAGCATTGAGCTGCTTCTGAAGGCCCAATAAAATATTGCCTGAATCGGCTCCCCTCCTAATGTTGGGGGAAATGTACGCACAGAACTCAGATTCGCTGGGATAGCAGAGATATAGAAGGATAAAAGCAATGGGGTCAACATACAACTGTGTCATAATGTTAAAATGTAAAACCTGACCTCTTCTCGTTGCTGTGTTGACCTATGCGTCATCCATTTTATCTCTGTCCTCTTTGCCAGCCCCTGCTCTGTCCTTGGCACTCCCCTTGCACAATCATGTGTAAAGAAACTAGATTGGGGTATTGCAAAAAATGTATACACGCAGAGGAAGCACAAAAGAACAGCTGGCGTCTGCTCGGAGTTTCCGGACAATCGTTATTCCATGAATAAAGTGTACATAGATAGCGTATCTTGTTATGCAGCCCCAAGACTCAGTTGCTTAAACACCAAGGCTGTTGGTGTTTATATTACATATATAATATCAACAAGAGAGAGAGGGATGGTCACTCTTATTCCCCCTAATGTATGAATTCAATAACAACAAAAGAGTGAGTGGGAAGGGACGATGGGGAACACAGCACGAGGAAAACCTCTTTTTTAAAAGAACCCTCACTCACCAACCTAGTTGGTGACATGCTTCATCATTGGGTTCCCACCAGAGAGGCAGAGTGCCTCCCTGGTGTGCTACCACACCTGAATTACAGCGGAGCGGGTATTTTTGGGATAGTGTCAGTGCAACAGTGAAGGTAGTGCAAGTTAAAAGATGTCTTGTTTAATCCCAAATCAATTTTATTGGTGGAAAACCAGATATCATTAAAAACAGGTGAAATGGACGCTGGCTGCTTGGCTAAATTGACCAGGTGCATCCAAATTGGTCTAAAAGTGATTAGTGGTCGACATGTTTCTGCTTATAATGTGCAATTTGCTAAGCTTTCATCAGGACCAAGCCTCCACGGCGGTGTACGCTCTCTAAGGCGTACTCTAACCAGTGGAGGTAGTATGAATGGTAAAACTCACGGTTTTACCACAGGGCCTTCTGGAGTTCCAAAGCCAAAGGACTCTGTAAGAAAAGAGCACACATAAAGACACATACAACAGTTGTGTGAATTCAGTGGTATTTCTTACCAGGCAATCCAGAGGTCTAAAGTGTTTGAAAACCTCGTGCTATAAATTACCAAAACGTGTTTGTAGGTAATATCACGTGTACCTCCAAGTCAGGCAATCGTGTCAGACGTACTGCCACTCCGTGTACATTTGTCTCCGGAGGGGTCATTGTTACTAGATGACTACCAGTAACATTTGGCGCATTACTTAATGAGCGTGATATAAGCATTCTCAGTTATGCAACAAACTTGGGTGCTAGTGACAAAACCGTTAAAAACGCGGATAATGTGTACGCGCGCTTGTTAAATTCAAAATCAAATGGCAGATTACGAAACATGGAGAAATTAGGGCTTACTTGAAGTAACAACTGACTTCACGTCATGGGTCCGGGTGGGGTTAGAGCCGCTGATGAAATCTATGCGGGATGGAAAGGAGGTAGTTTCCGGTAAACCCAATGCCAAAGGGAACGATCACCACCCGGAAAACTCCCACCAACTTACTTCCCAACACAGCGCTCTCCCGCATACAACCTATCGGTACCAGTCCTCGGACCCGAATGTTACTGCGGAGTTACGGCTGGTGGAAGAAATGCCGGTTCCCAATCACGTGACCCGGGCGTGAACCACATGACGCGGCACGTCCGGGACACGTGTCTTCAAACACTAGACCGTGCAGGTCAGCACTTAAAGAATTTTGTAAAAACTTTATTATTCCCTTGAAACAGATCTATACCGATACATTATAGTTATACAAATCCTATGCGGCCAAATAAGGTAACCACTGATAAAGTCAAAGTATTAGGCCGCTATTATGTATGTGGAACCAATAATACGACACACTTGATATTAAAAATTGATATTGAAAAATTGGAAAGAGATTGTCCTCTAAAGCTTAATAACCAATATAGAATTATACATGGCAGAAAGGTTGGTATAGGTATAGGCTAGTCAGTCATTAAATGTGTATTTAATGATTAAGCTATGGGTCAGTTACTCATTCTATGCGTGCTTAAAGGACAATGATGGTCCCCATCATGTCCATATAATCCCTCTCAGGTCACTACTTTAAATATCCAAATGGGCACAATGGTACTCCGGAATGGATGGGACAGGAATAACCCTCCAGGCTCAAGAGGCTAAGTCATTTTTTCAGGCGTAATGGCTAAGAGCAGAGTCATGTCGGGTGATATCAGCGTTTCATTACTGAACCCCAAGGGATATTATCATTAAGCCCCGTCTTATGTGTAGAAAGGCGATAAATCCAACGTTGTTCCTTCTCAAAAAGCGCTTGTTGTGTAGTAAGACCTTGCCTCAATTGCTCAATGATTGTCCAACTCAAATCGTTCGTAGTGTGATTTCGCTGTAAGAAATGGTCAGTGAGTTTTGTGGTGTTTTTCCGGCACCGGATATTGCTCCGGTGTTCACATATCCGTTGTTTTATCTTGCGCGTGGTCATACCCACGTACCTGGCACGGGCATTTAATCAAATAAACCACGTTTGTGGAATTACAGTTGGTATGGGCCTTTTGTGACCATATTTTTCCAGTTTCAAGTTCCAGGTACTTGGTAGAGATAGTCAGATGGCACACGCTGCAAGCCCCACATGGAAAATGGCCCGTCACAGGAGGAAGTCCCCAGGCATTCAAAACTGACTGGTTTTCATCCCTATCTGGTTTGCTTGGACGCGTATGTACCCATCCATTCCGGAGTACCATTGTGCCCATTTGGATATTTAAAGTAGTGACCTGAGAGGGATTATACGGACATGATAGGGACCATCATTGTCCTTTAAGCACGCATAGAATGAGTAACTGACCCATAGCTTAATCATTAAATACACATTTAATGACTGACTAGCCTATACCAACCTTTCTGCCATGTATAATTCTATATTGGTTATTAAGCTTTAGAGGACAATCTCTTTCCAATTTTTCAATATCAATTTTTAATATCAAGTGTGTCGTATTATTGGTTCCACATACATAATAGCGGCCTAATACTTTGACTTTATCAGTGGTTACCTTATTTGGCCGCATAGGATTTGTATAACTATAATGTATCGGTATAGATCTGTTTCAAGGGAATAATAACGTTTTTACAAAATTCTTTAAGTGCTGACCTGCACGGTCTAGTGTTTGAAGTCACGTGTCCCGGACGTGCCGCGTCATGTGGTTCACGCCCGGGTCACGTGATTGGGAACCGGCATTTCTTCCACCAGCCGCAACTCCGCAGTAACATTCGGGTCCGAGGACTGGTACCGATAGGTTGTATGCGGGAGAGCGCTGTGTTGGAAGTAAGTTGGTTGGGAGTTTTTCCGGGTGGTGATCGTTCCCTTTTGGCATTGGGTTTACCGGAAACTTACCTCCTTTCCATCACGCATAGATTTCATCAGCGGCTCTAACCCCCACCCGGACCCATGACGTGAAGTCAGTTGTTACTTCACGTAAGCCCTCATTTCTCCATGTTTCGTAATCTGCCATTTGATTTTGAATTTAACAAGCGCGCGTACACATTATCCGCGTTTTTTAACGGTTTTGTCACTAGCACCCAAGTTTGTTGCATAACTGAGAATGCTTATATCACGCTCATTAAGTAATGCGCCAAATGTTACTGGTAGTCATCTAGTAACAATGACCCCTCCGGAGACAAATGTACACGGAGTGGCAGTACGTCTGACACGATTGCCTGACTTAGAGGTACACGTGATATTACCTACAAACACGTTTTGGTAATTTATAGCACGAGGTTTTCAAACACTTTAGACCTCTGGATTGCCTGGTAAGAAATACCACTGAATTCACACAACTGTTGTATGTGTCTTTATGTGTGCTCTTTTCTTACAGAGTCCTTTGGCTTTTGGAACTCCAGAAGGCTCTGTGGTAAAACCGTGAGTTTTACCATTCATATACCTCCACTGGTTAGGGTACGCCTTAGAGAGCGTACACCGCCGTGGAGGCTTGGTCCTGATGAAAGCTTAGCAAATTGCACATTATAAGCAGAAACATGTCGACCACTAATCACTTTTAGACCAATTTGGATGCGCCTGGTCAATTTAGCCAAGCAGCCAGCGTCCATTTCACCTGTTTTTAATGATATCTGGTTTTCCACCAATAAAATTGTTTTGGGATTAAACAAGACATCTTTTAACTTGCACTACCTTCACTGTTGCACTGGCACTATCCCAAAAATACCCGCTCCGCTGTAATTCAGGCGTTGTAGCACACCAGGGAGGCACTCGGCCTCTCTGGTGGGAACCCAATGATGAAGCATGTCACCAACTAGGTTGGTGTTTATATTACCTCATTGTGCGTGTCTTTCTCAAGCTCTATTTACACCATTGGGCGTCCCCGGTTTGTGATCTTTTCCTATAAAAGCCCATGCTTCCTCCTTGATTATCTCTATGGTGCTTGTCGGACGAGGTTCCCATTCATGAATGTTAAAATGATTCTGGATTTGTACTTCACTCCAGTGTCGATTCCTCCTTACTTGTTTTGAACCCGTGGACAAAGAGTGACCCACCTCCACAAATTGGCGCCCAACGTGGGGCCACATCGAAGGCCTGCAGTTGGACCGGGGAAGGAGATTGTGTCGGTAAGAAGAACGTCACTGAGGTGCGCAACACCTGAAGAGACTAGTTCTCGTGTCCAAGGTGATTTTTCAGCTCCCCGACTCTGATCTTCCCGGCGGCTGCTGACCTCGACTGGGGCTCTCGGACGCCCATTCTTTTGGATCAAGGAGGATCGACAGGTGGGAGTTGAAGACTACGAATAAGGTAGATTTGTATTGAACCGGTTCTTTTGGCTATTTGGAATTTGTTTGGAAATTGTTTGGAACTTGCTTGGAATTTGTTTGGTTAACATTTTAAAATGTTAAAATTATACAGGTAATGAGAGAACATTTTTTTTCTGTTCATAAGCTTTTTATATCTTATACAACATGCCTGTGGTTAGTAAACTTTGGAAGTTTTGTTGCTGCTGCTGCGATAAGCAGAGCATTTTGGAAGCAAGTCAGCCGGCGCCACCGGAAGGTACGCCGAACTTTGAGATGAACATTAAATATGGTATTTGTCCCATTATGTATAATACATTGTGGAACAAATATACAAAAGGGGATCCCCAGTTATAGTGGCCATTAGAGGGAACAATGGACCCTCACAAACTTGAGCACTTAGAAAAAGAATTGTTCGTGAGGAAAGTTAGGCCAGCTATGTTTGACAGTTTGCGTATGTGGAGGAAGGAAGTGAGGGAGCGGTAGTTCAAGGCAGAAAAAGTAAAAATGAAACAGGAAAGAAAGACAGATTATCAGAAGTATAGAGAATTGAAGGATAAAGAAGTTCAGGAGAATAAGGAATGTTTAGATCGGGAGCATAGATTGCTAATATCTAAGGAATACGTAGTTAGACCGACGGTTATAGCTCAGGTCCACCAAGATGATGTCGATTCAGACATCGATGGATTATTGATTGAATGACCCCCACCCCCATATGTACCTTTGGTACCCCTTCCCCTTGGACCACCAAACCTCGTACCCCCTGCACCGCCGGCTCCACCAGTGATTGTCCAACTCCCTATTTTTCAACCGGTGCAGATTCATCCCTTATCCCCCCCAATTCCAAGCAACTGCGCCCAAATTGACAGATGGCCCCGTACCCCCTGTACCTATCCCGGCCCCCCGAATTCTTTGTTCTGCCGTACCTCAGCCACGTCAAGACGCAATAAAACTGATAGTATTACATTGGTTGAATGATCCTGAAATGGAGGCAGGAGAAATGTTAGACCAGATACAAGACTTCTCTGAGGGCGAGCTCCTTTGTCTCGTAAATAAGCTTTATCAGCTTATAGTCCAATGGGAGATGACTACAGGACAAAATGGTCCCGACGATGTTAGAGCCATTAGTCGACAGTGTCAGGTAGGAGCCTTCCCTGTAGGTAGAGTTAATACCGCCATAGCAATGATAATTGGATACCATAATGAACTTCTTACCTCTCCGCGGATAAGACCCATGAGGGAAGCCGCACCCCAGTTTATCCCCGGAGAGGGAACGCCAGCAATGATGATCCTAACAGCCCCGATGCTAGAGCCCATTTCATCTATAATTGGATATATACGCCCTGGAAAAGGAAGGATGTTCTCACTCTTAAAGCCTCTTTACCTGATATTCGAAAGAACCCCAGAGGTTTTTATGATGAAGTACAGGCAGCCATTGACTCTTGCGTTATGACGCTAGCTGACATTGACATGTTTTTCGGCATGATCTTACCGCCGGATATGTGGCGACTCACCCGGAAAAAGGATCATGTTGTTGAGTTAGGAGGAGATTGGACTGCAATAATAGCAGCTGAAGCTGATAGGAAGCCTGGTTAAAAAAACAATCAGCTCGTACTGGACCTTCCTGGCAACATACTAACTTATATAAAGACGATAATTCTGGCACGGAAAATAGATTGGACGCTCCTTACTGCTTGTAAGCAAAGACAGGGCGAGTCCGTCCCTGATTTCTTTACTCACTTTGAGGAAGTTTCCTCTAATGTATGTAATAGCCCTATTCTTCCTGTCCTTAAAAGAGGGGATGGAATACAGGATAAAGTTTATCGATTTGTGATTGATTTGAGAGAAAGTAACAAGATAGTAGTCCCTCAATATCCTGTTGTTTCTCAGGTAAAGTTAATACACCTGTGGGATTTTCTGGCATCCCTGCTCAAAGCCCTATTTCACAACAACTGAATGTTAGTACAAGGGTCTCCAACATTTTCTGTAACAAAAGTCACTAGTGATGAAAAAGTGACCACCCCATCCAAGAGTGTCAGTAGTGATCACATTGGTGCATTAGCCAGGGTTTTCAGCAGTAATGAAAAAAAGGCTTTCACAATTTGAACTGAAATATTACATGGGTACTGAGATACAAACAATAGCTGCAATACTCCCTTGTGCCAAGATATAATTATGAGTAATAAATATCTCCAACTGAAATAATAGCTGTAAGTACATTTTCAAAATGTCAACTATTTTTCTGTAGACATCAGTTTATGAGTTGTGAAAATACAAAAGAAATGTCTTGAATGCCTGAGTTTTATTTTTAAAATACAGGTTGGACTGCACACAGGAGAGCTACTCACAGGTACCTGGTGATCTACTGGTAGCTCACGAGCCACTCATTGGAGACATAGCAATGCAGCAGAAGGTTGCAAACAGACTACAGTGAAATTATTGCATCACTTCGCCTCCTTGGGACAAAGTATCTCTTTTCCAATTACAGTATTGTCAACAGAAGGTTACCTATTTAGGTCTCCTCCTGTCGAAGGGGGGTAAGACGCTACACCAACATAGGATAGAATTGGTGCAGAACTTGCAGAAACCACTGACTCAATCTAATATCTGTGCGTTTATTACCACATTTTTCACTAAATGCAAAACCCCAGCTTGCTTTAACATTAAAGCACGTATGCATGCCGCTTCCTTGGACTAATCAGTGTGAAGCTGTCTTTTTGCAATTGAAAAATGCTTTATGTAATTCTCCTGCTTTAGGTAAAACCTGATTATTACAAATTTGTGCATGCAAAAGATGGTTGCAGCTTGGCACGGTCCCATGTAGGAAGGAATAGGTCATGCGCATATTTCTCCTCCACATTGGACCCCACTGCGATAAAGCAATCTGAAATGTATATTTAAAGGTCACAATTTGACACAGTTATGGTACCACATTTAGTGGATATCTAAAAAAAAAAAAAAAATTCAGACCCAGCACCTGACCAGTGTGATATTAACAGGGTATGAGTTGACACTTTGTGCTCCAAACATCACTCTGAAATGCTGTAACATTTTGAATCCAGCCACTGTACTGCCCCTTTCTGAGTCCCAACAAGATGAGAAGCATGATTGCATATTTATTACTGAGAAGGAGACTAAGGGACGGGTAGACCTGACAGATACCCCTATATCTGACCCACTAGGGAACTGTTCGTGGATGGTTCATGTTACAAACTACCTGATGACTCTAGTACAGCGGCCTATACAGTTACTCCCTTGAAATCTGTGGTTGAGTTATGTAAAATACAACAAATGTCAGCGGAATCTGTGGAGCTGACAGCTTTGACTAGAGCCTGTGAATTAAGTAAAGATTTGACTGTAAATATCAATATATATATGCCTTTGGAGTTGCCCACTCATTCGGACGACTGGGAAAAAAAGGGCTTTTGACTTTGCATGGTGATAAGATACAGAATGGGGAATGAATAGTAAAGTTACTGGATACCTTGATGTTACCAAAAGAGTTGCTATTGTTTAATGTTTTGTCCACAAGAAAATTATAGATGAGGTAATACAGGGAAATACTTTGCCAATGAAACAGCTAAACGAACAGCCTATTTAGAGTATAGTTTAATGTATATTGTAGGGACAGTTAGATGGACACCAGAAGTGCCTATGTTTAATCAGACTCTAGATTGCATTAGGGAAGTACAGGAAGAAGCTACGGAGGAAGAGAAGGAACAGTGTAAAAGATATGGGTGTCAGGATGCGACAGGATGTTGGATGGATCTGTCAGGAAAGCAAAGATGAATGCTTCCAAATTGTTATGTGAATGCTATTGTTACCATGGCCCACAGTTCAGCCCACATCAGTGCTAAAGGAATAGTGGCCACGTCAGATCATGTAAGGTTCAATAATCTGATTCCCAGGGTGGCAGAGTTCTATGTCAAGAGGTGCATGATGTGCCATACTTATAACACAGGAAAAGGTACCCCGTTTCAACAGGATATTTTGCACCCCCAGATCTGCCCTTCGAGGTCTTGCAACCAGTTGAGGTGGTTATGGGGAGGCCAGCAAATGTATAGGGTGTACCAAGATCAAGGACAATCTGACATTGAATTTACCTTTCTTGTGGATTACTGTGTTGACTAAAGATTTGCATTTGATCCATTCACAGGTGAAGGCCAGTCTCTCTCCCAGTCTTAAAGGTCCAGGTCACAAGCTGAGGCCTAGAGACTGTGTCTTTACCCAACAGTTTCAGAGGAAGTCCAGCCTTGAGCCATGCTAGAAGGGTCCAGTCCAAGTTCACCTCGCCACCCAGACTGCTGTTAAGTGCACAGGGCACAGACACTGGATCCATGCCAGTGATGTGGAGAAAGCAAGCGCCACTCCCTTTGACATATGATCAGTGGATAACAAGAGGAATACCTGATTATGAATATGATCAGATCTCTCAGCAAGTGCCTTTTGGGGATGGTGATCTTTTTGAAACATGGTGAAGTGGTGTCATTGGAACAATAACTTGCTGCCATCATGCCTGACCCAGATGAACAGATTCTGTTTGAACATCCGGACATTGTTCAGCCCTGATACAAAGTGCGGCCAAAAGCCGAAAAGAACTATAGACTTTGATTGAAGAAACTATCTCTGGAGAGGTAGCAACCCATGCCGGTGGTCAAGACCGCCAACGTCCGGACTGGTACATAAGCTTGCCAGTGAGGCTTTGAAGCAAAAGACACTTGGGATTTAATGCTCTCTGATAGAGTAGTGAGGGAATTTTGGGAGAATTGAGATTACATTGCTCAGTTTCTGGCTGATCGTTACGCTACTCTTTGTTACCTTGGCAATCAAACAACAAATACTACAGTAAGAGGAAGGAAGGTTAAGAAACACACAGGTTGAATATAAAAGATCAGTATAGGGAATAGTGTTAGGTGTTCTTCTGAAATAGGTATTTGTATATAGATTGGGTTGAAATGGGTAGAGTTGTCGATCTGCCATTAAGGCCCTTTGGGAAGGTGTTTTTTGACCTATTAGGAGGAATAGAAGTACTTGCCCCGAATGCCCCCGCTAAAAGCTGACAGTTTTGGATTAAAAGGAGAAAAATAGGGATACTTGTAAGTTTTCTATTGTTAGTATTGGGATTTTTGGGTCTATTTTGGAGGCTTGAAACATATTACCCTGCTCATAGCCTAGAGCCCCCTACTCCTACCGCATCTGAACATTATCACTTCACCTTGTCCTCTCTTAAGGATTCACACTGCCAAATATATAAGCACAATACATTTGTTCAATATTTACATAAAACGCCCTTTATGTTAATTGAGCCACACAAAAGCTTCACCAAATAGCTGCAGAAATACACCAGGAAAAAGGAACATGGACTTGGTCAGAATGGTTTTGGGGTATGTTTTCTACTTGGGGCTGGAAAATATGGATGGTAATAGTAATTATAGGAGCCATCTTTCTCACCTGCTGTTGCTGCGTTCAGTGTGCCCCTGTGATATGTACAGCTTGTATAGCTACTTGTAACAGTATCAAGCCTCCCCCAATTAATGTTCATGAATCAAATAGACAAATGATGATGCAACTTGAAATTGATGAACTCATGAGGATTGATATCCAGGACTAATATATGTACCTTGAAAATGGATTAGCATAGGCTAAAAAGGAGGGACTGTTAAAATGTAAAACCTGACCTCTTCTCGTTGCTGTGTTGACCTATGCGTCATCCATTTTATCTCTGTCCTCTTTGCCAGGCCCTGCTCTGTCCTTGGCACAATCGTGTGTAAAGAAACTAGATTGGGGTATTGCAAAATATGTATACACGCAGAGGCAGCACAAAAGAACAGCTGGCGTCTGCTCGGAGTTTCCTGACAATCGTTAATCCATGAATAAAGTGTACATAGATAGCGTATCTTGTTATGCAGCCCCAAGACTCAAAGTTGCTTAAACACCAAGGCTGTTGGTGTTTATATTACCTCATTGTGCGTGTCTTTCTCAAGCTCTATTTACACCATTGGGCGTCCCCTGTTTGTGATCTTTTCCTATAAAAGCCCATGTAATCATTGCTCAGTGTGTTTCCTCCTTGAGTATCTCTATGGTGCTCGTCGGAAGAGGCTCCCATTCATGAATGTTAAAATGATCCTGGATTTGTACTTCCCTCCAGTGTCGATTCCTCCTTACTTGTTTTGAACCCGTGGACAAAGTGTGACCCTGCACCAGTGGGTTTTAGATAAAACCCACCTCCACAATAACCCATGGGGTGGGGAGGGGGGGTGTAGATTTTCCTTGTTAAGGATCCATTACTTCCCAGTTCAACTTGGGTCCAAGAACCCTTGTGTAATGGTAGAATCAGCTTTAGTAAGCCCGGTAGTATATTCCAATTAATAAGTTTGTCCCAGAGTTTACCTCGATTGATTGTATCAAAAGCAGTCAATAGGTCTATATACGCTACATAAATTGCTTCATTTCTTATTGTAACATAATGCTCTAATAACCCTTAATGCAAATCAGCCATCAACAGTTGAGTGGTTCCTTCTGAACCCCAGTTGGACTTTTCCGGAGAAGATGTTCTTTCTCAACCCATGTTTCTCAAACCTGCAGCAGATGTTTTGCATAGATTTTACTGGGTATATCCAAGATATTTACCGTTCCATAACTATAAGGCATTTCCCTGGACCCTTTTTAAAAAAAATTGGTACACGTATATTCCCCTTCCAGAAATCTGGTATTCTATTTGAGTGAACTATTTTAACAGAGGGTGACGATGCTGGTGCCCACAGGTCAGGATCCATTATCAATAGGTCTGCAGACAAACCATACAGTGCCTGGGCCCGCGAACTCTTAAAATTCTTTATCATCAATGTCACATCCTTTACTGAGGGGATTAACTTCTCCTCTATTTTTAATCCCATGGCATTTAGGTAAGCGTTCGAATTATTTAACAACATCTTTGCATAATACTTTTATCCTTAGTACTGTAGAGGTTTGTAATGTACCTGACCCACTATTCCTCATCAACTGGGCAAGCTTCTGGTTTCTTTATAGCTCCCATTTTTTTACCCAATACTTTCCAAAAGGTTGTAGTTTTACCACTGCTGAGAGCTGTAATAACTTCGGTCCAAATGGACTCCTTCTCTTCCCATGTAGTCATCCTACTTTCCTTCCTGTACTCTCTCCTGAACATCTTACTATGCCTATTTCTGATTTAGGGTCCAATTTATAAGCCTCTTGTACTTTCTTATTTAAAGCTTTCTTAGCATGCAATATTTTACCCTCCAACCATGTTTTAATTTGTCTCTTGTTGTTAATGTTAAGAAACTTGCCTGAAAATTGGTGAATATTATTTATCAGCTTTTCATATTCTAACCAGATAGTATCCCTAGAGTTTCCACTATGAAGCATTAGGAGGTTTTGCACCACATGTTTTACCTTATTATTCATTTTCATAAGCCATATTATTCTACGACCATTCCTACAATGGACATGAGATGAATTTCGCCACATCTCTATCTTTAACCAACTGAGTGTCAATAAGAGGTCGATGATCACTACCTGCTAAATCCCCTATAACCACATCCTCAACTAAGCAGATTTTCTAGATAGAAATTATTGCATAGTCAATCAGTAAGGATGTCTTCTCGTTATTAAAAAAGTTGGCTTAACCGGTTTATCTCCTTTAGATCTCCCATTAATGACTAGGAGAGTACATTTTTTAAATTATCTCCAATCTTCCCCCCTTTCACATCACTTTCCATTTATTAATAGCTGAGGCGGGTAATTCAAACTAGCCTACCTTTCCTCATGAAATAAATCCCACTATGTAGAACTGGGAATCTTGGCATTTAAGTTTCCACGCAGCAATATTGTGGACTACGGAAAGAATAGATTTATCTTATCTAGAAGGAGTGCCAGTTGACATGTTTGCTTATCCTGGTGGCTGTTAGGCAGAATATATATATTTATAGCAATAAAGGCTTTATCTCCAGTAATTTTATATGGCCCCCTTTGGGTTCGGGATCGTTATTATGACTGTTAGGAAGTCTGAGAATTCTTTACAGATCCTACTTGACCTTATGTCTTGCTTTACAGATGTTAATGTTAACAGGCCCCCTGATACCCTACCATCAGCATCATTGTAAAAGCTTCCTTTGGAAGTATATAAACATTCATAAAAAACATACAATATTACATCAGATATAATTCATAATATTTCATCTAACAAAAGTAGAAAAATTAAAAGTTTAAAAACATAATTGTCAAAATAAAATAATTTTAGGACAACATAGACCTACGAGCGCGCACAGCACATTTTAAAAAGACACCAACATACAAGACAATTTCGGCATTGGGTAGGGTCATTAGAAGTTTGAGAGCGGGCCTGCATTGACAGATACCTCTAAAATGTTTTTTTTTTTAAACGGAAAAAACAGCCTTGTGTACATTACATAAAATTTACAAATGAAAGTAAAATGGAGCATTGATTGGCCTGATGATACATTATCACAGGGATATAATACAGCCTCCAAATTATGAGCAAAGCCCTGGGGAAAGCACAACAGATACTTCATGTATGACCGAAAATCGAACAACAAAGATAGTTCCCATCTACTCCGTGCGCACCAGATGTCATTGGTAGAACAATCAAGTTCACATGGTCCCATATATGCAGACACGTTAGGCTTTGCCATCATATCCCGCAAACGCTGAGATTGTTCATGGTCGTAAAGTACATGTGCTACCATCTTTTTATCTATGTCAATGCAAGATGACGGTTCAGTAAAAGCAATTTCCATTCCAATTTTACAATATTCAGCTTTCAGATAGGCCAACCAAGGAGTAAGTAAACCCTTCTCCAAAGAGAGACAGTCCATGATAATATCCTGCGTTAGCTCAGTCTCAGCATTCTTCCAGATTGCAAGCCACAGCAGAACAGCGAGAGCCCTAATGCGATCTGCTAAATAAGGAAGACCAAGCTCTTTGTGACAGATATGTGAGGCAGAAAACAGAATCTATTTTCCTCACATAAAGCCTTAAAATTCGGAAAAAAACCAAAACCCGGTGCCGTACATAGCAATCGGTATGCATTGCGCCTTATAAATTTGCAGAAGTGGCTTAAGGTAGCCACACCCCACAAGTTGAGGGAGGCTACACAAAGAACCATTGGCCGATGCAAATTTCATGCTGCGATGCGCAGTATTTGCTGACCAAGAACCTCAAGCCTGATGCCCTACCTAATTGCCCTTTCACCACCTTTACATTATGCAGCAGAGTCATTCATCACCAAATCACTAGATTCCCATGTTTCCTGTAACATAATCACTGTAATATCCATAACCCTTCGTTTCTGAGTGAACGACTGCCAGTTCCTTCTTAGCCCCACTATATTCCAGGACATACAGCATATCAAATCATCATAGCCTTTTCCAAGGTGGGTATTGGGGAATCAGGTTTTCATAATTTATTGCCATCGCAATCCAATTCCAATAATCTTTTTCCAATGGTTGACTATTGTTGCACTCCCTATATACGTCTTCCCTGATCGGTCTTTGTTATCACGATTTGCTCGCTTAGGCCAGTGGTTTATTTCACATCTTTCTGGGCATTGACCGTACTCGGGCCATTTTCTATTTGATAAAGATGCCCCTGACCTTCGTTATACCTCCAGTCATCTTTTAGGTTTGAAGCAACATTCTCATTCTTTTCATAAGCATCATAGCAAGAGTGTCGCAAATTATCAATTTGAACTAGAACCATGTGCCCTACACAGTTATTTAATTAGGGCAATGTGACCAGGGTTATATCTTTGGATGTTATCTTCGATAATTTTGGGAGGGACTGAAAACATTGTTAGAATTATTGATCAATTTAGAAACTAATCCTTTCCTCCATCACCAAAAATGTCAACCAACAACACTATTCCATCATCCATTTCAGAATTTCCGTGCTTCTTAGAATTTCCCAAAGACACCACTACGCCATTATCGAACCGTCTAATTTTACTCCATGGAGGCTCCTCATCGATTATAGTCTCCAATACTAATTTAGGTGGAAGATCAATTGTAACCCTGGTATTAAGAGTGGTTATTCAGTTGCTTGGAGGACACATCCGCAAAGATATCCTCTGATCTCTAATCCAATGTAGTTACACTTGACTGACTCTTTACACTGATGCCATAAGTTTTAACATCCTCTTCCCGCTCCATTGTCAAAGGTTTAAGAAGAACCACCTCGCCTGCCACCAAATTTACTTCTCTCAGTTTTTACTTCACCCATAGAATAGCTATCCTCCTTCTGTGGCTGGGATGCAATCCTAATAATTCTCCTACCCAGTTTTGTTATTCTATGGTTCTTCCTCCTTTTAGACATTCTAAAGGAGTTATATTTTTGGTCTCTATTTCCACCACTGTTCTTTTGGAGGATTGAGAAGACATTCTTCTCGGCTTTATGTTCTTGCCCTTTCTTTACCTCAAAGTTGATAGCTTCACTACAGTCCTCGCATCAATATCCTTAACAATTAATTCTATGCAGGCCTCACATCTATACCCTGAGCCTTCTACTTTATCCGTAGGCTAATCACAAAATTGGGGGAGGATTCGGCTACATCTCCTGCTTTTTCAGGTACAGCTATTTGCAAGTTTGTCAAGCTAGATTCTTGCACATGGGATTTAGACTCAAATTGCTCGCCGGGTTTAGTAATTTGCGAGTTTGACCGGCCTCCTGTGCATGGAAATCAGGGTGGGGGCGGTCAGTGGCCAGAAACTTCAGCATCCACGTCGGGGCAGACACAGAGCAGAATGGGTACATGCGATGGCAGGCAGGCCAAGATTGCAAAGGATTGTGGTTGTCTCACACTGCAACCGCCATCTTTGCCACGCCCCTGGAGCTTTCCTCTCTAATCATGACTAACACAATACCAATAATTGTGGAATTGTGAGCCAATATCTTTGCTTGTTTGTACCTTCAGTTGTATGAAGTGTATTGTATGTAATGTACTACCAGTGTATTGCCCCATCAATAGTCTACTCTTTCACATTTCTATTTAACAATTTTGATGCTACTTATGTAATGTATTGTTAAGTTACTATGTAGGGTAGGTCATTCATAAATAAATGCCCCAAACAGTTTTATAGCCCTTTGTTGGACTTGGCCCTCGCTGCAGGGTCACCCCACAACTTTTTGCCTTTGTTCTCACCCCCCCCTCCCTCCCGCATCTCCATTTTCTGAACCAGTTTTTGGTGACTTTTTGGACTCTAGCACTGGTTAGCAGTGGTAAAGTGCACAAGCACCTTGTGCACTCTCCCTAAAACATGGTAAAATTGTCGTACAACTGATTTCCATATTGAATTTACTTACAAGTCCCTAGTATACAGTACTTTATGTACCCAGGGCCTGTAAATTAAATACTACTAGTTGGCCCCGCTGCACTTATTGTGCCAACCACTTAAGTAGCCCTTTAAAGACATGTCCCAGGCCTGCCATTGCAGGCTGCATGCAGTTTTAAACTGCTAATTTGACCTGACAAAAACTTTTTGCCAGGACTAAACCTCCCTATTTAATACATAGAAGTCACCCATAAGGTAGGTCCTGAACAGCCCATAGAGCAGGGTGCATTGTATTTAAAAAGTAAGACGTGTTCTTACATTTTACATGTCCTGGTAGTTAAAAACTCCCAATTTCCTTTTTCATTACTGCAAGGCCTACCTCTCCCATAGGGTAACATTGGGTTAAATGATTACATTTAATAAGTGCTAACTTTTGATTGGGAGCAAAAGGAACAAGTAGAAATGTCATGCTGGGCTTTGACAATCTAATGAGTAAACTGTACTGCACGCCAGTACCTCAGTTCCTCCCAGATATTACTGGGGTGGCCTTCTTGAGTTGGAGATCTTCTCTCCGACTCATTGGTTGGGACCGTAGACTGACGCTGCTGACTGCCCTATAAAAAGGCAGGAGGTTACGTCACACAGCAGGCCTAGAGTTGTTTAAAAAAAAAAATGGATTAGTATAGGCATCAAGGTTCTAAGGGGCTTGTGGGGAGGAGATCACATGCAGATGATCCAGGAGTTGCAAGACGACTACCAACTTACCTGGACACAATTTCACAAATATTTTCAATTACATCACTCCCTTACTGCCAACATCCCTCCAGATACCGAAGTCCCTGAGTTCAGCCCCATTGAAGTCAAATTATTGACCGGGCCAATTGCTCAGGGTACCATTTCCCAAGTTTACAGTTCCCGGATTATTAATGCCCGAGCCGATACGACACACTTAAACAGTGTTGGGAAGGGTAAATCAGGTAATTGGATGACACAGATTAGAGAGATGCTAGGATGGCTCCACGGGTGCTTGCTATCTCCACACGCTTTACACTGATCGAGCTACATTACCTTCCCCTGATTTAGATGGCCCCGGTGTGACTCCATCGAGTCGGTAGGATTCCCCGGCCCCATTGCTTCCACTGCTCAGCACCAGACGCAGACTATTATCATGTGGTTTGGGCCTGTCCTGTGATGATGATAAAGCAAGGACTCTCGTGGGTGCCGGATTGACCCTCGATCTTTCCCCTAGAGTGGCCCTACTGTGTCATGTGCCCGGGTTAGGCCCATGTAGCAAAGCGACTCATTTCTTACATTGTCCTATTTTTTACAATAACCTTTCTGCCGTGACCTTTTGCACATATTTGCATGTATGACAATGTTGGATTCGTTTCTCTGAAACTACTCTGTTTGCACATCTAGCTTCGCACAACATTATCACGATGCCTCAAACATTCTGAACAAGGCCCTTCTACGCACTATGTACAAAAGCCGCTCTATCTTTATCCACAGGGCGATAGGGCTATCTATAGATCCATAACATCGCTAATCTATATGCACATCGAAAGGCTGCTTTCTATTATAAATAAAGAGCATCCCAAACGATTAGCAGAGTAGGTGCTTTATCTGACACCAAGGGTACCAGCATGCTGAGATTTCACCACGCAGTTATCCGACATCTCGGTGAGGGGGTGTTCAGTTCGTGACCAAGACGGGCTCCTACATTCTCTCCCGCCAGGCAATGGGGTTGGATTGTCCCTGGGGGATGGGGGGGGAGGGGGGTTCTTGGCTTCACACCTACACAAACTCTAGGTACACTTAGAGTAGGGTTTTCCATGGTAGGAGTACGCCTGATTCGTGCCTGGTCACTGTTATAGCACCATGGTAGAATTAGATCTACTATTTACGCTTTGTGCTTGTAATCACTTTCATCTGCTTCTGTCTGATTATCACAGCACATGTATTCTACACAAGAATAACATTGGTTGGTTCAATAAATATATTCAAAATGTCCCAATGTGTATTCTGTATATTTCTCTGAGCCCAAGTAAGAAAGAGTGACTGGGCGAAAGGTTCTGATCTGTTTCCATGATCCCTGAGGGGTCAGGGTTGTCATGTTCAGTAGTTGCCAGAAATTATTTGCTCCCTGGTAAGGTTAGGGGGGGCGTGTGGTGGCACTATGAGCTAGCTTGTCTCTAGGCCAACATATCCTGCGGGGGTGCCCTGAATCAGTCTTGGCACCTCACCCAAAGTTTATGTTGTCCAACAAACGTGCAGGTCCTATGGATTCGTGGGAATTACACAACAACGGGACGATCTTGGCAGTCCACGGGCTGAGCAGACGTTCATTGGGAGTCGCCTCTCTGGTTGCCAAACGTAAAATTCACCACAAGCCCCCTCCTTGGTGGAGTGGAGAGCGGGTGGGGACTGGATCGCTCAGCAGAAGAAACCTACTTATGCTGCACGAGACTGCCTGCAAAAACATGGGAAGATTTGGGGCAATGGTGGGAATACTATGGTCTAGATCTGTAACTCTGGACTGTGACATATGTACTGTGGTGCTACTGCCATAATGTTGATGTACATGTTTTATGTTTGTGCTCGGAAAACAATAAAAAGCTTGTTTATAAAAAATAAAAAAAAAAGGAGCTCGAACTCCTAAGGTGAGAAATTTAGCGTCTAAGTCATATTCAGTCAAATCTCCTCCTAGAAATACCTTTGCCATAAAAAGGTACCACAACCTTCAATGTTTATGCGTGGTTGATATTTCTAACTTCCTAACTTTATCGGTATATGTTAATATTGAAATTTTCAAAAGATGCGGCTCTGGCTGGACATTGACTTTACTAAGTATGACTGTGTCGTCATTTAGGAGTTTGAAACTTACTACCACCTTCTAGGATATGCCTAGAATGCACAATCTTGATGTAAGTGAAAGGGCATATATTTATTTTGTTACTGCCCAATAACAACACCCACCCCCTTGTATGTCACTCTTGGGCTGACTGCACCAGTACCTGGCAAGCTTGCCTTCTCTGTAGGTACGGCCCCAAGGATGGCGGTGGTTCTGCAAGGGCCACACATCAGGAAGCCAGAGAGTAACTGTTCCTTCCATTACATCCAAGTTAGCACAGGCAGGCTCCGTTTCCCGGCAGTAGTAACATTTTCCATAGAAACATGTGTTATTCCCTGAGAAGAAACAAAAAACACAGAACTCAGGTTCACACATTCAGAAACTAGAGGTCTCCCCCTCCTATATGTGTGCATAGCCAAACACACATCTCTCGATCTTTGTCTTTCCCAAAGATCACATTTTCTTACTTGGTTGTCGGGCTCTACCTTTTAGTGAATCAATCAAACATTTGTAAAGCATGGAAAATCACCCGTGAAGGTCTCAAGGCGCTGGAGCTATTTGCTGCTGCGTGGAGGATGACCAGGAAGGAGAAAGCAGTAAAAACGAGGCAAAAAGTAGGAGAAAGCACTCAGAAAAACAGGGGGGGGGGAAGGAAGGAGAAAGCAGTCAAATGAAGCAAAAGCAGGAAAGAGCAATGCAGCAGCACGGGAGAGCTGGGCAGGTCACAAAATGCTGGAAAGTGGAAGACCTTAAGCTTTTAGCATCAAAACAGAAAAAAGGAATATGACTACACTGCCTCTTTGTTCTATTTTGATGTTTTGAACTATCATTACAGTTCTTGAAACCCAAAGCTGTGTTTGAGAAGTAAACGTGTGTGTATGATGTAGGGAGAAGCAGTTCAGCATATAATTCCAGTTGCTCTTGACAATATGCTAGGTAAAAAATCCAACTTTTGAATTTGGTTGCCCTCCACGTCCCCCCCCCCCCCCACCCCACCCCTCATCTGCAGACCACCCGTCTTTTTGCCAGTAGACGAGCAAGGGTTGTGAATTTTCTATAGTGCCCGACAATATTCTTAACGGAACCAAGTACACAAATGAGAGGGTCCAGTCGTACCTCTTCTGTTATCATAGAAGGCTGTGGTAACGCCACTCCAAAATTTGTGCACGTTAGGGCAGATCCAGACTAAGTGGAGGAACGCCACCACTTGCGCACCACATATAGTACAGCAATTATCACTATGTAGATCAAATTTGTGAAGGCCTTCTGTGATGTAATAGATACGCTGCAGAGTATCTCTAATAAATGACATGAAGACGACTGCTGGAAGAGACCAGACACGTCCGAGCACTGCTGAATCTCCAGGTCTCCTCTGAGATCTACTGCCCTCAATCAGCTTCTGAGCCTGCTTTCGCTCTCTGGGGCATCTCCTCAGTCTCATCTTGGGCTGCCCTGTAGAGTAAGCTAATGAGCTTTTTAGTGGACACTCCAGTCTTCATGGATATGCAAAACATATGAAACTAAAGAGCCTGTAGAGGGCAGGTTTTCCTCCAACAACTAAATCCAACCTCAACTCCAATAAAAACAAGCTCTGGACCAGAGACTAAAAACAAATGAAAGATTAGAGACATGCTTTCCAGGCTCCTGAGAACAATGACAAAGTCTTAAGCAAGGAATGCAGTAGCAAATAAGAACTAAATGCTGCCAGATATATGCAAGCATACACCAACACGTCCTTGGAAAAGATGGAGGACAGAAGTGCCCATCTAGGGCAATGAAATAACATCACACGCAATGGGAAGGGAGTCCAAATGGTCCAGCGGAGGTGCTAGTTGAGTTGTGAGAAAGAATTTATTTAGGAGGTGAAGGGAAAGGAGAAATAAGTGGAGAAAGGATGAGGAGAGGAAACAATCTAGATGGCTCTTTCAGACGTTGTCTGTAGTCTTTAAAAAAGGTGAACAGATAATTCAGTCCCTCCAAAGCCAAAAAGAAAAAGGAACGAAGAGCCATCCCACAATTATCCAATCAAACTGCAATAGTGCTAGGAAGAACTTCCCAAGAACATCCCCAAGTTCAGCCTCTAAGATGACTCCCACCCGATGGGTGTCCAAGGACATGGTATGCCTTGCTCACATCCTTATGCTCTTTTTCCTACCTACCCACCTAAGTATTTCAAAATACTGGGCTTTCACAAGTGTTTATACATATAATAATCAAGAAATGACAAACTCCGCTATCCCTCAGGGAGCAGTCATCATGGGCAGCACAATTGAGATAATCAAAACTTTATACAGGAAACGTGAACATGATTGTTTGATCCAAACAGTCTTTTAAAGACCGAATAGCATTACCAGCATCTTGAGGAAATGAGAGCAAAAGAATGGTGCAGACAGCATCGAAGGCAAAAAATACCAGATGTTCACTCGGGGGAGAATTTTTTTATATTTAAACAAAAGTACCAAAATGATCTGTCATCTGCTCAGAAGAAGATGGCACCAGAAGGTTGCCAGCTAACATCATTTGACAGAAAGATCTTGACCTAAACATTTTCAAGTTATCGTACAACTAGCTGTAGACTTTCTATCATTAACTCCATTGGGGCAATGTTTTTGTAAACAGTATTTGAGACACAGTATTTTTCAATTTGGGTTACAATTTTATGCTGCCATACATACAGGAAGATATTGCAAACAAGGGCAACTTGCTCACTCCCACCAACACATAACCTAGATCCAGTTATACAGTTAAAAAACAATCAATTCATGCATCTTTCAGCATTGAACCAAAACGTTTCTGCAGATATTAAGTCCCTGAAAGTCAAAGAACCTACGCCTTTCAACCAAGCATCAATCTGGGCAACAAGACTATAACAATTTAGCTCCCTTTGTCAATAATGCTCTGATAAACGGAGAAACTAAAGTTGTTCATTAAAGATAGGTGCTGCTCAGTGATAACACATTGTGATAATGTGTGCCCAAACCTAAAAAAGATGGACCTCAGGAGGTGCTCTAAAATAAAACCCTGGCTTTGCTGGGAGACAAAGTCAAACACTGGCTGACCCAACTTGAGTGCCCTGAAGAGCCTGAATGGTGTACCATTTATGAACTGGAGCATTTTTGGGTGTAGAGAAGGAAATTTGCCGGAGATTATGTACTGCAAAGCAGTGTTAAGGCTGAAGACTTTAAGCCTCACAACTGCATTCAAGTATTCCAGGCCTCAACCCAAGCTGAAATCAGTCTTTTAATGCATTCATGTATTGAACTTTGTAAAGCTAAGTACTTTGAAACAAGTTGAAGGGGGTACTTTATTGTAAAATTCAAACCAGAGAGAAATGTGACACATAATTCATAGATCCTGCTGCTGTCTCCCAAAGTCTTGTCTACAATCTTCCCAGTATTCTACATTACACCACATGAACATAAAGGACAGTATCTTCCTAGGTACAACATTAATGATGCAAACTCTTGAATCACGAAAGACGTGTCCAAACTAATGCACAACTACAAAAATAACAGTCCATCCAGGCATGTCTGAAGCAGTAAATCCCAACTTTGGGCCCTAATGTACCTTCATTCACTCTATTTAACCCTTGCTGAGCTCCGTTGAGCACCGCAGCAGCACTCACTCATAGTGTTGATATGGATATGTCCCAGTTCAGGTTCCTGCCATGGCACATCTTGCTACATAATATGCGTTTGTTCTTATTATTGTCCTTGCTCATACTATGGCCATGTTTTAATTTGGAGTCCCTCTACCCATTTTTTAAAACCAGAAAGAAACTGTACACAGAAATGGTTACCCACCCCAATCTAATCATTTGTTTCTGTGCCCCTGCCTGCTCTAGTACCATAGACAGTGCTTGCCCCCACGTATCATACTTCAGTTCTCCTGTATTTGATGCTCTTTGAAATTGGACTTTGCCTCCTCATTACTGCTGGAAGGCACATCCATACATTAACTGTCCTTTTTCTGTAGCACAATGTCACGGTCTTACTCCTTTGCCTTCCATCCTAACTTGAGGCTGTGGCCTCAGGGAGTGGAAACAATATTCCACATGAGGCTTCACTAATAATGTATTTGGGAGGAGCACAGATTCTTCTCTATTGTTTGTACTGTTCGCTAAGCAGCCCCAAACCTTCCTTGTCATGGTTTAAAAACAATGAGATAAATTCTTGAAATAACTACATCTTCCCTCTAGTATATGAGAGCATCCAATACACTCTCCTATTTTTAACTGGTCTCGATTTCATGGCCAGTAAATACGCAACTTTGCAAATTGCTAAAAAGAATGTCTTATCTCACTGAACATCTTTGATTGTTCTTTAATCTGTCTTCATTTGTTTACAAATTTGCTTGGAGTTATACAACCTATGAAAGGGTTTAGTCTGCAGTGCCCTTAATAAAGGCAATATAGATGGTGCTCCCAGACCCTTGCCTCATCTTCATAAAAAGCAAACTTTTCATTTAATACCACTGAAATATCAATCACCTCTGAAGAGAAGGCCAATCATCACGCAACTTAAGTATATTGCCGACTTGCACAGCTTATTTACAGGTAGCTACACCCACACAATGTCACATTTTCACCACAGGAAAAAAAGGCAGAAGGTTGCACTCCCCAGTGCACAACAAGTAATTAAAATGAATTCCTGAAATCCGTTTAGTTGACTTTACTTAGACTCTTTTTTGTTCACAAGAGAGTAGGAAAGAGGTGTTTTCAGGGTATTGTTAGATGAAGCACTTACCCACTTTCAGAAAGGTGCTCAGTAGTGAATCTGTGGCGACAGGTTTAATCTCAGTCTGTAGGTTTACAAACCGCCCAACCACCAGTGGGGCCCGCCGAAATCCCAGAATCCTGCATCAAAGAAGAGCAAATGGGATAGTGAGGACTTCAGAGCAGACTTCCACATTCTCATCTCACACTTGTACCAGTCTCATGCAGATTATCTTTCATGAATAGTTAGACTTAAAATATTCTTTCATAGTTTTAAATATCAGCCATGTAATCAGATCTATCACATAATTGTATCTTATCTACAAATCCCACTGATGGCCATCTTAAGTTTGTTTGGCAATGATGATGCAGTTTGCATGCTCTTTATTTTATAAATGTAACCTGGGACCTCTTGGGACAAGCTTCGCTACCTCATGAAAGCGATTTATAACAGAATGGTCAATCAGGAGTGCCTGTTACTTCCTCAATCTACCACAATCCAACATATTTCAACAGACTTCTCACTTTCTTTAAATTCCCAGTAAATATTTAACAAAAAATCTTGAACTTATGGACTTAACTTCGCATCCTGCATATATTCGCTTGCTTTGCTCAGATTTAGTCCAGATATCCAGAAGACTGTTACATTTTTAAAATGGCCTATACATTCTGGAGGGAGTGTCTATAATCAGGCCTCAATGATGCTGAGAGTAGTCCAAGAATTATTTTTGGTTTTTACCCTCCCCACTCCCTTATTAACTTTGGATTACATACCCCTTACCCCCCACCCATCTATGAAGAGTCCTTACTTTCGCCAAACATCCCTCAGTTAGACCCACTACATCAAGCAAGAATGCCCAACTCCCATTTACAAATGTAAAACTTTGCATGGGAGCAACGGACTTCAGATGAAACTTTTATTCAGGCTTTTGTAGATAACCTTTTCAAGGGAAAACTACTCACAAGAGGAATGAGTCAAGACTGGTCTTGACTACTAGTTCCTCTGCCTCTTCAAGACACAAACCAAGCATCACCATTCCAAAATCAACTTCTCCTTAGTTGGAACATCGTTGTGCTTGAACTTTTTGCGTGTGATTCCTTATCTCTTTTTCATAACTCAGAAATAGTTTGCCAGCTAGAAACTTTGTCAAATCAAAATCCTAAATTAACCAACTACAGGGAATTTTCTGGACCAGCTGTGTCCTCAACAAAGGGCCATGTCAAAGAAGTGGGCCAGGGGGTGGGGTTTCAAAGTCTCACCATTTTACTACAGGCTGATATTAACTGGTATGTTTATAAAACTGGCCAAATTTGTAAACATGCGTGCACTTGTTGCTAATAATAATTTTATTTATGAAATGCAGATATGTAATGTGCATATTTCAGATACTGCTAATGTTCCTTTTACTATGGAATCTCTGTAGTTAGTTCAAAGTATGATGTATGATTTAGCCTGAGGCTTTGTTAAGAGTACTCTATTTTAATGCCCAGATATCTTTTTTGTACTCACGTCTTTGCTTTTCTGACCAGTCTCATTGCTTGGAGATTTAATGTTTTTCATTTGCCTACAAGTTATCATAACAATGCTTCGCTGTTTACATGGGTTTGCAAGATTTTAGATGCGTTTCCCATGTAGGATGCAGCTATGTTTCCTTACTGAATATTGAATCACCAACTTTGCTGATCATTCTCAATTAATGCTATCAATACAAATGTCTCCTCCTCCACCCTTTGATCCATCTTTTTCTTTAGAAAGTAAACTCTCGCAATAATTGTTTGTCTACTTGGAAAGAGGTAGCGGATTCTAGTTTGATAGATAGGTTAGGACCAACAACTACATGGCTGATCTCCTCTGGGACTTTGAATGCATCAACTATACTGATTTTTTGCTACTATTGACGTTCCCCCTCCCTCCCCCCCCCCATCAGCTATTTATCCAAAAGATGCTGGTAAAGGATACACTTATAACCAAGCTATCTCAAAATACAAAGATCTCGAAGAAAGAACAAAGCTGGATACCGGATAACCTAGAAGCCAGGTGGTGGTATTCGGTTCAGACCTCTTTGATGAAACTCTGAGAGATTTGTGGAATACTGTTGTAAGGAACTTGGATGTTGATGTTCTTAAAAAGACTATTTAAAAGGATAACATTATATGGTGATCTCATATCCTCAAGCCCTTGTTGCAAGTGACAGTTAAAATATTTACCAAAATATTTTTCAGCCATCTAGAGACACAAGTTATTGAAAACCACCTACTATCGACTGAGCAGGTTCGACAGCATTCTTCTTGTATGATCAATAATATCTTGTGTCTACAACCCCCCCCCCTTCCCCACGAAACCAAAGTATCCATGAAGTAGCACATAAAATTCTATCTCGTGCTAATCTGAGGTGCAAGTTCTGTTGAGTGGATCAACATAAGATTCAGTAAAAACTAAAACAATGCAAATATTCCATAGTGCCTGCTGAAAGCAATAATAAGTATGCAACTACAAGAACTGTCTATGTTTTATGATTAGGACTAGCTTTGAATTAAATCCAGAACTCGTGCTCCCAATGCCCTAAAGCATTTTGTCGTCATCCCATGGTGGTTTTATATAGCAGATTTTCCAAAATTTGTAAAAGCTTTTAATCCTTGATCCACCTAAATGAGGTGCAACAGAATAATCAATACAAGTCAGTTGAATGCTTTGGCCAGCTATTAGAGTACCCATAATTTAATGGTAAATGAAAACAAAAAACACTATGATAATTGGTGGCCAACGTCCAACAGCCTCCGCCACCATATGAGTAATTATATTAGTCTTGTAGAAAATTACCCCAATGTTGCAATTATTGCATTTGACAATCTATTATGGGTCATATTTGAAGACTGTCAGCAAAAACGTTTGTCGCGTTGGGCCTATTCCAATTCTTCAAAGCTTTTGGTGAGAGGGATATGACATGTCTATCTATTAAGAGTCTGCATATCTAAAATTGCAGTTTTTACATTTAATGCTATTGAAATCCAGCTTTTAAACACCATAAAAAAAAAATTAAACTCAACTCTAGAAGGCTTACCTTAGGAGTAAGATGGTGCATCCAAATTGAGTGCTTGTAACTGGAGCTTAGTTTGATTTCGATGAGCTACTGTTCTTTTTATCCAAGCCTCCTTCCTTAGTTTTACAAAGTATTCTTTGGTTTTAATTATTAAGCAAAGTATTCTTTGACCAAGCTACTTCATATATCTTTGGAAGCCTTGCAAATAACTAAACTTCAGATCCTGAATCAGGCTAATAAGACCAATGGGAAATTATGGTTAAAAAAAAAAAAAAAAGCTGGGGTAAAGGTTTTGATTACGGTCTAGACCACTGCCCCATGTCTTTAAAATGTGGCAGACAGCATTGAGAGCTAGAATGAGGGTGACTCAATGTGCGGCTCTATACACGGAGTAGCCATGGCTATTTTCTGGAAAACCCATATGGTCCTCATCCCTCTGAAAAGAATCCTCTCAAGTTTCCCTGTAGTAATACAACAAGTCAATGAGTAGTTCTCCTAATATTGAAGTTTTCGTACAGAGCACACAGGCCAGTGCTCACTCAGGAACGGACAGTACGTTTTAGGATCAGTGGAAGCGCTAGAATGAGGTATGTGCTTTGAGTGGACCCTGCACATTGCCATTATCTATATTCAGGCTTGGGAAGCTGCTAACTTCAGTACCCTCTGGAGGATAGGGAACTGTTCCAACCAAGGCCTAGGTGGTGAAACAGGCTACACCACAGATGTATTAGAGTAAATAAAGAACAGAAAGTTGTAGTGTTGGTCAGCTGTTGTAGGGCTTCAGGTCTCATAAGGGATGAGCTTCTACTCACAATAGGGGACATAGAATTGCTTCTTCGATGGCTCAGGAGAAGGGTTTGTGCCCCAAGCTGGTGTATTGAATCACTTTATTGAAAGTTTAGATTTTATTGCATCTGCTGGACTTCAGGTTTTTTTGCATGAGTCATGTATATCCCAACATAGGGTGTGTCAGGCAATCATGGTCCTCTTCCTGCTCTATGTGCAGACTAAGGCAAATAACCATGTGGTTTACGAGGAAGGCACTTTGTAGCCATGTATCTTGCCTACGTGCAGCAATCAGGATCAGTCTGCCACATTCATATTACATGAACTTCAACAGCATTTGTCGCTTTAGACCTTGAAGTAATTTTTCATTACTTAAATGGTGTAGGAGGCATGGGTGTTCAAAGCACAGCATTTTAGGATTTTTCGTTTGTGGCTTGTACCACTCAATCAGGTCCCTACGATTAGACAAGCATTACATGCAGGGATCAGACTGTTATATATACACAGATGTCTCCGATTAAAATCAGGAGACTTGCAACAGGGTTACTATTTGTACAGTGATGACATCTGGATCCAACAGATTCTACAAGAGGCTTCTGGGTCATCATCAAGCTCCTAAGGATTCAGAATGGGGAAAAATGGAATAGGAAATTCTTAAATACAGCAAATAGAGGCTTTATTAGTAGACCCAAAAGAACCAATCCTCTCCCTCTCAGCTAAACGCAAACCATGGCTAATTAACTGACACCTGGTGAGACCTTACGGAAAGTGGCTGTAGTACTTGATTGTGGTCTAAAACGTCCCCTCAATAAATGGCGTAACAAAATGCATTCTTCACAATCTTTATAAATTGTGGGTCATTGCCCACCTGCTCCAGTTATATAGATTTATTCAGGCCATCAAAATGGTAATGCTCTGCCAAGACTGTTGCAAAGACATTTACTTGGGTATTCCTGCACAGATACTGCATAAATGTCAAAAAGCACAGAACTATAGCCCTACGTAAGACATGAAAAGCTCGAACTGTATTTGTTCATCAAAAGGTAAAGCAGTGGCACTCCTTCAAACAACACTCTGGTTTCCGCCCTTCATGCTAGTGCATGGGTACATTCATTACCAAACTATTGCCTCTTTATCCACATTCAAGACACCTCTGTTCACCTGTGCAAAATAAACTCTTTATAACCAGTGAAGTATGAACGCTTTGAAGTGTGATCCGTATAGTTACAAGGCTATTGATCAGAGGTCCCTTAAACAGTCCCTACGTTCTGAAACACATTTTCAAACCTACAGAAATGAGCGAAGTCCCACCCATCTCGCTCTATTTACAAACAGCAGTATTTGTTTAGCTGATTCCTAAAGAGTTATAGGATTGTTTTCTAACCTGTAATAGTTCAAGAATAATAATAATAATAAATAACAAAAACCAACAACAACAACAAGCATAGTCGCTGCTGCAGTGCCAGACAAAAAAAAAGGAAAAAAGACAACAACAAAAAACCACACACTAAAATAATGTATTTGCAGGGAGGCTTCATTCAACACGAGCATGAATGGATATTCAATATAGATGCTCTTGTGCAAAGGTAGCTCCGCCCACTTTGAAGTTTTGCCTCTGCTTCACTGCTCTTTTAGTGTTTTTTAGGCTTGCTTAGTTGGCCCGAGTATTTCCCTGTGTTGTCAAGCAGGTCCCTTTCCAATGCCTTCTGTGCACAGTTATTACATTCTTCATTAACTTATTGGCCTGTTGTGACAGCTGCACATCCATCTTCCTAGATAGCAGCCAGGCCTACTCCACATGAAAATATCATTCCAAAATGGCTGCAAAAAATACACACTTGCTCATTGTTGGGTGCGGTTTGCTTCTGTAGCACAAACTTTGTTCAAATTCACCTCCTTGTTTTGCTATTGAATGTGCATACTTCCTTCAACTAACCATCTGTAATCATGAGCTAATCAATGAAAGCCGACACCTAATGGCAACAAATGTACCCGATACGGCAGGCAAGTGCTATGGCTCAACATAACAATCATTAACAATAAAGAAAGAGCGCAATGCATTGAATGGAGATAACCTGAGACCCAGCAAAATACAGAGTGTTGGATTGTTGCAATTTAAAAGTAAAATGACCTTTCTCTTCATCATTGCCTGAGACAACTGGTCTGTTTACATCATTCTGTCTGTCGGTATTAAAGTCTGCTTATCATTTTCCTGATTCTTAGTTATTCATCCATGATGGTACAAGAGTGGCTTAGACTTGACTGCAATACGAAGATCAGCTATTTTGTTATCTGCAACTCACCAATCACCTCCCTGTTTTCACCAGATACCAATGTTGACTAACAAGATGTTTGAGATGCCGTTAAAATCATAAGCATATCATCCTATCCATTGCCCTCTGTCAAAATCAGCCTCAAAATAATTACAGCCTTCCTTCCTCTCAATTCTTGCAAATTCTCCATTTGCACCAAGACACTAACATACTCGAAAACTGTCAAATCCTTAGAGTATATACTTAGTGAGACCTCACATTTCTGTGTTTTACAAAGAAAAGTATACGATACGTTGCCAAGAATATCTTCAAAATGAGAGATTATGTCCTATGAAGCTAGTAAATTGACCAACATCAAGACTTCGAGACAACAGTAGGTATGCTTCGGCAGAAAGATTGTGCATATTCCTCTAAAGGATTCTCCTATAGTTGGCTTGCAATGAATCTGTGCACAAAAGGCTGGTATTAAAACACACAATGCAGTGGTGCCACCAATCACATGATGAGACTGAAAGATATAACAGTTTACCTCTGGTGAAACTACGCCATACAAGTGCATTGCCCTCACTGTGGTAACTCCAGAATATACTAGTGGAAGTCACTTGTGAGGTTTTCAGTAACATTTGAAGCCACCTCATGCCCTGGATTACCAAATCACAGGTTAAAATGCCCCAAAATATAGATTAAATCTGCTAGGAGTGAACCAGTATTAAGGATTTCAATTTTTCAAACTACACACATTTTGTTTTGGTTCCTTGTCTACAAAGACTGAAATACTGCTCTGCTACACCTCATAAAAGAGCAATGAAAGAGGCAATGTCAGGGTGAAGATCTGTTTATGAAGGGTAATATCAAGCCACAAAATGGAAGGCACACTGCCGTCTGCTTACAAATTTAGTTTTGCTAAAAATAAATTATCTATATTTACTTATGTAATATTTGTCTTTACTAAATACTTACTCTAAGAGAAAATAAGAGAGATGCATCTTCTCAATGGGGACAAAAAAAATAGAGTGCAGTTTAAACACATTTCTATAAACAGGCTAACGTTTGCAGGAAACCTTGGATGGAAAGAAGAATGCAAGACTTTATATTCCTTATAAAACTGAATTCTTGGTATTGGCATATGATCCGAGTCAAATGGAGTGTTGGAACTTAGTCCTGGTGCCCCACACATTATGGCTACTGAAAACTCTTTTTTTTAAATTTTAAATCTTTTTATTGTCAGCAAGTAAACATCATTACAAAATGGTAGAAATAATCTTCATAAATAGTGCATTGAAACATGTAAATAAACATTTCTAAAAGAAAACAGTATAATACCATACCAATCCAATTATTCCTCAATCCTCGTTTCTTCTTCCAGGGACCTTCCCTACAAATTATATATTAAGGGTTCGCACACTCAAATCAATTAACTTTAAATATCCAATGCCAAGGGCCACCATATAGTATCCAACTTTGTCAGAGAGCGAGTTCCTCTTACTCGAGCTAGAGATTTCTCCATCTCGTAAGTTCCCCTTACTATAACCCACCATTCACTTATGGTGGGGGATGCTGGAGATATCCAAGCCCTGGCTATAGTAAGTCGGGCAGCAACCAATAAGATTGTAATTAGCCACTGCAAACCTTGACTCCCTTCTTTATAGCCCAATATAATTTCCTTGACTGTAGGAGTGAAATCTACCCCTGTTCGTTGCATTATCACCTGAGCTATTTTCTGCCAGAACACTTCTAGCTCTGGGCAGGTAACAAACATATGTACTATACCTGCAGCGTACATCCCACATTTGGCGCATTTTTTCCTATCCCCTCCTTGAACCCTCGGAGCCCAGCTAGCCATCTTCTCAGGGGTATAATATAGCATACAAACTGTACGGAATTGCTGTAATCTTAAATTAACAGAATGAACTGATTCTTCTATAGTTCCTAATGCCAGCATGATATTTTTGGAAGTAATCTTTATCCCCAAAGTCTTAGTTCATCTTGCCGCCAACTTTTGACAACCCTTCTGTCTAAAATTACTAAAACATTGATACATTCTACTAATTTTTAATTTAGCTTTTTCCTCATACAAACAATCCCATACTTCTGAGTTGGACACTGTCATTAAGGCCAAATGTTTCACTAAATAATCTCTGATTTGAAAATACTTAAAATACATTTGATCAGGAAGATTGTAATGAAGTTGCAAGTTCTCAAATGCTCTAAAGCCATTACAGTCGTACAGTTCACCCAAGTGTTGGATCCCATAGCTAGCCCATCGCCTACTGACAGTGTCATGGAACACCTCCGGTAGCAAGGGGTTGCCCCATAGTGGGAGTTTTTCATGGAAAAATTACAAGTTAAACTTAACAGACATAGTTCGCCATATATTCACAGTATCTCTAATGGTCTTAAACCGTACCCTTTTGAAATAATTGGGGTCATTAGTTTTATATAAAAACATTCGAGATTCCGAACCTAGAACTAATTGTTGGAAAAAGTCTTGATCATCAGAATCCAACAGACTACGAATGCGACTCGCGAATGCGGCCCAAAAATACATTTTAAAGTCTGGGAACCCAAGTACCCCTTGTTGTACGGATGTTTCAATAAGTCTATAGGTCGTCGTGCTTTTTTATACCCCCAAATAAAACTACCTAAAACTCCTTCTAGTTTCCTAAAAAAAACATTAAAAACAAGGAGAGGGATTGAACAAAATAAATATAAAAACTTAGGAAGTATCTCCATTTTGATAATGTTACATCTCCCTACTATACCAATTGGAAGCTTCAATCGTTTAGTCGTGATTTCCAGTAAGGGCTCATAATTCAAAGTATGTATCCGCTCAATCTGCGCTGAGATACGGACCCCCAAGTATGTAGCAACCGAACACACTCCTGCCATATTCCTGGCAGGTCGAAAGTTAAGGATCACTTGCGTCTTTTGGACATTTAGCTTATAGCCGGACAGAAGACCAAATCTACTCGCCTCCTCTTCAATATAGCGGATTGCTGTCTCTGGGTCAGTGGTAAAGACCGATATATCATCCGCATAAGCAGTTACCTTTAAACGGCTTTCCCCTGATATCAATGGGCTGATTTGTGTATTAGAGTTTAAAGCGCGGATAAATGGCTCAATATATAGAGCAAACAACAGGGGGGGGGGGGGAAGGACACCCCTGTCTAGTACCGCTAAATATCGGGAAAGGTAAAGATTGTAAGCCTAGATAGAGCAGTCTTGCCTGAGGTTTATTATATAGAACTCGTACCCATTGGCAAAATTTCCCTCTGAACCCAAAAGCTATAAGTATGGCCCATAGGAACCTCCAGACCACTCTATCGAAAGCCTTTTCGGCGTCTAAAAGTACCATACCTAAGTTCTTTGCCGATTTCCTGGCTAAATCAAAGGCTCCGATTGCAGTGTTAATATGGGCAGTAGTATCCCTTCCCTGTATAAAGCCATGTTGTTGCATGGATACGAGTCCAGACATTAATGGGGCGAGGCGAATAGCCAGGATTTTAGCAAACACTTTTGCGTCTGAATTAATGAGTGAAATCGGTCGATAAGCACCTCGTTCCTCTGGAGGTTTATCCTACTTTAATAAGAAGAAAATATTTGTCATATTCCAGGTCTCTGGTATCTTACCATAGGAGCCAATGTGTTGTATAACTGCCCACAAAGGCAAGACTGTAAGACTTTTAAAAATGTTATAGAACTCTGCCGGTATAGAATCCTCCCCCGCAGCTTTCCCAGAAGGAAGAGAGGATATTGCTGCGAATATTTCATCATGCGAGATCTCTTTCTCCAAAGAGGCCGAGTCTTCCTCGCTTAGGGTGAGTAGCCTACTCTCACGCAAATATTGCTGTATGTCATCTTCCTCTGCTACAGTAGGTTGTGCATATAATTTTTGATAAAACCCGGAGAATTGATCCAATATTGCTTGTGATGCATATAAATTTCCGTTTGTCCCTTTAATAGACTTTATTCTAGTTTTAGCCCTACTTTCCGCTATTTGATGAGCCAGAACTTTCCCAATTTTCTTCCCATATTCATATTGTGAGAACTTCATCTTATTGTAACTCACAGCAACTTTCTCCCTTAATGAACGGCTCATGCCTATTCTTGCATTTACCAATGAACTTTATAATTGATCTTGATCGCTGTCCCCCTGTTGAACCGCTTCTGCATGTTGTACCTCAGCCGCTAATAAATTTTGAATGGCTGTTCTATTTAAGGTTTCCCGCTCCTTATTCTGCTGCCAGATATACGGTTGGGTAACCCCTCTTATAAATGCCTTCATAGCATCCCAGACCACCAAGGGAGAAGCTGTCCCGGTATTATCTATTAAAAAATCTCCTAGCTGTTTATGAATAGTTGCCACATATTTGCTATCTGTAAGTAAATAGCGTGGAAATGAAAAAGACCTGACTGTCTTTTGAACCATTTCGACCTTAAAAGATAACAAAATAGGATTGTGGTCAGAGGTGATTCTAGGGCACACTTCAATGTCTACAGAGTCCATGATTTTATCCGAAACCCATGCCATGTCGATTCTGGAGTATTGCTTGTGCAAGGCAGAATAATATGTATAACCGGGGGTAGTTGGGTAGAGTTGCCGCCAAGTATCCCGTAAGCCATGTATCCGCCCTATTTCTAATATTGCAGATCTAACTTTCCCCATTCTTGTGGTGGCTGCTCTGTTCATTGAGTCAACAGAGTAGTCCATGACGCAGTTAAAGTCCCCCAGCCAATCCAACAGTTCTATATTTAAGAAATCAAAAATAGTGGGATCATCAACATTAGGGCCATATACTATACAGAAAATATATTTCCTTCCCTTTATCTCCATCTGTGCTACTGCCCATCTCCCCCGTTGATCCGCTAAGGTCTTAATGATTCTATACTCAAGCTTCTTGTCCACCAAAATAGCTGTACCCCTAATAGAAGCAGCCTGGGTTGTACATACAATTGTCTGATACCCCAAGTGTTTGAGGAGGCCGTGGTCCTTATAAGCTAAATGTGTCTCTGTGAGTAACACGATCTGGGGTCTGTACATTTTCAATTCTTCCCTAACAAGTTGTCTTTTAGTTCCATTATTCAGCCCTGCGACGTTCCAAACCACACATCTAATCTGTAACATAGTAGGTATAATACATGCCTCCAAAGTTTGTACATATCAACGTTTTTCTCTTGCTATATCTATTCTCACTACGTAATTTACTGCGTTCTTTGCTCATCTGATATCTCCCTTTCCCCATGTTTCAATACACTCCTGCTGACATTTTTTTTTAACCACTCCCTCTCCCTCCCTCCCCCCTCCAGAGCCCCACCCTGCCCTCCCTTCACCACCCTGTATCGTACAGGAGGAATCAACCCCTTCATACGCTGCCGATGAATAGGCAGCTGCGGGGCTGCAGTGCCCCACAGTTAGCCCCCACACACCACCACACATCCATAACCCTATGGATTAAATAACTGAGAAAAATAAAGGAAGAAATGGGAAAGTGGAAAAAGTAAACCAAGAGACATAATGAAACATTCAAAAAGCAATTAACATCAATTTGCTCCAAGTCTGTAGATAGCTCCATGTTTTTAAGAGTCCACTCTTTGTAACTGCTGCCTCTACTTGCCATTTGCGTAATGCCTGCTTGGCTTCCTGCTCAGAGAAGAAAAAGTAAGATTGCTCTCCTTTGATGACTTTTAAACGTGCAGGCTCTTGTAAAAAAAACTGTGCACCTTCAGCTTTCAGCGGGTCAATGAGCTGCCTTAGTTTCCAGCGTCTATCCATAGTAGCTCTACATAAATCAGATCTCACGAAAATAGAAAAAGAATCCACACTAACAGGAGAGCTAGGGCGGGCTTTCAAAGAAATAGCTTGTCTCAGTAAGAAGTTACCAAAAAAAATCAGCAGTGGTCGAGGGTATCAAGACCCCTGCTTATACCCCCCCAGTGGTAATCTATGCACGCGTTGCAGCTGGCTGTCCCAATCTGCAAGATCCGGGAAAGCCTTTTGAAATAACTGAACTACAAACGCGTGGGGTCTGAACCCTCTTCACCCTCCAGTATCCCAAATAGTCTTAGATTATTACCGATTTGCCGATTCTCCATGTCTTCTATCTTTGACTGTAGGGCACTTATGTGGACGTCATGCGATTGCACTGAACTAGCTGTTGAATTAGCTACTTCCTCTGTTTCTGCCACCCTTTGTTGCAATTCCGATATATCGTTTGTTATTATCCCCATCTTAACTATCACATCGCTAAGTGTTTGCTGGATACTAGCATTATCCGGTCTGGCCTGTGCATAATGCTCTTGTGCTTCCAGCCTTTGACCCTGTAGGGCCTGCAAAATTAGAGAAAGCACTGATTCATTGCTGTCCTTTGTGTCTAACAGATTTTGTTTTTCAGGCGCCTCTTTGTTCCCCTAAATAGAAACATCTGCAACTAATGAACTTTGTACTCCAGGGCTAGGTGTCTGGGCAGCAGGAATAATAGTTTCTGGGCTAGTCGCAGCTATATAGCTTATACCGGTATTACCTGTCAATCCTGCGCCTGAAAGCAGCGATATTATTGACTTGACTTTCCCCCTTCGCTTGGACCCACTTCCGGAGGGGGCTACCCTCTGAGCTGGTTTTGCTGCACCCCATACTGACATTGTGTACCAGAGATTTCCGGGGTTCTCTTTAAAGTCTTTGTTGTTTTAGAACTTCCTTTCTTTTTTGCTGAGGATGAGTTCAGCAATTTCTTGGTCTGGGTCTGGATCTGGGGCTCGTCTGCATGTTTATTAACTGCGGCTGGCGAGATCTGCATAGGTTGTTTCTGCATGGCCGTTGTATCATTATTAACCCACTGAGTGACCTGTCTCCCCTCAGGTGATTCTACCCTACTCGGGGACATCCGCGCTGCGACGTCGGCGCTGGGAGTATATGTACATTTGTTCAGATCCCAAACATATTCATCTGATTCACTAGCTGCTGAGCTCATCCCTTCCGGATTATTAACTGTCTCTGTTAACGTATCCCTGACAGTTAGCTTCATTGTATCTGCTACACTGTTTCCATTCTCAATGGTTAAATCCGGAGAGTTCAATGTATCCTCTACCTGTTGCAGCTTGTGATCATTGTTTATATCTCCTTGACAAGCCGAGCTTTGTTCATATCCGCCTAGCTCCACATTCTGGGGCACCTTCTGACTCTCCCCTGCGCTCGTTTGAGCAGATGGAATCGCCTCCAAAAGCGCGTCTGCTATTATGCTCCCCGCAGATTGCTCCGATAATCTACCAGCTGATATTAAATCTGAAGCCTTGCCCGAATGTAAAAGCTTGAGCATGGGCTTACCCACTTTCGAGGTCCCTCGTAGATTAGCCGCTCCCTGAGCTGTCGTAGATATTTCCTCCATACCGGTACCCATACCAGCCGCAGAGCCTCCGCCTCCTGTATTTACCGGTGCTCGAGTTGTTCGCGCTCCTCTCAACGCCGTCTTCGGTGCGGCCATTTCTCCACTCAGTGAAAGCAGCACCACTACGGGTAGTCCAGAACAGCCGCTGGTCGATCCACGGACCCTAGCCAACCAGCAGGCAGCCCGGGAAATGTGCAGCAGCCGTTGGACTCTAGTCACGAGTGCCGTAGACATTCGTCCTCCAGGAGCATACGTTTAAAATTCTCGTTTCACTTTTTATTCTTTTCGCCGTTTTCACTGCATTTCATTTGATTTCTCTGTCCTCCGTGTGCTCAAAGTCACCGCTAGTATCCACTCCTCCAATCTCCCATTGTCTGGTGTGCGGAAGCCTCCTGTGTGCCTGCTCTCCGCTACGGCGTTAATCCGCCAACTTCCTCCAGCCCAGGATGCTGAAAACTCTCATGGTCGTTTAATAACATTGTAGAGGGTAACAGAACCAAAAGATTAATTTGCTTCTGTGAACAGGCATTTTGGACAGACTAGGATAATTCAGGGTACACTCATCAGAATTCTCTGAAAATCTGTATTTTCTTACAGAGGATCTCTCCAGGTCTTTGCAACCTACCGTCTTCATCTGTTTGAAGATGTACCAATAGTTGCCAGTGTGGGCAGACCAAATGACTAGAGGGACAGTGTCATGAATCTGAATCTTCCTCGAAGAATCCACATGTTTAAATTCCCTTGCCTACATGCGGTTTGTTATACAATTCAACAGGTTTTACGGTTGCCCAAGGAAAGATCAACCTGGGCATATAATACATGCATTGATCATAGTAATTATTTCCTGCCATTTTCTTGGGACAGGGTAAATGCCTAAAAGCAGATTTTATGCGTGAAAGAAAAAAAAACACATAGAAAATAAAAGATTAGACTGGATTCTGAAAACTTTTGTAAAAATAAGGCAAGTTAAAAATAAACATTTAATTGCACGGGGGCAAATGAGAAAATGTGATAGACACAATAATACATATCCAAAATAAGCCACATTCAGTTAGAAAATGTAGTTTGGTTTTTCCCAGTGGTCAGGGTAAGTGTCCATCGCATCGTGAGTCTTTCAGGACAAGAGTCCTGAGCCATCACTGGAAAGGCTGAAAATTGCATTGCTTCTGTGGAAGCCTTCATCTGCTGAAATCTAAATATATTTAAAATGGCCAGAGAAACACATTTGCTCTGGGCTAAACAAAAAGATGTGTGAACCTGTACTGGACACAATAGGGCAAAACCGACTCTTTCAAAAGAAAGGTCTATGTATCGCAAAACAGATTAAAGAATTGCACCTGTAATCCACTGAGAGGTCAAGGGAACCATTCTTATTGGGAGACGTGTTGTAGGAAATGTGTAGCTCTCTGCAGACTCCAGAACTTTCTATCACCGAAAGGTGAGGAAAATGGGCGTTTTAGTCAAAGTTGGAGGTTTTCAAAGGCTTCTGGGCAAAATTAGCTGGTGAGAGTCACACCACTGGAATCCCCTGTTTAAAATTTTTTTGCAGGTTTGCGAGGTTCCCCTAGTTGCCAGCTGAGCAAGGGCCCTAAATCCACAGCTACCCATATTAAACTAAATGTCTCAGTTTTCAGTGAGAAAAATAATTGAGGAGTCCATGTAACGTTTTTGCTATTTCCAAATCGTAGGCGTTAGGGACACCCACAAATAATGGGTTCCATTGTTATGTGGAGACCCATGGGAACGCTGGTTAGTTGTCAATTTGTGGACCTCAACAGATTCCAGAAATTTCTATCACAAAATGTAAATAAATGAGTGATTTTAGACATTTATGCACTTTCAAGTTTTGCAGGGCATAATAGGAAGGTGAGCGGAATCAATGCAAGTTACACCACCCTGGCCACCACCTTGTGTTTAGTTTGCAAAAAAAAAAAAAAAAGGGGGAGGAGTTCTGACTAAGGGCCAGATTTACATTTTGGTGGACGGAGAATTCTCCATCGGCCTGGCAGAGAACTTAGCGTCTGCCAGGCCAAGACTACTCTGCCCGCCAAATTTAGAGATGGCCACCAAACTGGCTGTCATTTTAAAAGCATTGGCAAGAACCGCAGTCAAGGCAATTTCAGTCAATGCTTTTTCAAGTTTGTCACACGGCTTCATCAACATAATGGAGCTGTCAGGGCGTGGCCAAGCCAGCGACCAAGATGGCCGCACGGCATTGAAGCTCCGGTGCCCAGTGCCTACCACTCAACAAAAACTACACGATCCTACTACCCACGACACTAGAAATGTCCCCCAACAGACACTCAACACTGTGGTGACATTGCTGAGAGCGGCGGGTCCCGGCTCCGTGCCATCGAGCCGACGCGGGACCCCGCCGGAGTGTGGGGTGGCCCAGCCTGCCTCGAAGGCCCCGCGACGACAGGAGTCGCAGGCGAGCCTGAGGCCAGAACTGCGGTGCTCCGCTGGGCCCCCGGTCTGCTCCGGACTGCCCTTGGCGGGGAGCACTGTAGCCTGGATACCGGAGGTGGAGCGGGAGCAAGCCGCGACAGCTGGCAACTGGGACCCGGGTGAGTGACGTAGGCCGCGGCGGGGCCTTGTAACACACGCAGCCCAGCGGGCCTGTTCCCGATCCGCTGTCCTCCCCGGGCCCAGCACCACCTCCCAAGACATCGGCACTGACCCCATCCACTCTTCTGTGACGCCGCATGTGAGCCCCCTTCCTCCAGTGGGGAGTCCAGGCAAACGTGAGGAGAGGCCCTGCACTAATCACACGCACCAACACGACAGGGACTGTTGGCCCGGTGGCGAGCCCAGGGCAAGGACCCGACTCATCCTGCAAAGCATTCAACTTCCTGTGAGCTTCTCTTGGCCGAGGGGCGAAGCACGAGGTTCCCTCCCCCCCTCCTCTTCACACTGGGGGCCGGTCGCACCACCATTGGGCGGGGGAGACGGGGAGAGTGAAAACACTGCTTGGGCCACTGCGCTGACACCCCACTGGGCCCCACCTATTTTTGGCACCTGCACACTTGACTCCACGACTTAGCCGCACTCAGCCTTCTTATGCAGGGCAAAACCTACTGGGCCCCATAGTCAAAGCGCGGGCTATCGGGATCCCCTACCCCTGCTGGTTTCCTGGGCCCAACTCCCTCTTGTGCCCAGAGCGGGGACGCCCTGGAACCCTCCATTCTTCCTGGGACTGGACTCCTCTCTCTTGGGGTGCACCGGACTAGGTGCTCCCGGTGAGGCGCCCCCTCTTATTTTTTTCTTCACTGCAGCGTTCCCGATATACCTACCACAACTTACCTGGCTGCCACCATCTTTCCAATCGACATAATGGGTTGAGGCGATCCGAAACAGCGTAAGCTGACCTTTGACAAGCCTGGCACATCAGAACGCTCTGGTCAGCACCTCGATACAAAGGGCGGGGAGGAGCCGGATGCACAGCCCCCTGCCCTGGAGGGCACGGCGGCTGTCATGGAAGAGCTGCGTGCAGGGTTCTGCGCTATTGACTCCAGATTCGACTCCCTCACCTCACGACTTGACAGAATGGGAGAATGCCTTGATAGGCATAACACCCGGCTCGATGAGGCAGAAGAGCGCATCTCCACCAATGAAGACCAGGCCAAAGACACCCTGCGTCGGCTGGAAAAAAAGCGGCGATTGCTGAAGGTCGTAGCAATAAAGAATGTAGATTTAGAGAACAGGTCACAGAAAAACAATATTCGTATTCTGGGCCTAGCGGAGTCTACAAATATTGGGCCTCAAATACGCCATGCTCTACTCTGCACGGTTGCGGGTAATCATAGGCGATAAACCACGTTTATCATAGGCGATAAACCACGTTTTTTTGACGCTCCAGCCGATGCTCTGACCTTCTGTAAGCTGCAAAAGGATAACAACCGCAGAGGTCCTCCTCACTCCTCTGGACACTCGTCCCCGGATCAGGAGCTGGCGGCAAGCGCTGAACTCTTCCCCTCGTGTGATGGGTGCTCTATTCTTCCCACCTTGCCGCCTCCTTCTCCGCCGTGATGACATGTACTCTCTGTATGTTGTTTGACATTAACTGGGGATCTACCTCCCCTACTACAGTGAGCTGCGCAACAACGGCAACCCACTTGGAACTAAGCGACGGCTGCGATGTTTCCAAATATTATAAAAGTTTTCGTATCCCTCTTCTACAAGTTGTATAGTATGCAGAATGGGCATTGGGCATCCAAGGCATTGCCCTCCCCCTACGGATGACTCCGAACGGTTTGATTTTGGGACACTCCTTTTTTTGATGGGGTATTGGGTTTTCACCAGGCCCTTGTGCCCTGGTGGGGGTGGGGGGGGTTTCTTTGTGTTTTTGCTCCCTTTTATTCTTCTCTTTTGTTCTTCTCTGGGTCCTCGCTCCCTCCTCCCTATGTTTCCCCCCTCCTCCACATGTAGTACACTCTATAAATCGCACCATATATGCACATACACACACACCTCTCCCTATGGCACTGACTCCCAGCGCAAGTGTTGAGGCGAAACTGCTTACCTGGCGACTCAACAACCCCAGGAAATGTAAGCATGTACTAGCCTACATTCGTAGACACAACGTTAAGATAGCATTTCTACACACCTACCCCCACAAACCTCTCCACCATTTGCTTCCTCATGGGGCCCCCACCGATTTTTCTCTGGCTACAGCACTTACTCCTGTGGAGTATGTATCCTCATTCACCGTAGCCTCCCGTTCACCCACCAGCTCACTATCGCCGACAAACACGGGCGATACCTTTTGGTGGCCGGATCACTGCTGGGCAAAACAACCCTATTCCTTAACGTCTACGCTCCTAACATAGATGACCCCACTTTTTTTCTGACCTTCATGCCCTGCTAGACGGGTATGAATATGACACGCAACTTCCTGGGGGAGGGGGGATCTGAATCTATGGCTTGACCCTAGCCGTGACTCCTCCAGCTCGGGGCAGAACACAAAGCTTCAAGCTCATCGAGCATTCCAAGATCTTTTGCACTCTCTGGCCCTATGCGACATATGGTGATCACATCACCCTGATGCACCTGGCTACACATTTCACTCAGCACCACACTCGACTTGGACACGGATAGACTATTGGTTCACTAACACACTAGGCTGCCAATGGATCAGCAACATAGAAACGCTACCCCATACCTTTTCAGACCACGCACCTGTGCTTCTCCACCCAACAATCCCATACACTACCGGGTGGGAACGCAGATGGACCTTCCCGGCCACAGCTTTGTTAGATGCTCTTTTCAAATCCGAGCTACACGATGCAATTCGCGAATATTTCACACTAAACTCTGGCTCTGTGACACAATAGGCAGTGTTATGGGACGCCTTCAAGGCCTACATTCGCGGCGTTTGCATATCCAAACAAGCCGGGGTTCTACGCTCAATACACGATAGTCTTGCCCGACTTGAAACAGAACTGGCACACTTGGACAACTTACCCACCTCACCTGATATTTCTAACAAATCAAAGCTCTTACACTTGAATTTAACAAGCATGCTGACAGAGAGGCCACATTACAGGGCAAGTATCATACGGCACGTAGATACGGCGAGGGAGAGCGCCCTGGCAGGACTCTTTCACGCCTGGTACGACCCCACCGGGGAGCCAGACATCACCTCGCTGCGAAGGCCCGACGACTATCGCCACAGACAATACGGACATATTGGCAGAGCTAGTCTCATACTATCGATCCCTATACACAACCAAACTCCCCACTGACTTTACACATCACCTCGCCTACTTGGAAGAGGTAGCGATGGTATGGCTGACCACGGGACAGGCGCAATTCCTCAGTGAACCCTTCACCGCGGAAGAGATTGGCCAAGCCATAGACGCTCTTGACTGATCGAAGGCCCCCAGCCTTGATGGATTGTCTGGGGCCTTTTACGAAACATTCAAACAAACGCTAACACCACATCAGCTTGAGGTCTATGCTGAATCACTTGCTAATGGCGCCCTCCCCCCTTCAATGAGGGAAGCAGCAATCTTCCTCCTGCTGAAACCTGGCAAAGACCCCACTACTTGCAACTCTTACCGCCCCCTCTCCTTAATAAACTTCGACAACAAAATACTTGCTAAGATGTTAGCCAACAGGCTGTCACTGCTATTAGACTAAATTCTTTCACCAGTACAATCTGGTTTCATATCGCATAGATCGACCGCCCTGAATCTACTGTTTGTTCAGTAATAAATAGGATATCACCGACCACCCCAGCAGCAGTGGCTCTTCTCGACGTAGAGAAGGCCTTCAACTCCCTAGAGTGGCCTTTTCTCTTTGCCACACTATGTAAGCTTGGCATGCCAGCAAACTTCATCGCATTAATTACACTCCTATACTCTTCCCCCACAGCCAGGCTCTGAGTGAACAGTTCTCTTTCATCCCCCTTTAAGGTCTCCTGCGACACACATCAGGGCTGCCCTCTTTCTCCCCTGCTCTTTATAGTAGCAATGGATCCACTAGTCAGGCACCTACAAGAAAAACATATGCACTGCGGTCTCCGATCCCGCCCAGGATCGCTGCTTTTATCCATGTACACAGATGACATACTGCTCTTCATCAGAGACCCCAGCATAAACTTGCAACCTCTCATAGCCGAGATCGGCCGCTTCGGAGACATGTCCGACTTGCGTGTTAACTGGGACAAATCAGAGCTCTTTCCACTCACAGACTCGACTAACCCGGCATGTGGCAATCTCCCTCTCCGATGGGCGGCGGACACCACCAAATACCTGGGAATCACCCTACACAGAAACAAAGAACACATTATCAGTCTTAACTATGGACCAGCCATTGAATTGCTTACTTTGCAGGTAGAACGCTGGATCCAGCTACCACTGTCTATGGCCGGCCGCATCGCCCTTATTAAAATGAACGTCCTTCCTCGATTCCTATATTTATTCGTCAGCATACCAATCCCATTAACAAAGACATTCTTTTCGCAGCTCTGTGGCCTGTGGATCCCCCTGGTTTGGGCGGGACGGAGGCTGGGGATAGCTTGGGACACTCTCACCCTACCTTATGAGCGGGGAGGATTTGCCGTCCCTGATCTACATCTATATTACCTGGTCGCACAGGCCCAGTTCGCTTACCACTGGTTCCATCCTGACGTTCGCATACCATACGCCAAGCCTGAGCGAGACCTGTCCGAACCCACTCCCCTAGGAGCAATATTTCCATCAGGCATACGAATAGACCCAAAAGATATACAGCCTTTATTTACCACTTGTTGGGCCTGGCGCAGGCTCAGCCTGCTCCTGGGCTCAGGATCTTTATACTCTCCCAACCTCCCATTATCGCAGAATCCGCTTATACCACCCACAGTTGAGAAAGTTGTACAGCGCACACTTAGTAAGCTACAACTACACACCATCAGATCCCTATTTCATGATGGCCACGCGATAACCATGGCTGACTTGATTGCGCGGGCTGAGATGTCCTACATGGACAAATTTATAGCAACCAGATTACTCGGTGCCCTCCGCACGGCAATTCCCTCCTTTACCCTTTCCCCGGAGGAGTTCACGCCTCTCACACTCCTAATAGCCGACCAGGACTGCTCACATCTGGTCACCAAGCTATATCAAGCATGTATGGCGTTCAAACAAGTGAAAGACAGAGGGGCACAGCGCTGTTGGGAGGAGGACCTTGCCCATTCTCTATCTGACAAAGATTGGACCTGTAGCCAGGAACAAATTCAGAGGGTGTCCCTTAACCACAGAAATAAGCTTCATTTTAAATTCATTCACCGAATATACGTCACACCGGTAGAGCTGGCCAAATACGACCCCTACAAATCACGCCAATGCCCCAAATGCCAATTCCCCAGCGCTGACTTTGCACACATGACCTAGACCTGCACACTCATATCTACATACTGGAGCACAATATTTCAGGTGCTTTCCGATATAATCTCGATGCCGCTCGCTCCCTCCCCCAAACTGGCTTTACTAGGAATAGTCCGCGCTATCCCGCTCAGCTACTGCAGATTCAGAGCTATAGCACTACTGCTAGCAAAAAGGGAAATCGCATTACACTGGGGCACCAGACAATGCCCCAGGAAGGAGGCTTGGCTTCGCAGTATGACATACTGCGATATGCAGACTGAGATATACTCCTCACTCCAACCCCCTACCTCACGACCCAAGGATATCTGGCATTTATATCGCCTCTACCTACGCCCATTGCAACAGGCCCCCCTGCCCCCATCCCCTTCACTTTCAAACGATCACGATAGATCACCCACAAGTTCGCCACATCCGCACTCAGAACTGCCCCAATAGGGATATATGCCTGCCTCGCATTTGCCATATTTCTAACTGCCTGCACAACCTCCTCCCCTCCAAAACAGCTTCGGCTTTTTAGGCCTTTATACCGGTCTATCTAGAGAATCCATGCGGCCAGCCCCTCCCCCCCCTCTTTTCTATTATTCTATCTACTATTTGAACACACCAAGTTCCCATTATGTAAATTATCTTCTTGGCGGGACCACCTATTGCCGAAACGGACTAACATCCTCCTGTGCTTTTTGCATCCTGGATATCTTTGCTTGATTCACTATTGAAAACACCGTTTCTTTGTTTTTATAAGCAAGATAAATGTTTCCCTTGGCATGGATACCTCATCTCTCCCCCCCTTCGAAGACAATATCATTGTAACCTCTCCCTCCCCATTCCTTACTGTTCCTTTTCCTGATTGTCTGTGCGCACTTAACTATAAAAATCAATTAAAAAAACAAAAACCTTCATAACGGAGCTGTCCGTCAAACTTTTTTTTTTTAAATTCTTTTTATTTGCATGTAAATCAAAAAGAAAACCAGGTGATATTAGGTACAAACATGATGACAAAATACCGTGGCACTTTGCAATACATATCTATGAAAATTATCGCACTTTCCTGCCCGTCCCCAGCAGCTCTCAAATTTACAAGGGTGCCTAGCCCCTCTCAAACTTTTTGTTTTATTTTTTAATTTTCAAAAACAAAATATTTAAAATTTAATTTTTTTGGGGAAAATAATAATGTAAAAATATATATGCCCCCAACCCCTTGCCTTTGGCGTTATCTCCTGTGGCAAGGGGGGATGGGGGCATTAAACAGTTTTAACTACTCCTTGTTGTCAGGGTTTTCATGGCGGTGGCGGGCAGTGAAAACTAATCCGTAAGTCAGTCCATCTAAATTAGGTGGGTGGACAGAGGTCACCTTCGACAGCCCTGTCTGTTGGCCGACGAAGGGGTGCCAGACATGGAGTAGTATCCGCCATGAATGTGCCAATAGTGCACCCACATATAAATTGGACAGTCGGACGATTATCTTGGCAGTAAGGTTAGACCGTTGCAACAGAGTATTCTTACCGTGACAGATATAAATCCTAAGTCCTTATGTTTTCGAAGTTAATCCACCACTTACACTGGTTGGTTTTGTCACCTCCAGAAATGTTAGCTTCAAAGAACAAGTAATAATTGTGGTGCTGGCTCTCACTAGGTAATTCTACCCAGAAGGTTTTGCAAAACCTCAAATGCTGGCTAAAAATACACATTTTCCTCACATTTCTGTGACAAAGTTCTGAAATCTGTGGGGAGCCACAAATTTTCTACCACCCTGAGTTCCCACCCATCTCTTGATAATACCGGTGCACTACTTGTGTGGGTGGACCAAGAGCCTGCCAGACAAAACGCACTAAAGCGACGCATGGAGAGATCAGAGAAAAGGGTAGCTGCGGTATTTTGGGCCGTGCTCAGCCACCACCCATTGAAAAGTAAACACCCAGGGGATTCCAGGGTGGTGCTCCTTGGGTAGATCGCACAAGGTCGTCACACATTTTTCTTACATTTCTGTAATGGAAATGAGTGTTTTAGTCATAACATAACGTATATTTGTAAAGCGCACGTTCACCCAAGGGTATCTTGGCGCTGAATAACGGATGTTTATTGTTACCCAACTCAATGGTACTCATTTTAAATCGACCTCAGAAGGATGATTGGCTGAGTGAGCCCACCGGAATTTGAACCTGTGGTTGAGGATGCAAAGGTTTCTGGGTAAAATTACCTGGTGAGAGCCACACAAGACAGCACACCCTGGATCCCCTAGGTGTCTAGTATTCAAAAAAGTGTAGGTGTGCTAGGTTTCCCTAGGTGCCGATTATGCTTGGGCCCAAAATCCACAGCTATCCACATTGCAAAAAAGGAGTCCGTTTTCAGTGCAAAAATGTGGTGTGTCCATGTTGCGCTTGGGGCCCTTTCCCGTCGCACACACTAGGCCTACCCACACAAGTGAGGTACCACTGTTATCGGAAGACATGTGGGAACACAGGATAGTAGAACGTTTGTTATTACCAAATGGATTTTGCTGCATTTGTGCCTTCCAAATGCAAGCCAGTGTGTAAGAAAGAAGACAGAGCTGCTCTAGCTGACCCCTAAAAACAGTCACTGTAAGCCCAGACAAACTCCCAAACCAGTTTGGCATACTTTAACCCCTTCGATGCTCATGACGGAGCGGTTCCGTCATGAGCATCGGTTGGGCTGTGCTTATGACGGAACCGCTCCGTTATGAGCACAGCCCCTGGGGGAAGCGCTGGCGCTCCACCCCTGGGGCATCGATCTTGCCCCCACAGAGGGGGATGGCAGCGGAAGAGTTTCCGCTGCCACCCCCGCCCCCCCCACGCTTCCCCATGACGCCAGCGCGCACAGCGCGCGCCGACGTCATCAGGAAGCGCTGGACGCGCTGGAAATCATTTCTTTCCAGCGCGTCCAGAGGGGGGTGAGTGTTTGTTGGTGCGGTGGGGTGGGGGCCCCAAATCTTGATGCCTTGAGGCATCGGGGAGAGGAAACTATGTTTCCTCTCCCTGATGTCTCAATGCAGGGCATTTCTGGTGCACGATCGCGCACAGCGTCGCGATCGTGCACCAGGAATGTCCCACTAGACACCAGGGATTTGTTTTTGTCGGTTAGGGAAGCGACCCCTTGGGCAAGGGTCGCTTCCTAAGAGGGCACATAATTAAAAGACTTTTCTGCCCCCTGGGGACAGATCGGCCGATTTTTGGCCGTTTGTGGACCCAGGGGGACAGAAAAGCCCACTAGAGCCAGGGATTTTTTTAAATTAAATTGGAAGCGACCCCTTGGGCAAGGGTCGCTTCCTGGGAGCCAAATTATTTTAAAGTATATTCTGCCCCCTCTGGGGGCAGATCGGTTTTTTTAGTTGGCCTTTCTGCCCCCAGGGGGGGCAGAAAACCCCACTAGACACCAGGGATTTTGTATAAATGTAAATGGAAGCGACCCCTTGGGCAAGGGTCGCTTCCTGGGGGGCCAAATCATTTTAAAGTATATTCTGCCTAAGGGGGCACATAATTTAAAGACTTTTCTGCCCCCCCTGGGGACAGATCGGCCGATTTTTGGCCGTTTGTGGACCCAGGGGGGGCAGAAAAGCCCACTAGAGCCAGGGATTTTTTTTTAATTAAATTGGAAGCGACCTCTTGGGCAAGGGTCGCTTCCTGGGGGGCCAAATTATTTTAAAGTATATTCTGCCCCCTCTGGGGGAAGATCGTTTTTTTTATTTGGCCTTTCTGACCCCAGGGGGGGCTGAAACCCCCACTAGACACCAGGGATTTTGTGTAAATGTAAATGGAAGCGACCCCTTGGGCAAGGGTCGCTTCCAGGGGCTAAATTATTTTAAAAAGTATATTCTGCCCCCCCTGGGGACAGATAGCCTGATTTTTTTGGCGTTTCTGGACCCAGGGGGGGCAGAAAAGCCCACTAGAGGCAGGGAATTTGTTTTTTTTTAAATTGGAAGCGACCCCTTGGCCAAGGGTTGCTTTCAGGGGCCATTTATAAAAAAAAATTATATTCTACCCCCCTGGGGGCAGATCGGTTTGTATATTTGGCCAGGGGGGGGCAAAAAACCCCATTAGACACCAGGGAGAGTTTTAAATTTTAAATGGAAGCGACCCCTTGGCCAAGGGTCGCTTCCTTATGGGCCTAAATAATTTTTAAGACTTTTCTGCCCCCTGGGGACAGATCACCTGCATTTTATGGCATTTCTGGCCCGGGGGTGGGGGGTAGAATAGCCCACTAGAGCCAGGTATCTAAAAATAAATAAATTGGCCGCTTCCAGGGGACATATATTTTTTATGTGTTTTTGGCTTTTCTGCCCCCATTTGGGTAGTGACATAGCGTGTTATAATGTTGTTTTATTTCTTGTGAATTGCAATTGTAATGCTTTATTTCTCCTTTTTTGTTAGGTCAAGGCTTTTGCTCTTTAGACTGTTCCAGGTTGCGGTTTCGTTACTGTTTGCGTAGTTGCATGTGTTTGGTAAGAGACTTTTTTTGTACAATGTAAATGAGTTTTATTTCTTTGCATGAATGTGTTTTTTGCGAATGGTGTAATAATAGCAGTATGTTTGGCTTCTGTTTTTGAGTGTCAAAAACTTTTTGCATTTGTGCTCGATGTGTATTTTGTTGTATTGTGAGTAATTGGTTTTGTTTTTTTCTTTCTAGTGGGATATCGTTGGTTTTTGCTGTGTCTCTGCAGAGTAGGTGCTGGTGAGTGTAGCTGTCTCTTGTAAGTGAATCGTATAGTTTTTGAGTATATAGATCTTTGTGATAAAGGCACACATTTTTTTACTTACTTGCTTTGCACAGTGTTGGTTGTTGTTGACTTGTTTGTGCAGTCTCCTTTCTTAGTAAGGATAATGGCTAGCCGCAGGATTACTGCTCAGCAGGTTGTTGGTATGCTTTTTGAGTCTTCCTCTGACCATGGTTCAGAGACTGACTCTGCATCTGAGGCAGAGGAGGCAGGGGACGATTCAGGCAGTGAGTTTTCTCTCCACATGGAATCATCGGATGATGAAGCTACTCTCAGTGCGGATGAAGCTACTCTTAGTGCAGATGAAGTGCCTGTGTTAGAGGAGGACATTGATGTGCCGATAGTGCGGCAAGAGGCATCTGGGCTGCAGCCTGGGGCTGCAAGGCTTCATGTTGGTGTAGTGCGGCAAGAGGCATCTGGGCTGCAGCCTGGGGCTGCAAGGCTTCCCGTTGGTGTAGTGCGGCAAGAGGCATCTGGGCTGCAGCCTGGGGCTGCAAGGCTTCCTGTTGGTGTAGTGCGGCAAGAGGCATCTGGGCTGCAGGCTGGGGCTGCAAGGCTTCCCGTTGGTGTAGTGCGGCAAGAGGCATCTGGGCTGCAGCCTGGGGCTGCAAGGCTTCCCGTTGAAAGTGCTGACCTCTGGGTTGCCCCAGGCATGGTGCAGCCGGCATTGCCAGACTTTACTGGTGTTCCAGGGTGTAGAGTGAATACTGAAAACTGTTTGCCGATACATTTTTTTCAGTTGTTTATGGACGATGTGTTTTTGGCAGAGATTGTTGAGCAGACTAATTTGTATGCCGAACAGTTTTTGAGGGACAACAGTGCCAGCCTTAAGCCCCACTCTAGAGCTACCCGGTGGACTCCCACAAATTTGGAAGAGATGAAGAAGTTCTTGGGTTTAACTTTTTGATGGGCTTGCTAAGGAAGCCATCAATGTCTTCATATTGGTCTACTAGTCCCTTGATGGCAACGGCTATATTTCCGGCAGTCATGAGTCGTGATAGGTATTTGCTTCTGCTTCGGATGATGCATTTTGTCGATAATGGTTTAGCGTTGCCACGAGATCACCCTGAATGTGACCGTCTTTTTAAGATTCGGCCTGTCATTGATCACTTTGTGCAGTGGATGAGTCTTTGGTGTTGTTCAAGGGCCGCTTGGTTTTTAGGCAATACACAAGTGAGGTATCATTTTACTCGGGAGAACAAGGGGAACGCTGGGTGGTAGGACATTTGTGCCGGCACGGTGATTCCACACACAAATATGTGGAAAATGTGGTTTTTTCAGCTAAATTTAAGGTTTGCATTGCATTCTGGGTAGGAAATTGGGTTGGGGGATCCACGCAAGCCATACCTCATTGGACTCCCCCGGGTGTCTAGTTTTCAGAAATGTTTGGGTTTGGTACTTTCCCAAGATGGCCGCCGAGCCCGGGGCCAAAATCTCAGGTGCCCCCCCCCCACCAAAACCAGGTAGTTTTGCTGTAGGTAATTTTGAAGTCTCCAGAGTACGATTTGGGCCATTTCCTGCTGCAGCCACTGTGCCTACCCACACAAGTGAGGTACCATTTTTATCGGGAGACCTGGGGGAACGCTGGGTGGGAGGAAATTTGTGGATCCACGCAGATTCCAGAACTTTCCACCACACATATGTGAGAGAAAAAAGTGACATTTTCGGTAAAATTTGAGGTTTGCAGGGGATTCTGGGTAGGAGAATGATGGGGGACCCACGCAAGCCATACCTCGCTGGACTCTCCCGGGTGTCTAGTTTCCAGAAATGTGTGGGTTAGGGAGGTTTCCCTAGATGGCTGCGAGCCCCGGGTCAAAAACTCATGGGACCCCCCATGCAAAACCAGGTTGGTTTGTGATAGGTAATTTTGATGTCGCCTCAATAGCTTTTGGGCCCTTGCCTGTCGCGGGTCCTTCACCCACCCACGCAAGTGAGGTACCATTTTTATCGGGAGACCTGGGGGAACGCTGGGTGGGAGGAAATTTGTGGATCCACGCTTATTACAGAACTTTCCACCACAGAAATGTGGGGAAAATGTGATTTTTTGACACTTTTTTAGGTTTGCAAGGGATTCTGGGTAACAGAACCTGGTGGGAGGCAGTCAAGTCACCCCATCCTGAATTCCCCTGGGTGTCTAGTTTTCAAAAATGTAGAGGTTTGCTAGGTTTCCCTAGGTGCCGGCAGAGCTATGGTTCAAAAACTACAGCTAAGCACTTTGCCAAAAAAGGGTCATTTTTCACTGTAAAATTGAGGTGTGTCCACGTTGCGTTTTGCGCCGTTTCCTGTCGCGGGCACTAGGCCTACCCACACAAGTGAGGTACCATTTTTCTCGGAAGACTTTGGGGTTTGCGGGGCAGGTGGAAATTTGTGGATCCACGCAGATTACAGAACTTTCCACCACAGAAATGTGGGGAAAATGTGATTTTTTTGACACTTTTTTAGGTTTGCAAGGGATTCTGGGTAACAGAACCTGGTGGGAGGCAGTCAAGTCACCCCATCCTGAATTCCCCTGGGTGTCTAGTTTTCAAAAATGTATAGGTTTGCTAGGTTTCCCTGGGTGCCGGCAGAGCTAGGGTTCAAAAACTACAGCTAGGCACTTTGCAAAAAAAGGGTAATTTGTCATTGTCAAAATGTGGTGTGTTCCCGTTGGGTTTTGAGCCATTTCCTGTCGTGGGCACTATGCCTACCCACACAAGTGAGGTACCATTTTTATCGGGAGACTTAGGGTAATTCAGATTTGTAAAGCAACTGTTATTACCTATTGACTTTCGATGCATTCTGCCTTCCAAATGAAAAACATTGTGTAAAAAATAAGTCATTTAAAAAAATAACCGATAATTCTCATGCTAGTACGAGTATTCCCAATTTCGGAAATGTGCAAATATCTACTGTTTCTAAACTCTATATTTTGTTCCCATTTCAGAAATGCATAGGTGTCTTTCATACCGATTTTTCCATGTATACATTTTCCCACAATAATTGCTATATACCCGGTACATAATAAAAAACCATTGCAAGACGCTGCTCAGTTATTGGCTCTGGGTTCGTCGGGTTCTTGGTGAACCTACAAGTCCTATATATCCCCACAACCAGTAAGGTCCAGCGGATTGAACGGTATATTGCTTTCAAAGAGCTGTCATAATTAGAAGAAGTTACAGGTGAAAACATTGACACAAAAGGCTGTTTTTTTCAACTAATTTTCAATTTTTCCTATATTTAACTGTTACTTTCCATAAAGAAACCTTAATGGATCTACACAAATGACCCCTTGCTGAATTCAGAATTTTGTCTACTTTTCTAAAATGTAGAGCTTTCCAGGATCCATTATTGCTTTCTTACCCATTTCTACCATTAACTGGAAGGAGGTTAAAAGCACAAAAAATAGCAAAAATAGGCTATGTTTCAGAAAAATGCCAAAACTATGTAAAAATATTGGTTTTCTGACAAAAGTCTGTCATTCCCTAACAGCTGGGAAAATGGTGATTTCAGCCCCACAAACCCTTTTTTGATACCATTTGCAGGGAAAACCCCAGACGCTTTCATTTGCAGCCCTTTTTTCGCATTTTTCCCAAAAAACCCAAAATTTAGCTGTATTTTGGTTAATTTCTGGGACCCCTCCAGGGGAATCCACAAACCCTGGGTACCTTTAGAATCCCCATGATGTTGGAAGAAAAGGACGCAAATTTGGCGTGGATACCTTATGTGGTTAAAAAGTTACAGGGGCCTAAGCGCGCACTACCCCAAATAGCCCAAAAAAGGCTTAGCACAGGGGGGGAAAAGGCCTATCAGCGAAGGGGTTAAAATGACTCCTGCCAGCCATCATCCAGGAAGAGAACCAACAATCTGTTGCGTGACCTGGAGCTTTCATGAAAGATAAGCATCATAGACCAAAAAAGAAGGACTGTACCCTCCTCCCTACAAATGGCTTAGTTTAATGTATTCGTATCAAACTTAAACAATGCAAATAGAAAGAAGCTACAAGGCGTAGCTACAAAACACCAAGCCAATAACAGTGGTATAAACAGAACAAGAAAATACAATACTTACAAAATATCAAATCAACCCCAAAGTCTAACACAAATTAAAATTTAAATAGATAGAAATATATTCAAATAGAGTAGCGGACAGTGCCTTGCAATAACGCATCCAAACTCTTACTAAGCATTAAACAAGAACTACGAAGAGAGTTCATGAAATTCAATAACAGATACTCACACCTAAAAAACAACTAACAAAGCTCTTCACAATGAAGTTCTTTTTGATGTTCAGAGTTTTTTGTGACTCTCGGACTCTACTTGCTGCACAAGCCAACGCCCTAGACAAACAAGAGCAAGATGACATTTTGCACACATTTCAAATAACCGAAACAAATAAAGTAATAAAGCACTGAGCTAACACCCAGCACAGGCGGGACATCCTACACTTCCCTACGACACACCTGGGCTTGTTCACAGGACAAAGGGCACAGCATTGAGGTCTCGGGCTCCCTTTCGTTTTCTTTCCATCTGCACATTACTTTTGAACAGACAGCATTCACCAGAGTTGTTAATAAGGTCTGTGTCTGCAGTTCATGCCCTGCTATTATTGTTGAACAATGCCATCTCAAGCTATCCCAACCCACCAACTCCCTAAATCATTGTGTAGCTGGCAAACGTCTACATGTCACCAGCACTCAAGTCAGCTATTGTCACCCCCTACCTTCAAAAGAAGTCTGACCTACATGTTGATAATATTGGCAAGTGCACACTCATCTGTCAACTCAAACAGGAACAAACCTTCCTTTCTAGCAGCCAGACTTCAACAGCATAGTCTGTAGTGGTATGTTTCCACAATTATCAATGCCACACTGTGCGCAGAGGGTGAGAAAAGATGGTAGTATTTACCTGGCAGAACTTCAATGAATTATGACTAGGCTCACTTGCCCCTTCCATGGCACAAATGGCACAATTTTCAAATGTATGAAACCAAAAAATGGACGTGGATATTGCTATACGTCTGAGAATCAATATTCACCAGGACTTCGTATGGTCTTCAATTCTTTTGGACAACTCCACAGAAACTTGTGGACATTTTTCAATCTAAGGGGAGCGTATTAAAACTTAATTCCAAGAACGAACCGTTCTATTCGGGTGCCTCTGCTGACCAACAAGCTTACTCGGACTGGAAGAACAGAGTAGAACACTAGCCTGCGTAATTCAAGAAATCCTGTATGTATCCTTCTAGTGATGGGAAATTTACGGCCCACAACCAATACTTTGGAAAGCCATCCCTCCTTAGTGGATTTAGGCTCTAGCCACCTAATAGGCATCTTATCTGTAGATCGTGGTGGCCACAAATATACACCAAAATGGGATCAGAATCTACCTTTCCCCTCCTGCCTGCCATTTTCTCCATTGGTAGTAAAAATCTAATCAGTGGAAAAAAATAAACAAGTTTGGCCGCCCGGCTCTTTTGGGGACTCAAAACGATCAGGAAGATATGGCCTGACACAGCTATTCTGAATAACTGCACATCAATCTATCTTGATGTCGTAAACCAAGACCAATTTTGACTGGTTGAAGAATGACCAATCGGGTTAGCTAACATGGTACACTTTCAGACACTGTTATTGATTGAATTGTTCTATCTTTCAATTATTCAAGGCCAATCAAAAATCAGTATGGCAGCATGCACTTTCCTGCACCACTTTGCGTGTTGGAGGAGCCAAGGACTGTCCTATACAGGAAGTCAAGGAATGAGGGACAAAAGGATTTCCACAGCGGTCAGTGCCCGATAGGGTTTTAGCTCATTAAGTTCCCTTTCAACAAGATATGTTGACTAGCACTAGAAGTTGAACATTCCAAATACATTTAAAAGTAACCTGCCAGAGTCTATCTTCTTGAGGTGGGTCTGGAAAAACTTTAAGACTCTTGTCTTCAGAAACAGATTCTGCGAAGGCCATCTCATTCACATGCGATTGGTAATACTCACAATCCTACTGCAGGACTATCATTGGCAGCATTACCCTAGCAGAAGCAGTGAGAGACAAATATGCCGCTGTTAAAGGATTCAGAAAATCTAGAACAGGTTCTAGGTATATACACCAAAGTAACCACAGTTCCCTCCCCTATTGACCCCTACCTCTCACCAGCCTCTTGGGTTTTCCCCCCACATTTTAAAACTTTTTTTGTGAGGGGACATTAACTGTTGCACCCCACTTTTGTCTTTTCGACTGCAGTGGTTGTATAGGCTTCGCCTGCACAGCGCTTTGCTTGCAAAATCTCTAACATTACATTTAAAAAAAGTAATTCTTTATTTATTTTAGGGTTTTTATAAAGCGCATCAATCATCCTCTAGGGATATCACAGCACTAATATGGCATTACTTACCTTTACTTACCATTGGCTGGCTCTCATTTGGCTCTTACGTCTCATTACTTACCACTGGCTGGCTCCCACGTGGCTCCACTTACCATTAGCTGGCGCCCATGTCGCTCCTTGCTGGTCAGCCTCTCCTCCTCGTCTCAGTAGTCGTGCCATGGAGACTGGACCGAGTACTGCTTCTTGTAGCCAGTCTCCTTCCTCTCGCTCCAGCTGCATGCTTTTGGTTCCTTTAAAAAAAATTAAATTACTCTTTCCCCCTCTTCACTCCCAACTCTCCCTTGTGCATTTTATTTATATGTTTCTTATATGGCACAACTACCGGCCAGTGGCGTTGCAGCTCTGCACAGCCCAACAGGTGCAACAACCCACAGAGCGTGGTCTTCGGAAGGCGCACACTGAACAGACCCTCCTATCCCTGCCATGCTGAACGGACTCTATGTTACTGCTTTACAGACGCTGGAAATACCAGATCACGCACAAGGATTTTAATTCAAAACCATTGGGAAATGTAGCAATATGCTTATTCATTGTTCATATAAATAGTGCTACCAACAAAAAGATGTCAGGGCTGTGAGCTGTCCTTTTTAGCTTGTCCTCCGCCAGTGTGTGTGGGGGGGGGGGGGGGTGAGGTGGCGGTTGACTTGAAACAGCGTTCTGTAAAATCACTTGGCCAGCTTGTAGTAACGGGGGCTGGCTTTCACTCGGCTCTCACCTCTATTAATCACCGAGACAGAGCGCACTTCACACGGCCTGTGCAGCCTTTTCCAGATCGCTGTTGGCATGAAACTCTACGGCCGCACAACTTCTGTACTATGTCTGTACAATGGCTTCTGCCTTGCTGAAAGTTGCATGTGAGAAGTTGGCCTGGCATATGCTGTCCACTAATTATAGTGGGCACCTTGCACCAGTCCAAACAACCCCTTATTGGAGATAGGTTAAAGACAACCTTTATTGAAAGCTATCCTAGTGGTAGCTATGGAGAGCAGCCTTCAGGCTAAGTCTTGAAGGAATGATAAGCAGCTTGTTTTACCAGTCTATAATCTCTTGAGTGACCAAATGAAAGAGGACCACACCAGGTATATATTCAAAATATATGTATTTATTACTAAACACACCCCTCTAGTCTCTTTATGAGGCTAGAGTTCGAAGTACATAAGTTATAAGTTAGTTATCTACAGTAATAGCACAAATACACGTTTGAGCCCTAGGGGCGTACCAAACCATATACCAATAAAGTGGTATAAGAACCACGACTGAGCTAGACACAAGGCCTAGAGCCTGTAGAAGTGCTTGGACCACAAGGAACCACCCAAGGTAGTGACACAGGGGACCCACGGGGGACGCGTGCAGTGTGAGAACACAGCCGCGAATCGCCGTTGACTTCTATGGGGAAAGTCGCGGTTGGAAGTTTAAAGAAAAGGGACACTTAGAGGAGGACTTGGAGCAAACCCTTTTAGAACTAGGCTGTTCTAGTGTCAATACCCACAGAGCACCGGAGTACTCGAGTTACCTCACCCAGGGGAGCCGGGTGCATAGGTGTCTTTCGGGGTCGGGTTTCGTCGTCGTTTTCAATGGCGATCTGCTGCAAAGTGCTGCTGGCGGCCAAGTCGAAAGTGTTCGGGTGGATCCAAAGGTGGATCGAAGATCTGAAGAACCTGAAAGCAGAGGGGACAGAGTCTGGGTCACTAGCCAGTGACCAGGAAGGCGATGAGCAGATGCCCACCGATGTCGAGTGCTTCAGGTAGGTTGACGGTCGTCTTGACTCTTCAGCCACAAGGTCCAGGAAATCGACGACGACCAGGAGCTGGATTCGAGCTGTCCCACGACGTCTGTCGATTGCAGGGGTGTCGGCTACCGGATTGGACCCAACAAGCCTTGGCAACGGCAAGTCTCGTGGAAATGGAAGAAGGACGATGGTGCAGACCAGCAAGGTCTGTGGGACTCACCCAGCGAGGGTAAGTCAGGGCACGCCTGGAGCAACCAGGGAGCCCAAGCAGAAGAAGATTGGTCTTCGGGAGGGCCTACTAGCCAACGGACTAGCGACCGCGAAGGAGCCTCGAGTGGATGCACTTGGAGCTGGCTCACAGGACACTCGTGGAGTGGAGGCCAGTGATCTTCGGTGCAGTCGGTGCTGGAGGCTGGGGCTACTCGGAGCCCAAAGCACAACTTCGTGGGAGACCCAGAAGAGGATGCACTTGCAAATGCGATCGGTGTCCAGGGGTCACGGTTCCACGTTACCCACGACAGCTACGGGCCTCAGCTTTGCTGGGGACTCAGGGCAGCCTCGGGGAAGTCTGGAAATCCACCTCTGGTGATGCAAAGTCTTCGGCGTCCGGCGGGAGCTTCAGCGATGCAGACCGGACAATTGCTTCTTTGGTGCCTGCCAAGCAGGGGAGTCACTCCTTGACCCCAAGGGAGATTCTTCAGTCCTCTAATCTTGAAGTAGAGCGTCGAAGGTCCAGGATTCTGTGTCAGAGTTTCGTCCAGGTAAATCTAAAGTCCTAAGGACTGGGGTCCCATACTTATACCAAGTTAGGGGTTGGACATACTCTGGGGACCCACCTATGGGAGGGTCAGGGCAGAGGGGTGGTTACACCCCTTTCCCTTTGTCCAGTTTCGCGCCAGAGCTGGGGCTGGAAGCCCCTGAGCCGGTTTGAACTGGGGTATGCACAGGGACACCAAATGTGCCCCCAGTGCAGGACTTCAAAGCACCAGAGAGTGCTCCCGCCCAGCCCCAATACACACTATCCTGTCTGGGGAGGTGGTTACACCTCCCTGGGACAGGAAACCTATTGTCCAGGCCTCCCCTGCCGGAGTTTCGGTCAGCAGCAGGAGGCCAGACTCGTGTCTGTGGCAGCGGCATCCATTTTGTGATGCCAGGGCTTGGAAAGAAGTTACCGGGCAGGCCGGTGTGTACATGTCTCTCCCTCTAGAAGGGTGGAATGCTACCCCCGCCGCCAGAACTGGCAGGGGGGTAGTATTCCAAGATGTTTGACACCAAACACAACATGTTACCGTGCAGCCATCCCAGAGTTAGCATTTAACGCGAGGTTATAATGCGCTTAAGAGTATATGGTCAGGCTGCACTACAAACAGCATCAGAGAAGGGTCCCCGAACGCTGCAGAGGGGCCCTGCTCATGCAGGGGCACCCTCTTACATAGGAACCACGCACTCTGCCTCCAGGATTGATAAGGCCTACCATAGGAGTGACTTATAGGTTTATATGTGTGTATGTATGTAGTGATATAGGTAGCCTATATCACAGTAAGGGGTGCATGCACCACCTTACCCAGGCTGCAGTAGCAGACCTGCGGTGTCATTTTGGATGGCCTTCCAGGGGTGGCACAATACATGCTGCAGCCCCTGGTAGGCCTCTGAGGTACCTATGCCCTGGGTACATAGTATACCATATACTAGGGACTTATAAGGGCACTCCAGATTCCAATCAGAGATGTGCCTAAGGCACATGGAAACCATTTTAGAGAGGAAGCAGCTAGGCTGGGGTTCTGATTAGCAGGGCTCCAGCCAGACTAAAGTCGAAAAACAGTGAAGCATCAGCAAAACGTGGGGGTACCCATGTGAAGCAGATCCTACTCTCCTACATTGCACCTACTGGCTTGTTCTGCTGAACATGCCACAGTGGGAGTACCACTGGAGCAGAGCAGGCAGGAAAATACTAGCTATGATAACCTTCCCATCCTTGCTACGGGTGCGGACCTCATCGTAATTATTTAAACAGTACAGCATGTGGATGTAACACAATGTACGTACTGTGTAACAGAAGGAGACTCTTCCGGCTATATACGAATTGTAAAGGGTTGCCAGAGTGCAGGAATGACTGGAAAGTATTTAACTACTATAGTATCAATGTCGATCATATATCAAGGTTCCTTACCGAAATGTTTTTTGAAAAATAAAAGATGACTTAATAGCCCCCTGCATGATTAAATAGTTTCTCTACACAAAGGGTGTTTAACAGTGGTATACAGTTACACTTTGTTTAAATGAGACTTTCGTGAATTAAAACATTTTCTCTAAATAACATGATAAACCTTTTTAGAGAATCTGTGCTTATTCCTCTTTGCTACTCGCTAAATACTTACAACACAATTTAATAAATAAGCATAACTAAAGAAACATAAGAAGCACAGACGTACCATAGAGATTGTGTTATTTTAGGTGCTTTCCATTATCTGACATTTGATATCACTAATGTCCCTCAACACAACTCTTGCTACTTAAATAGAGCCTTAACCATGCAGGAGAGCATCAGTCGCATGCTGCTTGGAACTGCTCACATCATTTGGTAAATTTACTATGTGCATAAGTACCTTAAGCAAAAGATATTTCAGGCACGCCGTTCCTGTGCCATATGCCCCATAGGGCCGGCCCTGTTGTAATTACAAGTAAAAATAAATATGGAGGCCTGCCTACAATTGCCAATTACGATAACTTGTATGCAGCTTTTGATTCCTTGAACTCCGAATCAACCAGCAGACAAAATAGGACCCGAGATCTCAGTAAAAGTAAAAGGCTGCGAGGCCAAACACCCAGCAGCACACAGTCGCCTACATATAGTTTATTGTTGGGTGAGTTCACTTGCAAAAATACAATGCATAAAAACTGTACTACGTGGTTTTCTCAAAAACTGCCAGAAAGTAAAGTGACAAATTACAGCTCACTAATGCTTCTCGCCCCTATGTACTGTGCAAGACTGTAAAAGAGACAGTATTACTTAGGAGACTGATCTTTCGAGCCGCAGACCAGTATACACCTGCACTATGGTTCTAATGGTATGGTCGGCCGAGAACACCTGACCAAAAGCAAGAGGCAGTGAGGGCAGCATACTGACAAAATCAAACAATCAACTACCTGTCAAGGTGAAAGGCGGCCACTTCTGCATTATGGCGGTCATACCCAGCATACGGTTCCCCGTCAACCACATAGTCTCGGCTGTACCTGAAATGTGAACAGATATGGATCAAAGACATGGCTCCTCTACACCAGCCACAATGCAGGTTACGCCCCTTTGCACTTTCAGACCACCCAACAAAAGAATTGCCTGCAACAAAGTCAACAGCCAACCACTTGAAGTGAGGATTAGGTTTCCCTGTAAGCATCTGTTCTTGGCATGTAGTGCTGTAGATTCACATGCTTTGCATACTCCTGCCATCTAGTGTCAGGTCTGGATGTGTGCAAGTTTTTCTTTGAAGAAGTATTTAGAGTCACGAGGTAAGGCGACTCCTTTTCTTGGAAATAGTGCACATGGGCATCGTTTCCATTGTTAGATTGTTTTCCCGCAGGTAGGTGAGAATGGAGTATAAGTTAGTATCAGTAAAGAGATGTCCATGCATATGAAAGTATAGGCAAGAACTGCAACAACCATAGGTGCCCAGGAAGGAGGTGGGCACATGTAAATCTATAGCACTACATGCTAAGAACAGATGCTTACAGGGTAAGTAACAATCCATTCGAGGCATGTGTGGCTGTAGATCGCTGTATCCTCCAAAAGGGGTGGCTAACCACTGGACATTGCAGTTGTTTGAAAAAGTGTACATAGAACCACCTGTCCTACATTATCTTGTTGGCGTGCTAGAACATCCACACAATAGAGCTTAGTGAGAGTGTGTGGTGTAGCCCATGTAGCTGCTTAACAAATGGCAGCTATGGGAATGTTGCCCAACAAAGCCATAGATGCCCTTATTTTGTGAGTAGAGTGTGCTCTAGGGGGGTATAATCAAAGTTCATTTAGTTTTGATGTATATGTTTGAGTACATTTAACGATCCATCTAGAAATACCCGATTTAGAAATGGGCTTCCCTTTATGAGGGGGTGCAAAAGAAAAAAAAGAGTTGTTTAGTTTTGCAAAAGTCTTTGGTTCTGTCAATATAATACATTAATGCCCTTTTGACATCTAGTGTATGAAGAGCCCTTTCTGCAACAGAATCAGATTGAGGGAAGGAAACAGGTAGTTCCACCCACTGATTATGGTGGAAAGGAGGAACTACTTTTGGGTTGGTACGAAGAACCACCCTATCCTTGTGTAGTTGGAAAAACGGTTCTTCTTAAGTTAGTGCCTGGAGTTCAGTGACATGCCTTAGTGAAGTGATGTCAATTAAGAAGGCAACCTTTAAAAAAAAAAAAAAAAAATACTGGAGGGAGCAATTGTGTAATGGTTCAAAGGGTGGACCCATAAGTCTTGTGAGAACAATATTGAGATTCCACGCAGGTGCAGGTGGGACTCTGGATGGTATGGGTCTTTTAAGGCCTTCCATGAAGGCTTTAATAACTGGCACTTTGAAAAATGAGAAGTGTTACCTATTTTGTAGATAGGCAGCTACTACTGAAAGATGTAAGCGTATGGAAGTATAAGCAAGGCCAGATTGTTGCAAATGCAAAAGGTAACAAATAACGTTTTGTACAGATGCATTGAATCGATCAATATTTTGGTTAAGACAGTAAAAAACAAATCTTTTATACTTGGCTGTATAACAAGCTCTAGTGGTAGGCTTAAGTGTTTCCTTAAGAATGCTCATACATTCTGTTGGCAAATTTAGGTACCCGAATTCTATGACCTCCGGAGCCAAATTGCAAAGTTTAACTCCTTTGGGTTCGGATGTTGGATTGAGCCAGGGTTCTGAGTGAGAAGATCTGGGTTGAGGTGAAGCTTCTCGTGTGGAACTACTGAGAGTTCGAGCAGTGTGGTGAAACAAGGTTGACGAGCCCATGTGGGAGCTACCAGAATACGGGTGAGACGTTTGCTTGAGCTTCCGAACCAGAAACGGAAGAAAGGGGAAGAGGCAGAAAAGAGTAGGCAAATATCCCTGACGAACTAATCCATAGCGTATTGCCTTTGGATCGTGGAAGTGAGAAGCTGGAGGCGAAGATTGAGCATTTTGCATTCTGTGGAGTCGCAGAGTTCTATTTGTGGAAACCCCCATTTGTGCAAGTATGGGAGAAGGACTTGGGGGTCGAGTTTCCATTTGTGGACTTGTTGCCGCATCCTACTGACAAGGTCGGCAAAATCGTTCTCTGTGCCTGGCAGATGTTCGGCTAGTAGATGGATTTTGTGATGTATCGCCCAACGCCAAATGGTCTGAGAGAGGCATGATAAACTTTAGAGAGTGTCTCTACCCCCCCTACTTTTGTACATAGTACATGACTGTCACGTTGTCTGTCCGGACTAAGACAACCTTGCCAATCAGGTGAGCTAGAAATGCTTTCAATGCTAGGTGAACAGCTTGAAGCTATAGGTAGCGGATATGGAGATTCTGGTGTTTGGTGTCCAGAGACCCTGAACTGTTAGATCTTGTTGGTGAGCGCCCCACCCTGTGAGGGATGCGTCTGCTGTTAGCATGATTTGTGGAACAGGGTCCATGAATGGCCACCCTTTTAGTAAGTTTTGTTTGTTCCACCACTTCAGAGAGTGATGAGTCCGGCTGTCTACCAACACTAGATATTCCAATAGACCTTGTGATTGAGTCCACTGTTGTGCTAAACATTTTTGTAGAGGATGCATGTTCAGTCTTGCATAAAGCACTATGGCAATGCATGATGCCATAATTCCCAGAAGACGCATGAAAGTTTAGACTGTTAAGTATTGATTCCGATCCGAAGCCTCCGAGATCATCTGCGGCGTACCCCAGGGATCGTCCCTCAGCCCAACACTGTTCAACATCTACATGGCCCCGCTCGCACGCATCGCCAGACAGCACGACCTCAACATAATCTCCTACGCCGACGACACCCAACTGATCCTCTCCCTCACCAAGGACCCCTCGCCGCCAAATCCAACCTCCATGAAGGGATGAAGGCCGTCGCCGATTGGATGAAGATCAGCCGACTAAAACTGAACACGGAGAAGACAGAGGTCCTCATCCTCGGCTCCAACCCCTCAGCCTGGGACGACTCCTGGTGGCCAACGACGCTGGGAGCAGCCCCGACACCCACCGACCACGCACGCAACCTGGGAGTCATCCTCGACTCAATGCTCTCCATGGCCAAGCAAGTCAACGCAGTCTCATCCTCCTGCTTCAACACCCTCCGCATGCTTCGCAAGATCTACAGGTGGATCCCGACAGACACGAGAAGAACAGTCACCCAGGCCCTCGTCAGCAGCAGACTCGACTATGGGAACGCCCTCTACGCGGGAGCCCCGGCCAAGCTCATCAAGCGACTGCAACGCATACAAAACGCCTCCGCACGCCTGATCCTCGATGTACCACGCCACAGCCACATCACCCCCCACCTGAGGAACCTGCACTGGCTCCCCGTCGACAGGAGAATCTCCTTCAAACTCCTCATCCACGCACACAAGGCACTCCACAAGACTGGCCCAGCCTACCTCAACACACGACTCCTCTTCTACGTCCCCAACCGCCAACTCCGCCGACCTCTCCCTCGCCACCGTCCCTCGCATTCGAAGAACCACCACCGACGGCAGATCCTTCTCCCACCTCGCCGCCAAGACCTGGAACACCCTTCCACTAAGCCTACGACAGACCCAAGACCTGCTGGCCTTCAGGAGGCTACTCAAGACCTGGTTGTTCGACCAGTAGCAGCACCCCCCCCTTTTTTTCTCCCCCAGCGCCTTGAGACCCTCGCGGGTAAGTAGTGCGCTTTACAAATTCTGTGATTGATTGATTGATTGACTTGAAATCGTAGTAGCAGTGTTTGAAAATGGTGATTTCTGGCTGCATTTGGATAGGCTAAACCTGATTGAGTGTTGAACACAGCCCTTAGATATGGCTGGAGCTGTGAAGGTGGAAGATGGGACTTGTGGACATTGATAGTGAATCCCAATTGGTGTAGAAGGTTTATGGTAATCCGAGTGTGCTGACGACACAGAAGGTGTGTATGTGCTTTGATCAGCCAGTTGTCTAGATACAAATGTATTGTCTGCGTAAATGCGCTGCAACCACTGCTAAGCATTTGGTGAACACTCTGGGTGCAGTGGTTACTCTGAATTGAAGGACCTTGAATTGGTAGCGTTTTCCTGCTATCACAAACCAGTGGTATTTGCAATGTGCTAGGTGAACAGGAATCTGAAAGTAAGCGTCCTTTAAGTCTAGTAATGACATGAAGTTGCCTTGCTGTATAAGTGGAAGCACCCGTTAAAGTGTGACCATATGGAAGTGCTCTGATAATATATGGTGATTTAGAGGCCGTAGATCTAAAATCGGCCATTACAAGCGGTCCTTTTTGAGAATTAGAAAGTACAGGGAGTAGACCCCTGACCCTTGATGTTGTAGAGGAACACCCACCGGTCCGATGTTATGGACTACCAGGTGTGGAGAAACTGCTGCAATTGACCCACAAGTGTAGAATGATCGGGGGAAGGATAAGTAAGTCACTGTTTGTTACCAGATGGGGCATTACGGGTTGATGCACCTTTGCCCCGACCTTTGAAGCGGTTGTTACATCTGTAGTTGCCTCTGAAATACCCTCTAGATGGAGAGGTGCGAGTTTGCGATATGTAGGCGGAAAAAGGCATCTGTAGATGTCGCTTTAAAACCTGCTGTCATAATCCTGCCAGGGGTCTGGTGGTGGTGGTGGTGGTGAGCCATAAGTGTCATCATCCCTCCATCTGCATCTGGGTCTGTGTGTGGAGATCTCAGAGGTGTAATATTTAAGGGATTCTGTGGTGAGTGAGGTACAGAACGTACAGGTGTTGGAGGTGGTGGTATGTGGCACTGAAAAGTAGAAGGAATAGGGTGCAGACGATTGGTAGTCCTGTCTTTTTTCTTCATAGGCAGTGGCAAATCAATGGCTTCTTAAAAAAAACGTTTGCTGCTTGGCAGAAGGCACCGACTCAGTCTTTGTAACAATGCGGCTAGTATCTGGATGGATATGGATCAGTTTTTATTTCAGGTAGAGTCTCTCCTGCATGGTTTCCAAAATAGGCTCTCTGAGTGTATCGGGAGCTGATTTTGTTTTCGGTGCCGAAGGTTTCGGAGCCAAAACGCTTTTAATCTGGGAACCGAAGTGGTTGAAGCCGAAGAGGGCTGAATCTTGGCTCTGTGCCGAAGGCTTTATAAGTGCTTTTGGTGCTGAGCCCGAGGGCAGGGCAGGTGAAGCTGAATCTCGGAGCAGACTATGGCCAGATGGCAGTGGCGGCCCAGAAGGCTTTTCTTCACTAGAAACCGAGAGTTTTAGTGTGGGCAGGTGAGGGGTTTGAGTACTCAAAGCACCATGACCCGGCGGCAGATCGTGTGATTCCAAATTGATTTCCAATTCAGAGTCCGAATATCCAACCAAAAAGGTTCCTTCTTCTTCAGCCACAGAGGTGTAGAGTTCTTCCTCTTTCCTCTTTAATATCTTCCTGTCTGAAGATATTGCGCGTGTGCTCGATTTTGCATCTCTGCATTTCTTTGTGCCATGCCAGACGGTCCTGGAGGGTTGATTGAAACGACCGACAGGTCTCTCAATTTTCTTCTCTGTGCTTGGAGGATAAGCACAGATTGCAGACCTCGTGATGGTTGGTCCACGGGTACTTCAAATGGAACGGGCGGCAGAATCGAAACGGAGTCTGTTCCATCAGCAGAGTATCATCGATGGAGTCGAGTGAGAGTAAAGATAGCCCAAATGGGCGAGGCCCGAAGGCCGCAATTTGAACGTGCCGACCCGACAAATAAGAGTCTTCAGAAATTCAATATGCGAGGATGAAAACGCATTCGAAACAATACCGATGAGGGTAGAGTGGTTTACGCACCGAAAGGATCCCGAAGACAATCGTGAACAGGAGCACAGTAATACACGCCCAAACTGGACGGCGGAAAGAAAACCTAACAATGGAGTCGCTGCCCATGCGGACTATTACCAAAAGGAGGAGTCACCTTACCTAGTGACTCGAAAGATTTCTTTGAAGAAAAACAACTTGCACACATCTGAACTCAACACTAGATGGCAGGAGTATGCAAAGCATGTGTATCTACAGTCACACATGCCTCGGACATAGTATTATACCATGTGCACTTCCAGTTGTTATGGATGGAGCTTCAGCTCATCAGCTTTACTTTAACATGTCGGGGGTTCGGGGAGAAGGGCCAGGTTGGCACCAGAGTACACCTTCATTGCAACATGCGAGACCAGAGAAACACCCCCATTCCATGGTAGGGCAAGCACTGCACTTCTGAATGGGTGCTCCCTGCAGCAGAGTATAAACACTGCAGTTATCACAAACCCAGGGCGAACACCAATTTCTGCACAGATGGTTAGCAAAACACGAACTCAGCAGTTACTACTGCCCAAGGGGAGTGACCCTCACTGCAGCACTGTAAAGGCACACTGTGGGTGATCCAGCCAGAAAGCAACCCTGCTGTAAAGAGCGTCACTCAAGACAAAGGCGGAGTCTGGAAGACATGCTTAGAAGGATACATAGAAAGAACTAACGCAAACCAGTTCTGAAAATGCAGGTAGAAAATCCACATCCCCCCCCATATGTCATCCCTATATAAGAGTGTCAGAGCTGTTGACCCACTTGTTCCAGCTCCAAGTTCTCTCTGACAAAAAAGGGGCTGCTACAGAGAGTAGCCAGAGACCAGAACTAAAACACAACCTGACCTGGAGGTTGTGCAACAGGCAACTTGCCAGAGGTGAGGGGACATCACCTGGAGTCTGGAAGAACTGTCAGTCTTATCTGGGATGCCTAGGGCATGCTGCCTGAGCGAGAGGCAAGCAGCAGGCAGACTGTGCAGGAGGAGCAGGCTTTTGGTGTGGACAGAAGGGGTTGACCCTGGTGCTTTGATCTGTCCACCACAGACTTGCAAACCATGTGACTGGCATGCTCTAGTCAAGAAGCCTGCAACTGGTGGTGTCCACGTCAGGGTACCCCACCACCAAAACTGACCACAGAGTGGTGATGAACAGATTACACTGCTCCGAAGTAGGAAGCTGCTGCCTGGAGGAATTCTATGCCGAAACACTGCTTGGCTGCCGTTGAGCTAGAGACCTACAAACCCGATTACTTGGCCACTGTGCCCCAAATAGCCTCAAAACTGTAAAGTCACTGCTAGGGAAGGGAAGTGTTGCACCTGCACTAGTAACTACACCACCATCCCCTAAACGATCAGAGATTGGAGGAGGAAAGAATACATAGTGGGAGCCCACCTTGAAGCATATTGGACTCACACCTGTGGATCAGTTATCTCTGACTTTTTTGTGATTTGTGTAGTAATGTGCCTTCCTGTAGAATAAAGTATTTGTCTAAGAGCGAAGCACTAGGCTGAGCAATCACACGATAGCCCTTAAGAAACAAATAAAAACCTAGGTGCTTTAAAACGTCGCCTGTTCCATATCTTTCTGGATGGTATACTAGCACTGGAACACCCCATTCGGGGCAGCTGTGCACTTCATAAACCCCAAACAAACATACTGCGCTGCTGGGTACGTTGTGGACTTGTGAGCCTGTCATAACATCACACTAACCTCCTTAAGAAGCCTGTGACTGCTTGCCATCACTACCGAGTGCCAGGTGCTGAAGGGGTTGTACTTGGCCCAGTTTTGCATAGATGTAGAACGATGGAGACCAGGACAATAGAGGTAAAGGATCCCAGCCCCCATGGTTGTGGCCCAGTACACCATGCCTGCCCGGTGGTCCCCCGAAAGGGGTCTTAAATTGTATCCAGCTGTTTATTCCAGTTTTGGCAAGCACAAACATACACTTTTCAGGTAACATTCTCTTTACAAACTACTAATGGATTCATTTATTCCTACAAAGGAGTGCATGCTCACTCCCTGCAGGAAAATGAGACCTATGATAGCAGCTTGGGGAAGGACCTGTCAGGGACTGAGCAGGACTATGTCTGGGACACAGTCAGGGACTTGGGCAAGGACTGGTGACTGGGTAGAAAACGTAAGCAGAAAGGAGTACAGCGCTGCCCAGGATCACACAAGAAGTTAGAGGAGAAAAGGGACCCAAAGGGGAAGCCTGCAAAAGGGAACAGGATGGCTAAGACTCAGAAAGAATAGGCACTCAAGAGGCAATTTAGCATTCAGAATAACTACACCCAGGCCAGACGTGCAAGATATATATCTATCAACATTAACAATAAAGGGAATGTGGAGTCAAGCACTCTGGAGCTCCACACAGTAAGACTTAAGCTCAGTAAGTTCCTCACCCACAATTGCTGTTACAGATACTGCAAATACCCAGATATAGGATATACATGCAAAGGCAGGGTCTGTGGAGCTGATACCTATGGTGATGTATAAAAGTAACTCAAAGACAATAGTCACAGTAGACAACAAACACCACCTAGGTTTTCAGCTGTGCCCACGGATCCTGGCGATCAAACAGGAAAACGCAAGGCAGTAACAGTAAGGGCGTAGGACTAAATACACAGCCACAATAGACAAGGAGCTAGCAAGTAGGAGTGCTTAACAGGAAAGAGGGGAAACAAGGACACACTTGGCAGAAAGCAAGTAATAAACATACAAGGAAACTAGAAGCAAGACAGTAGAACAGGAAGACCGTAAACTAGGGACTGAAACAGAGGTAATGGGAAGAAAAGCAGGAACTGGGACAAAGGAAATACAGGAGAGCGGATTCAATAGTGCATTAAATAGTACTAGCTCAGGAATCAAGGAAACAATGAATAGCTAAGGATCAGAAGTCAAGGTAGCACTGAAGACAGTGCTAATTCAGGAGCAAGGAATGCTATAGCTTAGGAACAGGAATCAAGGTAACACTACAGGCAGTTGCTAATTCAGAAACAATGATAGCTACAGCTCAGGAACATGAATCAAGGAAACACTGAAGGCAGTGTTAGTTCAGGAACAAGGATAGCAATAGCTCATGAATCAAGAGAGCACTGCAAGTAGTGCTAATCAGGAACAAGAAATGGCTACAGCTCAGGAACAACTATAGCTCAGGGATCAAGGAATATCGGCTCAGGAAACAAGGATTGGTCTCACCAGAACACAGCTACAATGACCAAGCCTGGACTGAAAGGAGCTGGGGCTTAAAGGAGCGCACAGTAATCACATGCATCGTGTGTGAGCAACCTAGCAGCAGCCAGCCACAGGTGAGCGGAATTTCTCCACCCATCCTTTTCCTGCAGGGGTGGAGACAAAGCAGTGAGCAGGGAATTCTAGGTAATGGAGTTTCAAGCATGAGCAGGCTGTCTTTCACAAAACCCGGCATGGACTGGGAATGGATGGCAAGTAGTGCCCAAATGGCTGGAAGTCAGTATATGCATGAAGGGGAGGGTCCGGAAGCTTACTATAACACTGGGACATCCCACAATTCAGCACCCTGGTGGTGGGCACGAGAGCGCAGGCAGCAAATTGTGACAGGACCTGTCCTGTGCAATGCACAAGATCATGGCAGTTCTGACAGTAAGGAAGGCACCCCACATGCATTGCTTCTTTGCAAAACTTCATCTACTGCAGCAGACTATGCACTGCATCTTCTACAAGTTACATGAGTGACACGGGTGATACTAGTGTCTGCACCAATGCACCAGAGTCTGCGATTTACATATTCTTTAGACTCTGGTGTTAGAGCATAAAATATTTGATCTGGCACCACCAGGAGATCTCTCACAGTAGTCTGGTCACAAGGGTTTGCTTGGGGACTTGTTCTGCGTTAATTGAAAAGTGATTGCCTGCAACAGAATGTAACCAGCATCTAAATACTGTACAGGAGACCCTCTAAAAACAGAATGTGAGCACTGCAGCTTTCACAGTTCCCAAAAATGAAACAGTTATGTACCAATGTTCATGGAGCCTTGCAACACTAAAAACGGCCTCTTCCAAAGTGGCTTGACAATGAGTTACATTGGTTATACCCTGTTCCGCCCTCTTTCAAAATCAAGGGATGGCAAATGAAATAGCTTGCATAGTAAAAGATGTGGGGCACAAACTGCATGTGCATAACTGGCTCCAGACCTATCTGGGATCCCACAACTTAGTCCATTTTTGTGGTTTAAGCAACCAGACTGCTTTTCATAATAGAAGGCTCTTCTCAACATTTTCAGTACTCCTGGGAATGAAGGACACAGTTCCAATACTTTCTACTGACATGATAGCGTTCTGTAGGATTCTCTTCCCAAAACAATGCTTTTGAATGCACTTTATCTAAAGTCTTCCATTTTTGGATTCAATGTACTGCAGATAAGTTAGCTAAATAAAAACACTAACGGTTATCCTCCAATATACCCGTGGCTTTCTGTGTCTCAGAGGACCAGAAGGCTGCTACTGAATCAAAAAGCACAATACAAAATGCCCCATGGATCGGAACCTTAACGGATAAATGTCTTGCTGTTATTGGACATGGTCCTGGGATAAACGTTCATCAGGCGCTAGATAGATGGACGCATACGGCTCCCAAGTCCGAAGATGATTGGTTATACAGAGAAGTTGGTTTCAGTGGGTCCCCTCTGGAAACATCCTAAGACAAGCAGCTCTCATGACAGACGTTAGCTTGCTTCCTATAACTCTACTTCACCTCTGGAAAACCTACTCGGCAAATGCCACATTTTGTAGTTTATGGTGTACTTTGTATACAGAAAAAAGGCACCAAAATAAAAAGAAATGGACCATAATGCGTTGAACAAAGGCAGCAAAGCACTAACTTCGAAAAGAACATGGGTAGCTGACTACTTTGAGAAGACTAAAGGTAGCAAGATATGTTTTATACATTCAAATATTTACATACAAGTACCAGAATAATTTGAATGAAGGATACTAAAGCTTATCAAAATATTTTAGGAGGAGAAAATTATTAGCATCTTTCACATGCTGAACAACAACATAAGACTGACCTTTCCTAGTCTTCCTAAATCTCCTCTGTGGCGAACCCTCTAGTCCAGCCCCTCATTCATATGGCTATTCCAGCTCTCTTAACTCCGACAGATCACTCTTGCAACATTTTGGTGCGTGCATTGTCAAAATAAAATGACATCATCAAAGAATCCTCTGAAGACGGGCAGTTTCCATTGTTCAAACAAGCATAGCACATGAGAAGTGGAAGAAACAGCACACTTAAAATACTTCACACAAAAGCAAATTTCATCACTCATACTTAGATTTTAGTACAATCCAAATCAGAGGTGATTATGGAACACTAGATGGTCTTACAGCAAACCACCCGATTTCAAATCACTTTGTTTCTATGCCCATGCATTCCCCATTTGGCAATGAGTGACACTCTCAAGGATGTTACATGGGCATGTATACACAAAATAAACAAGACAGTACTGAAGATATCTTTCGGCCTCCATGTGATTATCTGGATGTGTGCCTTTATAGCTCAGACTCACAGTTGGGAATGGACACAGTGCTGGCTTTTGGGTTCCTAGTGCTGGATTTTATACACAGCCTTTTGCATAGGTATCCCTCTAACCAAGTCTTAAGATTTATCGCTGTATCCACCCCCAACAAAATAGTAATCGTAGATTATTGTGGCATTTGTTTAGTTGGTGTCATTTAATTAGAACAAGTTTTCAAGAGCAAGATCAGCCTTTAGCAGACCAACCCCGTAGCTTGGGAGCCCTGTTTTTTAAAATTTTTATTTAAAGTAGTCTAGTCACTGTTTGTACTTACCTCTTGGGCTTGAAGACCACTTTTTGACCACCATCTAGTGTCAGCAGAGCCTTTAGCTGTGTTCCCTTGTAGCCCACATCAGCTTTCACAATCTTCTTTGTAGCCATTGCATGCAGAACAGCACCCATCTCTGGTGTGTCCTCTGGGTACACTTCCCTCGGCACCACCCACTGTGCAGCAATCTCCCATGGCGACTGAAGCGTGTGATCGAGGCGTGGATCCAGTGACACCTTCAGACTCTCAGTCATGCGGTGGAACGAGCGCAGATCTTCTCGGTTGGCAGCCGATGTGTCCCAGTTATCTAGGAGGAAAATCTTGGCAAATATGAGGACGACTAGGAGAAAGGCCAGCAGGACAACCCTCTGTTTCAGCTTCATTGCGGCCCAAGAGCCTTCTACTCCACCTGCTTCCACAATTTCTGTGAGACATAAGATTGTTGTTCTAATCCACAGGGCAGAAAGAAGAAAAGGACTGGCATATTATCATTGTGGCAGGAAAATGTGTGGTCCTAAAGGAGGGAAATGTAGAGAAGTGAATTAAGGACACAAGAAATACTACAACAGTTTGCAATTCATAATTCAGGGGAGCAATTCCACAGCAAAAACCTAAGCAGTGGAGACAAAATTGCAACAGCAGCAATTCTCCAAGACATTCATATTTAACAAGACTTCCTTCCTTTAAGAGAAAAGTAAAAACACACAGTTTTCATTTTGTGGAAGACCTGCATGCTTTGATTATATCTGACAATTTATATGTGTTCTAAAAAACGTTTAAGATTCCTTCTGTTTGCTCCCTGGATACTCTTGCAAATTGTTAACTGTGCCTCATTCAGCTTTTTTCAAACATCTTTTTTAAGCTCACTGACCGTGGGTTACCGAAGGGTTACAGAAAATAGATGGCTGTATTATCCATTGTGTGCCCAATCGCTCTATGAGTGACCCGTTTGGAATGGTGGGAGTGAATGATAGAAGGGCATTAGGTTTCGGAATGGTGTTGCATGTGCGCTGGGATAAGACACAAAAAGCTAGTTAAAGTTGGAGAGAGGATGAATCCCTGACAAACTATAGGATGCTGCACCTAAGGGTCCAACATGTAATAGATTAGTTACTATTCTAACTAAGTGGCTCCTGACTCACTGATGGAAAGTATACCCAACTAATTTAACAGCAGCCCACCAGCACTACTAACACCACTATTTGGAGTGTGAACAGCTACTAGTCTTAAAGTAACCTTTTTACGCACTGTAAAATATCTCACTTTGTTTTCAATAGGGACCCTAAAAAGAGACAAGGACTAAGAGGATTGTAGGTAATGCAAGGCATTTCCCTCACATTTATTTGCCCTTTTGGTATCAAGACATTAAGTGAACAGTGGTTCTGCCACCAAATTGCTTAAGAAAGCGTATAACGTATTCATGAACTTGTCCCTCTAATAAGATGAGACTTTCATTTAATGAAAACTATCAAAGAGAGTCCAAACTCGAAAAACTATACCAAAACATTACTCAAGTGCTTCTGAATAGGTTTAAGATTTTATGACAATCATAAAAATGTATACTCAAAATGAGATCAGGACATTTATAAAACACACATATAAGGCCACTTATTGGACCCCATTTTTTCCAATTTGGAGAATCTTTTAGCTGGAGATCCTGTTAGGCTCCCATGGTCTGACCATTTTTTTAATCCCTTTTACTTGGACTCCGCAAGTGACCTCCACAGCGACCATGGGGCATAGAAAATGCTCACGCACATGGTCCAAACTTCCAATTGACTCATGGGTAACAACGTTGGAATTGTCCAGGCCCACCTCCGATCCCGACCCTGTAACGGCCAATTATAAATTCAACTATTGGGTAGAATCGTCATTGAATTCTGTCCTTCCAAATAAAATAACATTTAATAAGGCAGAAACCAAGCGTAATCCGTGGTACTCCCCAAAACTTTGAGTACTTAAGAAAACTTGTAAGAGAGCTGAAAGGAAATGGAGGAAGGATTTTTCTGCCAACTGCAAACAAATTTATAGAGAGGCCATTAAAACTTATAAAATTGAAATTCAACGTGCCCAAACTCTATATTACGAAGAGAGAATTTTGGCAGCGGCTAATTCTCCTCGCGAAATTTTTCGCATCACTAAGGGTTTGATCACCATCCCTACCCCCTCATTGTATCTGAAGATACCTTAGCACGATGTAATGCTATGGCAGAGTTCTTTTCGAACAAAATCCAAGCTATTTACTCCTCCTTCCCTCAAAGAATACCTCAACAACTTATCGGAGATCAGGAAAATTTGGTCAATGGGAGAGGTAGTCTAATTGAGGAAATCCCCCACTTACCTCGTCCACGCTGCTTGATTTTTTGAGTAAATTCAAATCCGGTTCCCCCACAGATCCCGCCCCCCCCAATATCTTAAACCAGGCTTCTGAAATCCTGGCCCCAGTAATCCTTAATCTGATAAATGCCTCTCTCTCCTCCGGCATAGTCCCTACACTGTGGAAACAGGCTATGGTTAAAGCCTTACTGAAAAAGCCTACCCTGGACTCTGAAGTCTGGAGTAACTATCGCCCCATCTCCCTGCTGCCGGCCATCAGCAAGATCACAGAGAAATATGTGAACTCTGTTCTATCTACCTTCCTGGAGAGTAATAACTGTCTCCATTCCTCTCAGATGGGTTTTAGACCTCAACATGGTACCGAGGCGGCTCTTCTGGTGGTTGTGGAAGAGGCGAGAAAAATTCTAGACGCAGGAGGCTGCGCGGCTATCATTCTTCTAGACCTAAGCGCAGCCTTCGATACGGTCAACCACCAGCTGCTGATAGAAAGATTAGGTGAGGTAGGAATTGCGGGGACTATGCTCAATTGGTTCCAATCATTTTTAGAAAACCGATCTTTTAAAGTTTTTGAAGACGATATTTCTTCTAAACCTTTTCCGCTGGTTTGTGGGGTTCCTCAGGGCTCCTCCCTCAGCCCCACACTCTTTAACGTGTATCTGAGGCCCTTGGCTGAGATTGTGTTACCATTTGGGATTCAGATAATCACATATGCTGACGACACCCAGTTGGTTGTGTCTGTCAACCAGCGGGATCCCTCCAGCCCAGGTCTTGCCCTTTGTCTGGAAAAAGTATCAAGGTGGATGGAAGAGTCATTCTTGAAACTTAATGGAACCAAAACAGAATTAATGCTCTTAGGGAACAAACAAAATCTAAACTTTGAGCTACTCTGGCCCAGCTCCTTTGGTCCTGCCCCCACTCCCAAATATCAAATCAAGAGTCTGGGTGTTTGGCTCGACCAGAACCTTGATTTTAAAGAACAAGGGCAAAAGGTAGCTGCAAGCTGCTACGGGATCCTCCGTATGATCCGTAAAGTGCTTCCACTACTTCCTTTCCCTGCAAGAAGAGTCCTAGTTCAGGCTCTCATTTTGTCACGACTTGACTATGCTAATGCTCTTTATCTTG